>PVKB01002665.1:229869-260630 GCA_004027205.1 Ctenodactylus gundi | reverse complement strand
CCGGGCTGAAAGACACCGTGGACGCTCTTCCATACGGAGGGCAGAGACCCAGGACAGTCCCTGGGGAGGGCAGGCTGGCTCCTTCGGGAGGCTCCAGGGGGACCCTGTTTCCTGACTTTTAACCCTCTAGAGGTGCCCACATCCTGGGCCTGCGTCCTCTCCTCCTCCTTCAAAACCAGACCATGGCGTCCTCCATCCCCACCCTCCCTCTTCTTTGACCCTGCCCCCCCCCATGATGTGTGTGACACTTTGGGCCACCTGCATGGGCCAAGGCCATGTTCCCAGCTGATGGGAGGGGGCAGAGGTGTGAGAAAGGGAAGTGGACGTGTGGAAGGAGCCCAGCAAGGCTGCCACAGGACACGGCCCTGTCCCTGCCAGGGAGCAGGCAGCCTGGGAGACCGTCTCGGATGGTCTGGATGCAGTCACACCGACACACACACTCACAGGTTCCAACAGCAGGATGAGGACATCTTTCAAGGGACTTTGTCCTGTGCCCCTCAGGGCCCTGCACAATGGCGCTGTGGCGGCACCAAGGCCCCTCCTGGCAGGGCTCCCACTCTGGACTCTGATGGCCGCACTCGCCCATGATTCTACGGATCCCACCAGCTTGGGTGTCCCATGGGTCCGTGGGTGGCCCTGGCTCTTCCCCTGGAGCCGTAGGCTCTGTGACCTCTGGGTGTGTGATGTTAGTAGTACTGACGGCCAGTGTCTCCATGGAGGGGTGGAGACCCTCGTGTTGCACACAGCTCACTGCAGACCCTCCCTGTCCTGTAGACCCCAAGCGCCTGCGCAGCGCTCTCTGTCCCACTGAGAAAAAGACAAAGGGTCCTGCGACGCCCTCTGGTGGCCATGTCAGGCACAGCGTGCAGCGCTGGGCTGCTGGTGCCAGGCAGGGACAATGGAGAGGAGAGAACGCTGGGTGCCGGGCTCCTGGAAGTCAAAAGCCCAGTGACTACTACAGGGGCAGAAGCAGGAAGAGCCAGTGCTCCCTCTCCTGGCTGCAGGCAGCAGTGGGGACCAGGCGTCAGCGCAGCAGGACTCAGGGTGTGGATTGTCCTCACGTGAGACCCGGGGGCCTTGGAAGGCACAGGAGAGACTGAGTCACAGCCCCTCCTCCCTCGGCAGCTGGTCCTCCTTCCCTGTCCCTCCTGGAGGCAGAGACTCTCCCACCCCTCATGTGTCACCCCATGGGAGCCTGGACACCCGGCCCCTGAGTGGGGCGCGGCTCTGAGATGTGGCGTGTGAGCAGGGACGGGAGGGGAGGCTCCCTGAGACGTGGACACCCTGCACAGGGGACCTGGCTGAGTTCTCTCCTATTCCATTTTCTGGAACCTGTGTAGCTCCTAACCCATCAGAGTGTGGCCACTGGGAGGGGAAGGAGCTTTTTAGGGCTAGGCTGAACCTCAGGAAGGGAGAAAAGCTGGGAGACAGCAGAGCCCTGAGGGGAGTCAGTATCTGGCAGACCCGGTGGAGGGAAAGAGTGAAACAATAGAGAGAAATTACACGTCTCAGAGACCAAAACAGAAACCACCAAAGCAAAGAGGCATGGGCCAGCAAGAAGCAGGGCGTTGTGCACACTGGCAAGTGCCTCAGGTTCTTTGGCCATCTGAGCATCCGCGTGGTGGCCTAGGCGTGTCATTAGCATGAAAACCAAAGAGTGACCTGACTCCACCAGGTGACTGGGCAGGAGGAACCACAGACCCAGTGACATTCAGGTTGAGCAGCACTGCAGACTGATGAGGTCTATCCAGATCTTAACCAATAATCAGGGGTGTGGAGTGGGAGACACAGGGTGTCCCTGGGCCCTGGGTTCCTGGATAGGAATGACCCTCCCAATGGTGGTACAGAGGTGGAAACAAAGACACTCAGGAACTTGCACACAACTCACACACCAAGCACCAGATGTCTGTCACCAAAAGAAGACAGAGGTGTCAAAATTGTTTCTTAAGGTGACTTTAAACATGAGTTATAACATTCCTCTTGTTAGAAATGGCTCGTAGGAATTTACCTGTCCAAACAGAGGTTGGACATGGGAGGCACGAATGACAGAGTATGAGGCTTTAATTTTCTTTTTGCAAAAAGGGTGACCTTCCCACATGCAAGTGGAGAGAGGCACATGGAAGACGCGGTAGGTACCAACTTAAATCCCTCGGTCGCAGGTCCCTCCCCCTGCCTTTTCCTATTGGCAGGATGCATAATCTTCCTGATAAGGTCTAAGGCACTGGCTCAGGGCCAAGTTCATCACAATGTCGTTACCTTTATCCCTCCTTTCCCTTTCTGCGTTTGTAAGGTCACCTGGTCAGGTAAAGCGCAAAAATGTAAAGATCCGCCACCTTGGCCAATGTGCCACCACTACTGCTAGGTGACGCTCACACTCCTAAATACCAAACAAAACAGACACACAGGCAAACGCACACACAGAGACACACAAAGACCCACACATATGGACAGACAGACACAGAGACACACCACAGACTCACAGACCCACAAAACAACAGGGGGAAAGAGCTATGCAGAACACAACATATGCTATATGGTAAACACAAGTTTACTTTTATAGAAGAGAGTTCATAGTATAAATAGGAAAATAAAAACTTAAGTTAATTTCTATTCTTATTGAACAAATCAAACATACATGTGAAAGACTATGACACTGAAGTTTCAAAATTGCCTGGGAGGGCATCATGAGAGTAAATCACTGGGGTCACACATGTGACCCCTCCCTGGGGATGGAACCTGAAATGCCAAGAGAGATGCTCCTGTGCCCCAAATGGAGCAAACACAAGTGTGTGTGTGGGCCAACAGAGGTAGAACCAGGAGGGGTGATCGGAGGGTGACTCCTGGGAGGAAGGTCATAGGAGGACAGGATACTCACATGTCCTGGTGGGGCCACTTGGCCACCTGCATCATGATGACATCGTACATGGGCATCTGTCCCCTAGGCCAATGCTCGGGACACCTCCTTTCTAGGTGACCAGCCCAAGCACTAGGATTATGAGACAGTAATGCTGGACTGTCTGCCTGCCTGTGGGGTGGGAAGGGACACGTAACAGTTACTGTGCACCATTCCAGGCTGAAGGTTTAGGCTGAATTGAATCCCAAGGACACTATCAGATGGGAATAGAACATTAATTAGATCATAACCAGAAAACCGACCTGTTTTCTATACATATGTCACTGTCCCCCCCAACTGGAACAATAGAAGGGAAAAGAGAGGGTTGGGTTCCAAAGGACCAGCAGACATAAGCCTTTTTAATCTTCTGAACCCAAGCTGTCCCTTCTCTTTTTTCTGTCCCCCTGGGTGAAAGGGACTGGCGAGTGTGAGTATTAAAATGTCACAACAGGACTTGAAGTCCCCCAATGGTCAGGCTTTGGCTTCTCAAAGTCCAGCTCAGCCACAAGACAGGCCAATGTCCCAGGGTCCTAGGCTCCAGCCTCCACCCCACCATTACATCCCGACACCACCTGTGTTCTCAGTGGGCTGAAGTCTCACATGCTGTCCCTATACACTGTCCCAGACACAATAATCTCTCTCTCTCTCTCTCTCTCTCTCTCTCTCTCTCTCTCTCTCTCTCTCTCTCTCTCTCTCTCTGACAGGATCTCATTCTGTAGTTTAGGCTGGCTGGCTTCAAATGCAATGACAATCCCCTTGTCTCTGCCTCCTGAGTGCTGGGATTACAGGCATGCACCACCATGCTCAGCTTAGGTGATGCTGGGGAATCAAACTGTGCCTTGAGCTTGCTAGGCAAGCATTTTAACCACTCTACTATTCCTCCAGCACCCCTCCCCCCCAACACACACACAATCTCTGTCTTCTGTCTTGATTAATGTCTCTCAGTCTTGAGTCCATCTGGCAGGGGCCACCCCACCTACTGATCTAACAATGAAGACAGCTCTGTGGTCATGGCAAGTAGTCAATGCTGCACGTTCATGTGACAATTTCCTTGAGCTCAAATTCAGCCTCCACACTCAGGAAGCACCACCTGGCTCAGCTGCCTCCCCCAGTGTGCTCACCTGAGGCTGTTATGCCCAGATTTCGGGGAGCCCCAAATAACCAGAGAACCAGTCACGCATGCAAGAACAAGGAGCTTTTATTCGGGCTTAAGCTCGGACTCTCAGACGTCACCAACGCAGTGGATCCGTGCAGAGAGCCCAGAACAAAGGATGAGCAGGGTTTTTATGAGGTAGGGGTAGGGGTGGTCTCAGGAGATATGACACAGGTACATTATCAATTACATAGAACCAATCGTAAGTACACAGTTTTATGATGGCGATGCTGACCACTTAGAGAGGCAGAGTGACCATAACTTTTGTTATAACCCAATCACGACCTTTTAGGAGTCTTTTGGATGTGACCAACTGAGCGTGGTGTTTTAATGGCCTGGGTAGGGTCTAAAGGGGCGTGGAGTAATTGGTTAGCTGTAACTGGGCAACTGTCTATAATTTTCTGACTTTGTCCCAGGCCCAGGAATGCCAGATTTGTGTTAACCCTTCCTGAATTGCTATAACTAGGTAACCAAGTATCCCAAGGCTATCCTGGCCTTGGACATTCTTTTACAATTTTTTTTTTACGATCTCAGGAAGCTGAGGCTTAGATCCAGTAACTTCTAGAGTAAGTTTGAGGCCTGTCCTGGAGTCTGTTCAGCTTGGGCTCTTCAAGGCCACCTGTCCACCCTGTCCTCAGTCTTCTCTCCATGCTCCTCCCTGGGTGACATGCAGGCTGGGGATGGCAGAATGGAGGACTAAGGTATCTTGATGGCCTCTGTGGATCAAAGCCTCAGTCACTGAGGGACTTACCACAATTAGAGGTGGAGGGGGGCCTGTGGGTTCTCTCTAAAGTGGCCCTTTGTAGTGACATGGTCACAGGAAGGAGGTGGTCTAGAGTCCTGTTAATATGAAGGACCTCTTGTGTTCTCTGGGGCCTTGAACTTGGCCTGCTGGGTGGTATTTTCTACCCTGTAGAAAGGGTTGTTCAATCAACAATATCCACTCTTAATTTTTTAAAGCAATCAAAAGTTTATTGAATAAACGACAGAAATAAAAAATCCAAGAAAGGACCCAAGCAGGTATTCAACAATCTTCCTTCCAAGAGGACGCTGTGCCTGGGAAGGAGGGAGAAATCAAAATACTCTTGGTCAGGTTAGAGTTAGGGTTAGCTTGCCTGGACAGATTGCTCAGGGATGACAGGGACATCTGAGCTCCTGGGGACACCTAGCAGAAGGGGTCCCCTTCAGGCTGCCTGAAGGGGAAGGTGACATTTTAGGGCACGGGGGACCCTAGTGACCTGAAGATTCAGCCGGTGGTGGCTGCAGGCACCATAGCTGGAGGTCACTGTGGGTCACTGTGGGCACACAGGGACAGGAAGGCGCAAGGACCTGGGAAGTGTCCTTCCAAAGTGGGTCAAGACAGAGATGAGGAAGGAGCCTGGGAAGCAGGGAGTGTCCTCACAGCCTGTGCCTCCGCCCCAGTGCGGGCAGGTGACTTGGACCCTATAGAGGGGTTCCAAGGACATTCTGAGGGTGGACAGCAACCCATCTACAGGGAAGGAAATCAGGTATTACTTCCTCCCTGCTCCATATCTTCACTGCTCTACGTGTTCCTTCGAGAGAGGCGACTCCTTGGCACATTATACTCATGTCTAGAGGACAGGACTCTGTCTACACAGGCAGCACCGCCTGATCCTCCTCCACTTCCTATTCTCTTCCTCCAGTAGATGGCGAGGAATGACCTCCATTTAGGATTTAACTTCATGAAATAATAAACTGGGGCTAGAGGAATGGTATAGTGGCTTAAAGTGCTTGCCTAGCAAGCACAAGGCACCCCTTGTTAAAATTAAGAAATGAATGAGCTGGGCCTGGTGGTGCAAGCCTATAATCCCAGCATTAGGAGAGGCTGAGACAGGAAAAAAACGTAAGTTTGAGCCCACCCTGGGCAAGTTAGCAACTTGGTGAGACTCTGTTTCAAAAAATGTGCCAGGCATATAGCTCAGTGTGACGGTCCAGGGTTTGATCCTCAGTACTACAAAAAAAGCCAATGAGTACAGACATTCAGCACAGAAAAACTGACAAATATAATTGTAACACTATGACCTTGGACTCTGCTGGCCTGAGCTGGTGACACACGTATGCTCAGCAGACCTCAGCAGACCTTGTATTCTGGAATCTGCAGGTGACAGCCTGTCACCTTAGCTACTGTTCACCCCCCTGCTGGTCACTTACCTGGGAGCCCTAGCCTCTGGTGATCTTATGACCTCTCTACCATCTTTATCTTCTGCAAATACAGTCACAAGGGTCAGTCACCTCCCCTGGCTCCTGGTCCCCCGGCCTCATCCCAGATGGAATGTTCTACAGGGACACTGGATTTCCTGAAAGGATCCTGCAAGGGCTGCAGAGTGGGTCTGGGGACATCTTGGGCTTGTTCCCTGAGTCACTAACCAGATTTCCCTGTTCTAATGATCATTCCCCCAAGGCAGGGCCTGCACCCTGGACCCCAGCTCAGCCTATGTCTCCCTGAGATCTCGGGTTGCAATTGCACGGCCTCCTTGGGCGTGGGCTATAACTTGTCCCACCATAGACTTTCCTCACTCGGGAGACAGAAGAAGAGGGGAGATTTAGGAGAGACTTAGAGCCCCCCCAGGGACAGAGTCTTTGGGGCTCCTGGGTGCAGGGTCCTGGGTTGCTGTGGGAGGGGTGGGGGAGGGGTGCAGCTCCTCAGGGCTGGCCTCAGAAATGCCACCCTTAGGGATGACAGCATGTGTGTTCAGGTCCTTGAGGACAATTATTAAGGAAATGACACAGAGGAGGAGATGGTGGAGCTCAGGGATGAGGGACTATAGCAGTATTTACACAGGAAGGCAGCTATCCTCCGCCACAGTGACATGGGTTCAAGGGACGTGGCTCAGCAGTGCCACTGCTGAGATCCAGCCCTGCCTGGGCCACCCAGCTACTTAGCAGCATCTGTCTCCTATTTAAAGAAATGAAAAAAGATGTGTGAGGAATGTAGTGCAGTGCAAAGGCCCCGGGCTCAATCCAGAGCACTGCCGGGAGGGTAGGAGGAACAGAGAGACAGACAGAGAGAGAGAGAGAGAGAGAGAGAGAGAGAGAGAGAGAGAGAGAGAGAGAGAGAGAGAGAGATTAAATAAAACAAATGAAGATAAGATGGCATGGTCTATAGTCTCTGGGCAGACGAGGTGACCATAAAGTAGCAGTGTCAGAATCTGTTGGAAACCCTCACTCCCCCTACCTCACTCCCCCTACCTCACTCTCCCTACCTCACTCTCCCTACCAGGTCTTCATGGGTCCAGATCCTGCATGGATCAGAGAACACCAAGAGGACAGCAGTGTGACCGGAAACAGGAAATGGACAAGCTGCCCAACCTGGCTTACCTGTGGACCTCAAACCCTGTCTTGGACTTTGACTTCCACCAGTGTCCCTACAAGGCCACTTGCAGAGACCTCTGCCCCTGCACGGTGAGCTGAGCCCAGGGAACATGGAGGCAACAGGGATGCCCCAGGAGCCTGATTATCTCGTCAGGGGTCACTCACGGGCCTTTTGTAGAGCAGAGGAACCACGACACCCTTAGCCAGTGGGGCTGGACAGCTGGGAGGCTGGGGGTCCTCAGACATATCCTGGCCACTGGAGAGAACCAGGCACTTTTCATCTAGGGAGCCCCTCGGTGCTCCCGTTATTCCCTCCTCCTTGCCTAGGTCCCTGTGAAAACAAGAGAATGCTAAACTGTGACAGGTGGGGTGTCACACCCTCTCCTCTGGTCCTGATGATGAGAAGCTCAAATGAGAGACACTGGAAGGCAAGTGACAGCTCCTCAAAGACAAGAGACACTGAGGTAGAAGGGTCTACAGTTCCAGCCCACATTGGACACCTTGAGACCTCAGGGGGACTGTCTCAAACGCAGCACTTGACAAAGGGCCAGGGATGCAGCTCAGTGCAAGAGTTAATTACACTGGGTTGAGGGAGGAAAGAGAACGGGAGGGAGGGGGAAACGAGGGGAGGGGGGGAGGGGGCAGAGAGATACACAGAGGATACAAACACAGCATTCTCCTGACGACAACACAGACTGACTGTCCTGGGCCAGAGAGCAGCAGGGCCAGGGGACCGAGGGTGGCAGGGGCTCAGGGCCCTGTCTGGGGACACGCTGTTAAAGAGGGGACCTGAGTCTCCCTCCAGGAATCATGTGGGACACACACACTGATAGGCAGACCAGAGGTTACAAACCAGGGCATTTGGCTTCTGTGAATGATGGTCCTGAGATGTTGCTGTGTCCACGTGATCCTGGAAGTCCAGCCTGGGCTCTCAGTACTGTGGTGATATGCTTACCTGTGGGGCCTCCTGACTCTCTTGCTGTGTATCCCCAGCCAAATCCTCAAGGCCAAGGCTGCAGGAAGCAGGTGCCCAAGCACAGGGCTCCTCCAGTGCGGGGATCCTGGGTTAGTCCCCACAGGTCTCAGTGACTCCAGGTGACTACGCTGGAACAGGAAGTGAAGGTGAAACCAACAGGGGCCACCACGCCCACAGCCGCCACCACCCCCCTAAGGTACACTGTGTGCATCCTGCCTTTCACAGACTCGAGATTTCACATGCCCCCACTGCAGTCCTGGCCTGTGGCTTCCATACTCACCTGGGCACCATGGCTCCTCCTCTTCCTTTTCTTTCTCATGAAGGATAATCTCATGGCTTTCTGCAAATACATCATACACACACAGTCACTGTATAGACTCACCTGATGGCCCACGACATACCCCGGGCATCCAGAAACCCAGGGACATGTGGGATCATGCTGTGGGAACAATATCCAGAGAAGTGTGGGATAGTGAGGTGGCTTCATTTTCTCTGTCCCTGGACACACTGTCCCCAACCTGGGCAGTTGAGGTTATGGTATCCTTTCATCCCCTTCTAGCCATCACTGAAACCAATTCTTTCCTCCTGGAGTCAGGACAGGCTTGAGCAGTGACTTTCTAGGAAAATTCTGGCAGGGCCTGACCCTCTCTCCTCAGATGTTCAGGTGCCATATACACAGGGGACACGGAAGGACAGACTCGATAGAGCCTCAAGAAGGGAAGATCTGTGAGGCTGTGAGCACAGGGACCATTGCCCAAGGACGCAGAGGGCCAGGCCTGCAGAAAGAATGTGACATGCTCAGGGCTAGCTATTCTCCTACAGGAAGATGAAACCTCCCATGACGACACAGTTTAGAAGAGACCAGGATGGAGACTGGGCTCTGAGGAGGCATGGTGACAATGTCTCCTATGGTACTGGCAGGAGGGACATGGTCAAGATGGTCCTAAAGCTCCAAGCTAGCATTCACAAAGAGCAATAATCAAGGCCACCACAGGACAGGTCAGCTGTCCCAGGAGAAGAGTGACCTCATACAGACCTTGCTAGGACCGGTCACCTTGCAGTGGCTGTGTGATTGTAAGTGCTGTCAGCCTCTCCACCCTGATTTGGCCACAGGATCCCCAGAAATCTAGTGAGTGCGTGTGTGAGGTCTTTGTCTCAGAGACTCATGAACTGCATCTGGAGTGGAGGTCACATCCTCCCCATCCCACCTGATGTCACTGGGGCAATCAGGAGGCACCACAAGGTGACAGGATTGGACGAGGTATCACTGCCTTCATTCAGGGAGGCCTGCAGGGCTTCACTCACACTGCCCTGGTCCACACCCTCTGTGCTCAGCCTGTTGGAATAGAGTCTGATTAGACCAAACATGGTCCCGAGAGACAGAAAGGGAGAGGTCACCAAAGGTCTGTCTGGAACCTTCAGAGACAAAAAGGGTCTCCCTCCTAGGAGGAAGGCAGAGGACAGACAGGGGGAGGTGCTTGGTGCCTGGGCTGCATGGCAGGTGATGAGGAAGGGTGTCAGGCCCCCATGAGATGCAGCCACGAAACGCAGAGCTCCGAAGACCTCAGTGGGGGCTGCACCCTTCCTGTTACCAGGGTTGGCTGTTCTGTGCAGTTCTGTCACTGCTCCTGAGACACCAGAGGTGGAGCCACTGTGTGGATCTCATGACGTTCCTCTGTGGATGCTTATTACCTTGTCACGTTCCTTAGTGTGGCATCCCTGTGCACACCAGGGACCCACACAGAAGCTGGCTCACTGCTCTCTTCAGAGTCCGCACACAGCTGAGCAGAGGGGATGCAGGGATGGCGATGTGGTTCTGAGCTGAGCACCTCCCCGCAGCCATAGACAAGGACCACAGGGACAGGTTTTCTCACAGCAAAATATTCACTGAGAAAGAAATTGGAAAACAATCCCTTTCCCAGTATCCTCTAGAAAATTATTAACCAACGTGAAAGATCTCTACAGTGAAAAGTACAGAACTGTGAACACAGGGGACATTTAAAATGGGAAGATGCTCCAGAAGAACCAATATTGTCAAAATGGCCATTCTACCAAAACCCACATACATTCAGTGTAATTCCAATCAAAATGCCCCCAGCAGTTTTCACAGAACTAGAAAAGAATCCTAACATTAACAGGGAACCAGAAGAATCCCAGCATAGCCAAAGCCATCCTGAGCAACAGCACAAAAGCAGGAGGCGTCGTGGTTCAGGACATGAAGTTACATCACAAGGAACAGTGATGAAAACCACATGATGTTGGCACAAGAGCGACAGGTGAGGCAAGAGGACACAGTGAGGTTGCACAGACAACCTGAACACCCTCGGCATGTGACTGCCCACAGAGGGGCCAAAGACCCACACCAAGATGAGACAGCCTCTTCTCCTAGCAGTCCTGGGACAACTGGTTAAGCACATGCAAAGAGTGAACCTAGGCCCACACCTTTCACCCTACACTCAAATCACATCAGAAAGGACCAAAGACCTCGACATTAAAGCAGAAACACCAATCTTGCTGGAATGCAAAACAAGCAAACCTCAAAGGTCTCAGCAGATCAGCTGTTGCCCAGGAGGCAACGCCAAGTATCTGCTGTGGGGATGAGATGAAATAGAAAAGCTTCTGCCCAGCAAAGGAAACAACCAACAGACAAAAGAGAACAGAACAGGGAAAATGTCTTGCTGCTGCACTTTGGACAGAGGACAACCTCTAGGGTATACAAGGAGCTGATAGGAAGTAGCCTTCTCAAAATAAAAGATCCAATAAAAATGGGCAATGGAGATTAATAGACAGACCTGGGAATAATTACAGGTGGCAATGAATACACACAAAAAAATTTCAGTACCTTCAGCTGTGAGAGATGCAAGTGCAAACACACTGTGGTCCCATCTCACCCCAGTGACACTGGCCACAGATGGACCTGGGCACAGAACTGACACTGGTGAGGCTGTGGGGACAAAGGCTTCTCCACTGTGTGTGGGACTGGGAACTGTTCACCCCTTGCGGAAATCAGTGTGGCAATTCCTTAAAAAACTAAAACAGAAATTCCACATGACCTAAGTTTATCTCTCTGGGCTCTTTCCAAATGAGATGGACATCCTATTACAGCAATGCATGCAGAGCCATGTGCATAGCAGACAGCTCCCAGTAGCTAAATCCTGGAAGCAGCCAGGATGTCTATTAACAGGGGAATGGATAAGGAACATGTGGTGTACATACACAGCAAAGTACGACTCTGTCATGGAGATAAAACCGAGTCATTCATAGGAAAACAGATGCATACTGAGACACTATGTTTAATGAAATAAGTCAGACACAGACGGTCATACATTGCATGGTTTGTCTAATTCAAGAATTCCAGTGCAGAAATAAAAATAAAAGTGAGGGCAGGAAAGAGAGTGACTGATTTTGTGGACAGAGGAAAGAATGTGAGGTAAGAAGAAGGAGTAAAAAGGGAAGGAAGGGAAAATGATTGAGATGCAAAGTGGGCCTGCAGCAATCCTCTAAATTGAACGTAATTATTATGAACCACAAATATATGCTATGACCATTGAAGGAATTATGTCAATTTGAAGGGATTAGGAAACGCACCCAGAGAAGAGCTTATAGGTGCGTGTATGTGTGTGTGTGTGTGTGTGTGTGTGTGTGTGTGTGTGTGTGTGTGTGCGTGTGTGTGTGTGTTTGTGAATGACTTGTGGGCAGCCAGTGAGGGAAGAACACCCAACCCTGGATGTGGGAGGCCCAGTTGGCAGCTCAAACCAAGTAAAAGAAAGGAAGAAGAAAGATTGTTATGGCTTTTCCTGAGAAAACTCTGGTCTTTTCAGTTGTCTATGGATAGGGAGGTTACCTCTCTATTTGCTATACAGAGTCTTGCTACACCTTGCAGGATCTTCATCACAGATTCTGTCTAGTCTCAGGTCTTCACCATTGTTCTTTCTTCAAATGACCAAAATCACCAGCAGATTCACACCAGCTGTCCTGCAGTCCCAGACAAGTGTTTGACAACATGGCTGTGCAGCCGCTGGACTCTCCCTCTCTCACATGTGCAGGCTGCCATCCCTGAGGATGGAGCACCCAAGTCCTCCCATTAGAGAACTGTGACACCCTCAGCTCTGTTTATGGGGTCCAATGGCAGTCCAGGTGGTGTCCACAAGGTGAGGGGCGGACAGGAACACCGAGAAGTCCAAGGAAGGTCACTGTATCACATTATGAGAGTCAAGGGGCAAAACCAGGGCAATCCTCCTCTCCAGGGGCAATAAATTGGGGCTCTCGACCTTTCAATCCTTGGGACAGTAAGCCCTTCAGTGTCCTATCTTGTCACATTTAACATTTAAAAATCCAGCAGATGACATTTGATTACTTCCTGATACAGTGAGAAGCTCCTAACTTCCTTTTCCCTCTTTTCCTCTCATTTATGTCTTGGTCACAGAAAACAGAATAGTTGTGTTTACTAGGTTGTCACTAAGAATTCCAGGCAACAAAGACTTTTATTTTTCCCTAATATCTAGCAACAAAGAACCCAAAAGAATGAGGTACTGATGATGCCACCCATCTGTGAAGAGAGGCTCAAGTATGAACAGAAAAGAGGGTGCCACTCCTTTTCCTATGCCTATTCCTTAACACGTCAGGCTTGTGTTTGTGGCCATGAGGCATACATCCCTCAGCTCTTCCAGACTTGAGTTGAGAGGGTGTTCGTTCTGTTGTGTTCTGGTTTGGAGATGGCACAGTCAGCCCCAGGGACCATGCCAGAATGGACTCACTCTCCTCTTGCCTTTAGGGTGGAGTCTGCTAAGCACTTGTGCTACTGATTTCAATGCTGCCTTCTATTGACCATTTCACTGTTTTCCCAGGGGGTCGAAATTGTACGAATTTTTAAAGGATGCAAGATGACATTGCCAGTCCTGTCCTGTGAAGAGACCAGCGTGTAACAAAAGTTCAGAAGAAGGGGCACTCCCACTTACCTATTCTTACCTAAGCGACTTACGCACACAAGTTCATGATTTGCTCCCCTCAACCCTTGAGTCAGGAGAGGTGTTCACTCAAATTGTCCTTGTCCAGTGGTGTCTCATGCCACTCCCAGGGGTCACCTCTGAGCTAAGACCTTGTGAAGAGACCAGAGGGTGAGAAAAACTCAGCAGAAGGGGTGTGCCTGTGTTCCACTCCTTTATCTTGCAAGGTCATCGTGCTTGCAGCTTCATGAATTGCACCCCTTGACCCTTCCACACCCGAGACTGGGGTTGGGGGGTGTTCATTCAGAGCATCCTGGTCCAGTGATGTCACATGCCACTCTGAGAGATCACCTCTGTGCTTTACTTTAGCCATTAAAATTTTGAAGAGACCAGCAAGTTTTTTTTCTTCAGATTTTACTCAGTCCCTACTAAAGGGTTCCTGGGTATATACCAGGTAGCACAGCACCCTGCAACAGAGCAAATTTCCCAAATCCATCCCTAATTTTCAGTGGCCATTGACCTTGAGCTCTTAATTCTATGTCCCTTGGTGGGTGTGGCCCATATAAATTATCCTTTTTCTTCCTTCTGGAAAAATAAAGTCTCCTATTTAGGACATGTTGCTATTTTAAGTCAACTAGGTTAAAAAAAAAAAGAAGATGCACAATCTAGGTGGAATTATCACTGTTGTACTGGCCAGTGGCGGGTCCTGCAGCCAAGACCTGGTTGTAGACCCGTCATGCACCCTGCCAGTGGTTTGCACCTTAATTTTTTTTGGCCAGAGCTCAGCTCTTAGCTCCTGCTGCCCATCAGGTGACATACAATGGAGGTCAGCCATCCTTCCCAAGATGGTAGACAGGGAAGATTTGCTCTCTCCAAAATGAAAAGGAAGGAAAAAAAACCTCTGAGGGAAGGAGACTTTTGCCTGCACCCAAGCACCACACTGTGTACCTGCCAATCCTAGACTCCTGCTGGGAAAGAGGCATGAGTGGTGCACAAGTACGCGGGGCGAGTGAACTGCGGTGGCCCATGAGCACCTGTTAGTGTGGGAAACGGCAGCAAAGGGACTCCAGCTTTGCGTCACTGGCTCACTGCGCTTGTGAGTCTGTGGAGAATGCCCATAAGGGCTGGCAAGGTTCTCCTTGCCACCCCTGCTTCTCCCCAGTAGGTACATTAAGACTCCTAAAGCATATCTGACAGAACATCCGAAAGACACGAATAGAGAGCAACAACACCTGGGAAGGAAGGTGCCTCTGCTCTGCCAGTGGGACTGTGGGTGCCAGGCTCATCTGTCACCTGCCACCTCTGCAGGGTCCAGAGGGACTGCGGGGAAGGTGCAGGCTGAACCTATACCCAGCGTCCACAGGAGGAAAGAGGAAAGCTGTTGTCACGTGCTTTTAAAAAATATTCATATTTAATGACTTACATTTTACTATTAAGACACACACATTCATTTTTCTTTAAAACAAGTGAACTGAAGAGCCAAGTATGTTCTTGACATTGGCCTGGCTGCCCAGACTCCACCTCCCGTCTTCCTTCATTTGCCCTCAGAGCCCCAGCTGGGCCAGCAGCCCACAGTGGTCCTGGGTGCGGAAGGTCACAGCTGCTGCCCTGCCCTCAGCCTGGCCCCACTCTCAGATCAGGCCATCACTTTGTCCCTCTAGTACGGCAGGAGCCATGTGGAGAACATTCCGCGGCCCCTGCATAGGAGAGCAAACCAGGGTGAGTGGCTGAAGGGAGAGGAGCCAGATTGAGTAAGAATGACCATGGACTGGCATCCTGCTTGGGGGTGACTTCCCATGGTCCCTGGCTCTCTCACAGGAGTCCTGAGCTGTGGCAGGTAGGTAGCCAGTCCTGTTCTCTCACAGGGTGAAAAGCAGAGCCCCCACCCCCCAAGATCAGGGTCAGCATGGGCTTCTGGTCCCACCCACCCCCACCTACCGGCTCTGCCCACGTGGTCGGAGTCTGGGGCAGCCCTGGAGGCTGCTGCCCAGGATAGGGAAGGGCACAGCCCTGCCCTGAGGCCCCCACAGGCCCCCTCTGTCAGTGGAGCTGATACCCGGGAAGTTGGTCCTTTTGGGGAGCACCTGGAATCCAAGGCTTGAGGTCACATGACAGATAAGGGGTGGGCTTAGGAGGGGAGCACTTCCCCGTGTCTGCCCAGGGCTGGGTGCTGTGTGCTCGGAAAGGTGATGCGGCCTTTCTGTGCCCATGCTCCCTCCTCTACTGTGGCTCCACAGGTTAATGTGACACATGGCTGGAGGTATGCAGGGATGGCAGGAGCACACACCTTGATGACCCGGCCTCGAAATACACTCTCGTGCAGCTGCAAGGCTGCCTGGGCTGAGCTCTTGGTGGCAAACTCCATGTAGGCATAGCTGGGGGTAGAGTGCAGGGTGAGGGCTGGCCAAGGCTTCCCCAGCCCCAGCACTTCCCACACCGACACCACACTGACCCCTTGGGGTGGCCGGAGAACTTGTCGCACAGGATGGTGACACGATGGACCTCCCCACAGGGTTGGAAGTGGGCTTCCAGCTCCTCAGCCGTGCTCCCGTAGTCCACCTGTGCACATGGGCCCCCATATGCACCGAGACAACACAGGGGGCTTGCCTGGCCCCCTCCCGCCCTCAACACTGAGTACACTCCTAGCCCTTCCTCATTTTGAGACTGGGCCTCACTAAATCACTAAGTTGCTTAAGCTGGGCTACAATTTGCCATTCTCCCGCCTCACTCAGACCCCCAAGCGCTAGTATTAATCACACCTGTGCACCACCAGGCGGAGCTTCCCTTCTCTTATTTTACTGAGGAGTGGGGAAAGACCCCTAGGCCCAGAGGCCCACCCCTCCCCTGTTCTATCTCGTCTCAGGTAGGTGAACTCATGCCCCAGTCCCTGGGCGGGCCTTCCACGTGACTGCTGCGGAGCTGAGTCTCCGTGAACATCACTTCCAGCTCATATCGAGACTGGGAACTTCTCATGACTAGGTCCACGGTACCTGGGGGAAGAGTTGGCCTCCCCGCACCAGCCCCTATCCCTCCTTAAGCTCTGGACCTGGGTATGCCTGTTCTCGATCCTGCAGCCCTCAGGAGGATGGCCACCCCCACCCACAGAGGACACTGACGGGACCTTGCCGCCCACCCTGTCATCCCGAATCACTCACATTTCCCACATAGACAGATCTGTGGTCAGCATCTACCTTCTCCTTGGGGGCCGCTGGGAAGGGGCAGCCTGTGGAGAGAGGGCCTTAGGACACAGCCCCTGGGTGGCCCGCCTCCCGGTGGGCTCAGGGAGGTGATATTGGGACAAGCCCAACCCCCAGGTGAGTGGCCTGTCCTGTGGCTTCTTCAGCAGCCTCCACTGTGAAGCTTGCCCAGCCCATTGATGTGCAGGAGGTGGGGTTCAGAGCCTTGAGGTGTGGTCTAAGAACTTGGGGTCACAGGACTTCTGGTTCCTACCCATGTTCTTAGGATTCAGCAGCGGCCCCGCTGTGTCGCCTGCCTCCTGCCTGGCCCAGCCCAGTGCGCTGCTTGGCTCCATAGCCTCCTCCATAGCCCACAGCTTTGGCTTCATCGCCTCCAGCTCCTGTTGATGGCCTGTAATGAGTCTGGGGTGGGACCCTGGGCCTCTCTAGGGTGAACAGGAGGTGCCCAGCTGCCCTGCTGAGGGTCACACTCTCTTTCCTGGAGCCATGGGCCATCTCAGCCCAACAGACCCCTTTAAGGTCCCCTCTGGGGCTCTTTTCAGGGCTGGACAGATGTCCTGGCCTCCAGCCAGCTCCCTCCCCCCCCAGGGCTGAGCTCCCCACCTCCCCACATCATGGCCTGTAGCCTCCCACAGGCCAGAGACAGAGCCTCTGCTCAGTTCCCCGTCCCTGTGTCCTCCCCTGCCCACCAATACCTGGTTGGTTGGAGAGCCCTCTGCTAGGCTCCCAGGCTCCAGCAAGGACAGCAGGAGGGCTTCATCTCCACCTTCCTCTTCCTTTTCCTCCACCTCTCTTCCCTCTCTCACTCTACCCCCACCCCCTGGCTCAAGTGGGGTCTTCTCTGTTGGTGTCCAGGCTCCCCAGCCCTGGGCCTCAGGGTCTGAGGACACTGACTGGAGCCAGGCCTTGGTTGGAGGTGGGAAGAGTGTGGAGCTCAGGAAGAGGCACATTTGTGGCTGATCTGTGGCCTCCATGCCTTCATCTCCCTCTACGTATCTGCCTGGCCCACGGGGTCTTAAGCCTGTATCCATTGGCAGCTGTTCTGCCTGAGGCCCTTAATAAGGTGTAAGAAGCCTCTGCAGCTGGGCGGGCTGCCCACCTGGCTTCCCAGCCCATGCGGCCCCACTCCCCAGTGGCCCCCACAGACACAGGGGCCAAGAAGATCTGAGTGGTCCTAGGAGGCCAGGGCTCCCCACTTCTGCTCAGTCTGCTTTGAGATCCTAGCGTATCTGCTTAGGGCCACGTGCACCAGGCTCCCGACCACACTTCCACAGGAGGCCCCCAATTATCCTAGAGTGAGCAAGCCCTGCTGCGCTGTGGGGTAGGGCATCACACAGATGACACTGACTCCAGGGGACATGGCATTGAGGGTCCCAGACAGACCAGGTCAGGTGTAGCACAGACCCCAGGGTCTACCCCAGCATCCTACCCCCCAAGAGCTCTCATGCCCCTCCCCCATATCAGGGGCAGGCTGTGTTTTAAGTGCAGCTTGTCACACTTTAGGCCCCTCCTGTTCCCAGGGAGGCCTAAGCTTGTGGCTGGATTACATGACACGGGCAGATTGGGCAAGGGCTCTCAGGTCCCCAGGTCACCCTGGAGAGCCGACCCAGGCCTCTCCCTGTCCCCCTCCCTGGGGGGTGGATGGAGAAGCAGGTCATGGCCTTGCCCACACTGTGCTAACTCTGTTGGGTCCCATGCTGTGGCCTCTGGACCCTGTACCACATGGGCCTGGGCTGAGTGGCAGGCAAAGGGCCAGAGGTGCTTGAGAGGACTTTGGCATCAGCTTTAGGGTCTGTTTGGAAAAACTAGAGAAATCTGGGGCCTGTTCCAATCCGTTGTCCATCCCCCTCCATCATCAGCCCATCAGGACTCTGCTCTGTGTCCCTCCTTGGCTGCCTCACCCATGCTGGCAGTAGGTCAGGAGCTCGGCTGTGGCCACATGTTAAGACGGAACCAAACTGCTGGCCCCTACCTCTACGTTCCTCTGGCTGGAGAACTGTCTTGGTGAGGGGGAGGAAGGTGCCCCTGGACACCCTCAGTGGCCTGAGTAGGACCAGGAAGTGAGAAGAGACTGAGGGGCTATATCATCTGTCCTGGCCTGGGCCTTCTGGCCTCTGTCCTCAGCCCTCCTACTGTAGCTCAGGTCCCAGGACGGATGTGGCTGCTATTTGGTTTAGGGTTTGGGGAGATGCATTCTGCAGTGTTTCGACTGCATACCTGGTGGCCGGTTGCCTGGTCAATGGTCTATGAGCTCTAGAGAGCAGCAGGAGATAAGGACAAGCCCCCTAGGTCTTTCTGTGTGGACACCCTCCTTGCCCAGCAAGAGGCCGGCAGATGCCTCAGGTGCAGATGGAACTGGGGGCCCCCGGTGATCACTTTCAAGACCTAATACAGGCGTGTGATCCCCATGCACGCCCCTCTGCTGAGGGGTCTGTGCTCAGTTCTGCTGTGATGTGCACAATAGTGCCAGCTCCTGCAAGCAAACCCGGAGCAGTTCTGCAGGGCCAAGGCTGCCAAGGTTCCATAGAGACTGGCCAGCCCCACTCCTAGCCCCTCACATACATGGGACTCAGCTAAGCAAATCATCCAACACTTGGCTGAAGGGCAACCCTTGCAACTCTCAACCAGGCTGATCTGGCTGGGTGCATGAGGCCAGCATTCTGCTGTCCCAGGTAGTCTCACTTTTCCCCAAAGGGGGACATGGTGAGGGAAGAAAACAGGTGGGGTTTTTTTGGAAGCCAGAGAGCCCCTAGTGAGGGGTCCCCCCACAACCCCTCCGACCAGCTGCCTGCCTGCAGTGTACACCTCTGAGCCTGTGGGGTCCTTCCTTGTGACTCTCAAAGGACTTTCACAACTGTGAACAGGCAGCCACACTGCCAACTGCTCAGATGCCTCAAAACCTGTTGAAAGGGGCACACTTCAATGGTTTCTCTTAACTGCTTTTATTTGGCAAACATCTCCTCTTAGCATCACTGTGGATATCGCCATTTGGACCTCTGTGGAGAATATATACATTCACATTGACGCACGCGGGGACCCCTCACCGGGCCGGGGCCATGGGACCCCCGTATTGCACTGGAGTCATTGGAGTCTCAGCGGTGGATGGGACACAAAACAGACCACAGCTTGTGTCCCCCTCGGTGCAGTGAGTTCCCCCTACCTGCAGTCACTGAGGACACTGTGTGGGGAGGGCGGGATACCGTCCCCATCCCCAGGGCTGGAAGACGATGCCTCTGGGAAGCAGCTGGACAGATGAGGGCACAAGTGGACAGACACAGGATTATATACAGCTGAGTGCGAGTCTTCTTCAAGGGAAGGGGAGGGTGGCTGCTTGTCTGTGGGTTTTTGTTGCTTTGTTTTCTGCAAAAGTTGGAAAAAAACAAGAATGGCTGACCCTAGGGTCAGGTGGGGCCGGGTGGGGAGCCGAGAAGAGAGAGGTAGAGGAGGGAAACCGAGGCATGGGTTTTCATGAGCAGTTGCCATCTGCTCGAGTGCTGAGGAGCGGTCAAGAATCAACCCAAAAGATTGTCACAGTTTTGTCTTAGATTTGTGCTCTCTCTGGGAAGAACACTTTAGCACTTTTTTTTTCACAAATGGAGAAATGAAATATGAGAAGTCACAGGGTGTGAGAGACGGAGGTTTTGGCACAGAGAGACATGTCACTGCACGCTGGCTTCGGGGCACCGCTGCCCGCCATGGCTCTCCCGGCTCCTCAAAGGAAACACCCAGTTGCTTACAGTTGGGCTCAAACCCTCCTGACCCAACACCCCGAACAGAACCCAAACCAAAAGTCATCCAAACAGACCCAAGATGGAATGAAACAGTGGAAGAAATGCTTTGGCAGTGACAAAAAATTTTGGATTTTGATTCTTGCATTTGCTTTTTGGGTTTCCTTTGGAGCGGAGGTGTGTCCGGTGTCCTTGGCTGGTTAGCTGGCAAGGTAGTTACAGGTACACGTCCTTTGCTTTCTTACAAAAACTTTTTGGATTCTTACTTAAAGCCAGAGTCTGACGTTGGAAAAAAAAAAAATACCTCACACACACATCATAATAACCTGAAACTAAAAACATTTCTTGGGCTGGAACTCGAACCGATCCTGCTGTGCCCGCTGCATGTGCCGGTCGGTCCTCAGGGTGGTCTGCAGGACGTGGAGGGCTCAGCTCAGGTATGTGGATAGAAAAATCAGTTCTTCCCCCTTTTTAATATGGAAGAGGGAGAAACCCACAGTCTTCTTTCTCCACTTCTGAGTAGCTCTTTTGTTAACAAAATGAAAACACCCCCAAATTCTTTGCTGAACTTATTAGTCACCAGTGAGATTTTAACGTCACAGGTTACAGACAAAGGATGTGGAAGTCCTAAAGGTAGAATGAAAGAGAAAGTTGAGAGACAGAAAGACAGAAGAGAGACAGACAGATGAGACAGAGGACAGAGAGGAAGACAGGCAGTGGGCTGCTGGCTGTCTAATGCTCAGTGGAGGTGGCTGAGGACGTTAGGGACAGAGGTCACAGGTCACACGTGAGGCAGCCTGGGGCAGTTTTTGTTGGTTCTGTTCCGTTTTGGAGAAGCAGTAGCAGCAGTGACTCCAACCGATGGCTCTGCGGGGCCAAGCAGGCGGTGGGCACAGTGTCTGGTGGGTCAGGTCAGAATCCATGGTGGGCAGGGCGCGGTGTTGTGGGATGGGCGGGATCAGCGGGGCACAGCAGCATCCAGTGGTCCTGGGGAACCAGGGCGGGAGGGCCCCGCAGAGCCAGCCTCGCTGGGACTGGTGCTGGCATCGGGCTGCACGGGCAGTGGGTCGGCCACAGTGGCTGTGGGGCCCTGCAGGCTCTGGCCGCACACATGGTGGTGCTTTTCCCAGTCCTTATGCTGGCAGAAGGAGCCGCAGTAGCGTGCTGCATTGCAGCCGCTGCATGTCTCACTGGCCTTACGCCCGCAGTTCCAGCAACTCTGCGTGGAAGGGGTGGGGGGACAGTCAACAGGAGGACCAGGCACCCTCCGTAGCCCAGCCATGGCACCCTCTTCCAAGGGCTGGGATCCCCACACTCTGCTGCCCTGATTTTGGGAAGGGGTGGTCAGCCAAGAGGGACTCAGGGCCTAACAAATGAATACATTCCTCTTAGAGTCAGCAGAGCCTGTCCCACGAGGTCAAAGCCTACATCCTGACCCAGAAGCTGGGAGACCTCTGTCCCGCTCCAGCCGCTCAGCCACCTGGCCATGCTGCACGTCTGCCAGGACCCAGCCAATGCCCAGAGGTAGCTCCCCTCCCCCAGGGCTCTGCTCAGCTGCTCCAGCAAGCATCCCCTGGAATGCTAAGCACTAGGTGCTTAAGTTTTTCTTTCCTTTTCTTTTCTTTTTATCCTAGGAATTGATCCTAGGGTCTAGTGCCCACAAGGCAAGCACTCTATTACTGAGCTACACCTCTAGTCATTTATTTATTTTTTACTGAAGATGGAACTCAGGGTTTTACATTGAGTTACGCATCCGTTTTGTTTTATATTTTAACACAAGGGTTTACCAAGTTGCTAAGTTGCCCAGGCTGGGATCAAACTCCAACTCTCCTGCTTCAGCTTCCCACAGTCCTGAGATTACAGGCCTACACCACCAGAGCTGGATTTATATCTTTTATTTTGAAGCTAGTGACCTCATCCTGCCTTGGCCTCTGTGTAGCTGGGATGACAGGATTCTGCTGCTGGGCCCAGCTGTGTGTCAGTCCTTTGTCCCTCCACTCCACCCTCCCTGGGATGTGTCTGTGTGTTCCAGCCTGTGTCTGCACAGCTGGGTGTGGGTGCCAGGGCAGAGCAGAGGTGCAGAAGTTGGTGCCCCTAGGCATGGACTGAAGGGTGTAGAGGCCTATCCCTCCCCAGAGGGCACCTCTCTGCTTTCCTGAATACAGCCTCTCCAGTCCCTGACATCTCTGCCTACTCGGTTCCTCTGGCTCCAGAGTCCTGGAGTCCTGACCAGCACCTGTCCCTCACCCCCGGGTCCTCTCTCCACTGGTGGCTCCCTACCACTGCGTGGTACCAGGGTGGGGTGAGGGCTCTAGAAGCCCTAAAACCCCGCAGATCTTGAACCTCCCGCTTTTACAACTTAGAGAAGAACATGGGCTTAGACATCCGCAGCCCGGGGCCGCTTGGCTGCACCCTGTGCCTGGGCCATGGCTTCAGAAAGGACACCTACCCTCAATCTCCCCCACTGGGGGATGGGGATACCCAAAGATGCCTTGCCATGTATGTGGCTCCGGCTGACAGGCTGCAGGTGACCACATGGATGGGCTGTGCAGGGCCCCTGGTGCTATAGCATGGGGTTCTGGCAAGCCTCAGCTGCACCGAGACCCCCGAGGCACCTGGGGCAGATGGCAGCCCTACCTCGCTGGAATCTTCCTGCTGGTTGACGACAGTCAGGGCGTCCTCTGAGGCCTGCCGCTTGGCCTCAGCCAGCGCCCTCGCCATCTTGGCACGCTCTGTGCTGATGAGCTCGTGGGCTTTGCGCTCTGCGTCTGACACAGCCTTCTGCAGCTCTGACATGGCCTGCCGCTTTACCTCGTTCACGGCCTCTTCTGCAAGGCAGGCAAGCCACAGTCAACTGGCAGGAGCCTGTGGCCCCCCAGCACTGTGCCTGTGCGGTTGTGGGCACTCATGGGTCCGCCCTTTCCACCCGCATGCAGGGAAGAAGCTAGTGACCTCAGCCTGTGGGGCTGAGGGTATATACACTGCGTATCCTGAGCATTCGCATCCAAGAGTGGCATGGGGCCTTCCAAGGCTGCCTACACTTCACTGCCACGGTGCTCACAGTGGGTGTGCACTGACAAGGCCTGAGCCCACTCCTCCCCTCATCTGACCTTTCATTCTGGGGCTGCAGGGAACCCATCAGTTCCAAGCAGGGCTGCTTCTGGCACCTGGCGTGTCCACAGGTTCTCTGCGCTAAGGACCAGAGCCAGTTGCTTGTTTTGTTTATGGTGGTACTGGGGCTAGAACCCAGGGCCTTCACACGAGCTACATCCCCAGGGTCTCGCTAAATTGTTCAGGCTGGGCCCAAACTTGTAATCCTCTTGCCTCAACCTCCCAGAGTGCTGGGATGACAGGTGCCACTGTGCCAATGTGACAGCAACCCTCCCTTCCCTCCACATTCAAGATTCTAAAATACCTCCCCTTATCTTCACACTTCTCAGCAAACCTGCCAGAACCAGGACATGCTGGGGTCCCGTCTGCCCCACTGCATTCCCACAGCCTGAGCAGTCCCCTGCCTCTGCCCAGCTCAGGTTCTCCAAATACCAGGTGGTGGACCCAGCCCTCATGCTTTCATCCATGTACACGGTTGGCTGCATGGACTCCAGCTGGAGCTGGTCTCTCCCACACTGCAGTGTGCAGAACTGGGCATGCTTCTGTGTATGGCAGGGCATGCAAATCCATAAGCTTTGCTGTGTGCAAGCCCAGCTGAGCCCAGGTACAGATGAAAGGAAGCCCTCCTGTCCCAGTGGCCAGGGTGCAGGACTTCCAAAGCTGCTCCCGCAGTCCCCACATCCCCACTCACCCGCCTTCCTCCAGATCTCCTCAGGCATATACCCCGAGAGGGTTCTGGGCAGAAGTTCCCGTGGGACATCTGAAATGCAGGCAGGTGTCACGCACAGGCAGGGCCATAGCAGCCCTTGCTCACCTGGGTCCCCACCCTGGTTGGGCTGGAGGGTAGGAAGTAAGTTCCTGTGGAAGAGTCCCGGGGTGCCTAGGATTGGACCTGCCCAGCTGGGGCAGAAGCAGGTGTACCTGTGGACCCCCTACCCCCAGCATCCGTGTTCATCCTCTGGGGTCTCCCAACTCTGGGCAGAACACAACTGGGCTCTGGGGTCAGAGAAGGTCCAGTGCCCTTGTGCAAGGAGAGGGGTGGTCTCCTTTACAGAAACTTCCCATTTGAAGTTTTCTGCATTCCTGTATGATGGCTACTTTCCTGGACAACTGCCCATTGCCAAGCCCCACCTATGACACCTAGGCACCGTCCCCCTGCAGCCCCCTCCCACGTCACCCCTACACTCCATCCTGCATCACCTGTGCATCCCACAACCAGCCCCTCCTCCGTGGGCACCCTCGACCACAGCCCCACCCCTCCTCAGTGCACACCTAACTGAGACCCTTCAGGGCCAGAGGAGCCGCTGAGAGGCCGGGCTGAGGAAGGCGGCGGGCCCTTCTTCATGTCCTCGGCATCGCTGTAGCGCCGGACCCAGTGGTTCAACTGCTCTCGGTCAGCCTCCTGGCAGCGGCGCAGCACCGTGAGGGACCGCCGTGTCTTCTCCACCATGTCCATGATGCAGTTCAGGAGCTATGGGGACAGGTGGCCTCTATCACCTCAAGAGCTCTGGGACCTGGCACACACATCCCTCCCACAGGCTTGGCTGGGCTCAGATGGGCAGGGTGCCGATTCCTGTCACCATGAAGACAGAGCGTGGGAGCCACCTCCATGGCCACAAGACCATCTGGGCTGGGGCTGGAGACAGCCTACCGCTCAGGCCAGAGTCCCCCACACCTAAACTGGCCCAGAAGCTGGATCCAGTGCTAGGGCTCGGGGCTCTCTGCCTTGAGGACCACATCTTCCAAAGGGTGATACCCCTCCAGGGGTACAGTGTGGCATAGCCCACTGGCCTGAAACTGGGGCTGCCACAAGAGGCCCCAGAATACTTCCCCCAAGTGTCTGTGCCCTGGAAGAGCCTCTGCCCAGGACGTGAGGTGGTGGCAAGGTCCCCCTGCCTGGCAGTCCAGGTCATCCCAGTGCCTCTCAGGGCCTAGATAGTGCTCCCCATGGACAGAAGTCTCATGTAAAGGGACAGCTAGCTGCAGAGACCAGGGGAGTACAGACAGGGTATACAAGCCAGGGGAGCCCGGGCTCCAAGCTGCTGTCTGCCAGCAGCCTCAGACCATAGGCAGAGACCTGGGAGGCCCTGCGGACTGGGTCTAGCTGGTCACTCACATTGTTGAGGTGCTTCCACTCCTCTGCCCACTCGCGCTCGGTGAGCCTGTGGTCAATCACTTCTTCAGGCCTGGACCCAGGCACTACTGTGGGGGTGGTACAGGATTAGATTCTATCCACAACAGGCCCCACCCATGGCAGGCCACACCCCTGCTCCCAGGTTGCTTTCCAACCCTCCAATCTCCATACCTGATTGAGGTCCTGTCCTATACCCCCAGGCCCACCACTGAGCTGTGCTCACCTTGGGAAGACAGCCTGGGGCAGGAAATCCTGGGAGCTGACCCTTTGCTCACAGCTCTGAGGAATCCGGACCCATCTCAACAATCGGAAGAGACATTCCCATCCCTAGTTTTACCCTTGAATCCCTTCCCTTCTCTAGACCCAGTCCCATTCCTCCTGCCTGCACTGGCAGCCAACGCTGTTCCGGACCACACTTCCAGAATTGTGTCAATCCTTGGTAGCCGTAGGGCTTCCTTGTGGCTGCTGGGCTCCTCTCATAATTTCCTCTCAACAAACTGTACTCTTACGTGTGCCTCAAAGCCCAGGTCATAGCCTCCCTGCACAGCCGCCCAGCATCATCAGAATTCCTGGGCCCTGTGTGTCTTTCTTAGGATCAGGTGCTTCCTTGTCTGGTCAGGACCTCCCAGCAGGTGTGTCAGACTCCAGGGCAGGGCATCATATCCAGTTTCCTCTGCATGCCTGGCAGAGCACGGGCCTGGTGCCTGTCCATGGGAGCATGGGTAAGAAACCTGCTCCACAGGTAGGCAGTGGAGTCAGAGCCCGATCCAAGCACTTATTCCTCATGGGGTTGGTGTGGTGCTGCACTGGGCCTCGGTTTCCTGAGCCCACTTGGCAGATGGTCAGGGTCATATGTAGGGAAATGTGCTGGGGAAGGGGGTCCTGGTCCAAGCGCCAGCCCTCGCCCTGCTCAGCCGTGGAAGACGGGCTTGTGTCTACACAGAGAAGGAGGGTGAGGCTTGTGAGGGAGGCCCAGGCACAGAAGCTACGGGGAACTGTCAGCACTGAGACATGAGGCACGTCTAGCCCTAGCCTGACCCTGAGCCTCCCTATCCAATGGCTATCTAGAGTGTCACATGCTTCCAGACTCTGGCTAGGTGGTCAGAGTGGCCACTGTGGTGCCACCTCAGGGGAGCCCATGCCCAAGACCCCTGTTTCTTGGGGCTCACTCTCTAACTCTGGGGCTGTCTGCAGCCCTTAAGGAT
This sequence comes from Ctenodactylus gundi, assembly GCA_004027205.1. Classification (NCBI taxonomy): domain Eukaryota; kingdom Metazoa; phylum Chordata; class Mammalia; order Rodentia; family Ctenodactylidae; genus Ctenodactylus; species Ctenodactylus gundi. The sequence goes on along the minus strand of PVKB01002665.1, from coordinate 233,954 downwards.
TCCACAACCCCCCAAACTCAAAATGCTGAGGGGCTATTGCCACTGTCGTGGCCTGTCCTGCTACGGAGCCAATATCCCAACAAACAGCAGCTGAGATGTCCCAACAGCTGGAGTTTATTTTTGCTTTAGCAGAAGCGGGTGGAGTTAGCACCTGCCTGACCCTGTGGTAGCCAGCCAGACACTGTCACCTGCTGCCTGGGCATGGGCCCTGGATACTCCACAGCGGGGGGTGAGGAGCCAGCATTGTCCTGAAAGGCCTTCGCTGACCTGCCCTGGACCCTTCTATGCCCAGGAGATCTGAGCTGGCAGTTTCTAGGCTCCTCTCCCAGATCTCGGGGACTCCTGGGGTGGTACTAGATGGAGCACATCTTGGTGGCAGCACATACGTGGGTCAGCCAAGCAGACATGGCTGTGGGACCTTAGGGTGTCACCCGTGGCACTGGGGCTTCAAGCTCTTCCTCCAGGCAGGCAGTAAGAGAGAGGACTGAGCCAAGCCGCTGGTATAACCCTACGCTCACAGTCACCAGTAGGGATGGTGACAGCTGGCATCACAGCCTGCAGGGCCAAGCCCCACATTAACTCCATTCCTCCATGATCTCTGTTCCTCCCAAGTGACCTTCATGGAAACTGAGGCAGAGAGAAGCTGGGGGATCCAATGAGGGTGCCCTGCCCGAGGAATCCCTGGGCTGGGACAAGAACCAGGCAACCTGTTCGTGAACTCTCACTCCTAGCTTCTCTTGGCTGGAGGAGGCCCAGCCCAAGGATCTAGAGGTGGGTCTAGGGCCCTAGGACAGTGCCCCTACAGCCACAGTAGCACCCAAAGGAGGAGGGGACCTTCTGAGCCCAAGGGTGCAGGGTGGTAATGCCAGGGCACCCCGAAGGGGCAGGTCTGAGCATGCGCCCCTTCCCGGCTCCCCTCAGCCAAGCGCCAGCTACCTGCCCCAATTCGAGTTCTTTCCAGATACACATGCCCCACAGGACCTGCTGGTCCCACACACTGCTCACCCAGCTGCCGATGGCGCTCCCTCAGTTCCCGGAGGTCAGGGGGTCGGTAGGGGTCACGGAAGTGATGGGCCATGGCCATGTCCTCCAGGCGGTAGTGGGGGGCTGGCGGTGTGGGCTGGGGCAGCCCATTGCTGGAGCTGAAGCGCTGGGCAGGGCTCAGGGTACATGGCCGTTTGCTGAGGTGCTCAGGGTGCAGTGGGTCGCGGTCTGACCCATTCTCTTTGGTCCTGGCTCAGAGAGCAGACAGTCAGTGGGTATGACGGCCCAGAAGGGGGGCAGAGGAAGATGGGTACCACGGAGGGAGGACACACAGGGAGATTCGAAGAGGCCCATCCCACACCCCATGTGGCCTCCGCCCCAGCTCACACCAGGCTCCTGTACTGCCCCACAGGACCCCTGCCAGCTCAGTAGGAGGAGATGGGCACCCAGGATCCTGTGACAGGTGCTATCCTGGGGCAGCAGCAGGACAAGCTCCCATAGGATGCAGAGGGCTACAAAGTCTGTGTCCCTTGAGGTCCACTCAGATATATTGCCCTGACTCTCCTATCCCCCAGTGGTTCCGGAAGGCATCTGAGTCTTCCGCCCAACAGGGCAGGCAGCAGGGACACCACCCTGTGCATGGCATGCCTGCTAACACAGGTACTGAGTATAGTCTCTGTGCCCTGCTCCAGGATGGGCCACCAGCTGCACGGGGCCCTAGGTGCTTAGGCTGTACTGAGCTGGCTGTTCCCACCTCTCCCCAGGTGGTGAGCAAGGATACCTGTCAGGTGTCCGCCTCTTGCCATTCTCAGTCACCTCAAGCAGTAGCTCAGAGGAGTCCACGGGGGAGGCAGCACTGGCGTCCAGCAGGAGCTGCTCATGCTGGGCCAGGTACTGAGCGGGTGTCTGCTTGGCCAGGCGGGCACAGTACAGCAGCTCGCGCTGCAGCAGGGGCAGGTTGGCCTGGGGTGGCGAGACAGGAGGGTAGGTACTCAGCCTGTGGGAACCCCGGGCCTGTGCTGTGTGGCGCGGAGCCCCCACCCCTGGACTGTCTCCCAGGAAATGCTGGTTACTTCCTCCTGACACATCACGGTCAGAGAGGATGGCACAGCAGTGCCTGGCCAAGGCACACTGTGACGCAGGGTACCTGGGACCTGACCCTGGACCCCAGGTGCCTGGTAAGGACTCTCTGGTCAATTCCCTCTCCCGAGGTGCCCTCTGGAGAGGGTGGGGGGGGACACCATTGCCAGCGTCCCTGCCCATGCCACTCCGACAGGCACCATACAATCATGGCATGGTAGAGGAGTTCGGTGCTCAGAGAGAGAAGCAGCAGCCCTGGGGGCACACTTAACTGTAACTGAGATACTACTGAAAGCCGGCCCAAGTGCAGTTGTGGGGTCTGGATTGGCCCTGGCGTGTATCCCATCCTTTACCATCCTGTCTTCTGCCCACAGTCCGAAAGGGAGCCTGGGGTCAGGTGCAAGGGCAGCAGTATTCACTGTGGCCCCACAGGATAGGACTGTGGCATGGCAGTGGGGTGGGTGCCACAGCATGTGGCCAACAGCACCTCACCCCTGGGATTGACCCTGTGCCTGCCAACCCCTCCTTGGCCTGTTGTCTCTAGTGGCTGCAGGCCAGGCTCTGCCTGCCTCCTCATCTTCCCATGGCTGCTTGGAGAGGCTGGGGGAAGGGGGCCAAGCTTGAGCTTGCTGGACAGGACCCTTGAGGCAGGCCTCTTGGGGACAGAGATCAGTGGTATTTGTAAATACATGCAGTTCCCCAACTTTCTCATGTGCTTCAAAGCTGAGGGCAGCTTCCTGCCACGGCCCCCCTGCCCCAGCACCCACTGTTCATGATGCATTTTCTTAAGGATACTGGTGGTCAGGCCTGTTTTTCTAGCTGGACAGCTGAAGAGGCTAACTGCCATCTGCCCCCCACCCCCGGCCCCCATCAGAAACAGGATGGGGTCCCAGGAGCTCCTGGGAGCCCAGGTCCCTTCCCCTGACCAGCTTGATGGGGCAGAGACTAGTGCTGGCTGGTTGCCACAAGCAGGGGGAACATCTGGATCCCAGGCCAGCTGGGACCAGCTGGAAACAGGGGGCGCAGCTGGGCGGGTGTGGCTCTAGGCTTCTAGAAAGTAGCATCCAGCCAGCTTGGCACAGCTCGGGAGCGAGTGGAGGGGCCCAGGGGCCAGCCCAGCAGGTGCACAGTTTAGATGCCCAACAGCCCTTGGCAGAGGCCAGGCCAGCCCTACCCAGGATGAGGGTCCAAGGAGCTGGTCACCGGACAACCTGGACCCTGATGATACAAGTCCATCCCCACCATGTGGAGGCTCAGCCCAGGGAAACAGATTTGCAAAAACAGCCATAGTGATCTAGAGCCTCTGTGACGGCTGATTCTGCAGACCACCCACCTTGGCTTGGCTATGTGACCTTGGGCAGGTCACTTAACGTCTCTGATTCTAGCCTCACCTGCAAATGAGAGCTGGGAAAGCCCTATGAGGTTGGAGGGAGTGGGACCAGTAAGCCTAGAAAGCTGGGGCCGATTAACTTTGCCTTTCCCAGGACCAGTGAAGTGGATATTGCCCCACACTGAGGCAAGAACCTGAGGTTGGAGTTGGAACTCTTCTGTGTTTATTGTTTGTTTCTAAGCATTTCTGGCCCCTGAAAGCCCTAGGCCAGGGGGACACATGCACTGTGGCCCCGTGGGGCTGTAGGGGGCAGGCCCCTCACCCAGCTGGCCTTAAGCCTCTGTGTGCCATGGTGAGCAGAAGGGAAGCTGAGGCGGCAGGTCTCTCAGCTAATGCTGGTGCTCCTGTCCCCACCCAGGCCACAAGCCTGCTGCAGGAGGGTCTGACAGAGCCGGCAGGCCTGGTCCCTAAGGTGATGGCAGTCGTGTTGAGGAAAGTGGGCACAGCTCAGGCACCTGGGGCCAGTGGCTTCCCTGTGGCAGCTAAAGTGTGAGGCCAGTAAGATGGGGCAGACGGGGGAAGGGGCGGGGCAGGTGTGACGGTGGCTCTCTGCGGGAACAGGAAGAGAGAAGGGGCTTCCCAGTATGCCCTGCAGAGGCTGGGGCCTGGACAGGTCTGCGACGAGCCATGG
>PVKB01002665.1:0-229769 GCA_004027205.1 Ctenodactylus gundi | reverse complement strand
CACTCTACAACCGGGAGCCCGTGCATCCCTGCCCCATGGCCAGGAGCATGAGGGTCCCCACTCCACAGCTGGGAGCTCGAGGGTCTCAACTCAAAAGCTGCAAGGCTGAACACAGAGGCCCCAGCCAAGCCAGCAGCACCTGGCAGCAGGGCCACACCTAGGAGCATCTGGTCCCAGTGGACCTCAGGACCCCTGGCCAGGCTGAGGAAGACGTGGGTCTCTCAAGAGGGGCTCAGCAGAAGGATGGTCTTGTGGCCAAACAGGTGGCACTTTGTCCTGGTATCCTGGGGCAGACCTCTTGCTGGGGGAGCAGGGCTTGGTGAGCCGTTAGCCAGACACGTGTGGACCCTGCTCATCCTCCACACACACCTCCACCAGCACCTTTTAAAGTGCAGCTTCTGAGTCCAGGGTCTGAGCTGGGGCCCAGGAGGCCACGGTGCCAGCAGCCTACCCCGGTGCTGCTGCCCAGAACAGCCCAATCCCATGGGCAAGGGCCCTGCCTCGTGTGTCCTCTGCACTGGGCCATACTACCTTCCTTACGTCTGATAGCTCTTCTTGGTCTAGCCGCCCAGCCACACACCTTCCTGTCCATCTACCTGTCCTCTGCTTCCCAGCCCTCTCCACACCTCACACACTCTGCTTCAGCCTTTCTGGCCCCTACTGTTCCTCCTGACCAGGACCTTTGCACATAATATTCCTGCTGCTAGAGGGCTCTGTTCCTAGCTACCCACCAGCTCTCTCCCTGTTCTTCCTCAGCCCCCACAGAACACCCCTTCCCCCATCTAGTGGGGCTTTGGGAATATTTCCTCCAAGCACACATATCCAGATTCCACAGAAAAGGCAGGTGGCACTCCCTCCTCAGCAGGATTTGGCTCTGCAAGGACACAGCCTCACACAGCTCCAAGCATGTGGTGGTGCCCATGGTGTCAGCACACAAGCAGACTGAAGTCCGAGGACACAGCAGGACTGTGGAGCTGCCTTGAAGCTCTGGGCTTGGCTGACTCATCGGGTTTAACTAGTTTATAGCTTGGGGCAAGAGGAATGGCACAGCAATTAAAGTTCTTGAAGGCCCTGAGTTCAATTCCCCAGCACCACATAAAGCTGGACATGGTAGTACATGCCTGTAATCCAGCACTCAGGAGGCTGAGGCAGGAGGATTTCTGTGAGTCCAACGTCGGCCTGGGTTACGTGTGAGTTCGAGACCAGCCTGGGCTACAGAGTGAGACTCTGTCTCAAAACAATAACAACTACAAAAACTAGTTTGTAGCCTTAATTAGTCAGAATCAGCCCAGCTGGTCACTACTGCCCAGACCAAGAACAGTGCTGCCACGGGTAGGGGCTGGGCCTCCAGGTGGCTCTATTACCTTCAGGAAGGGGATGACGAATGGCCGCAGGGGGAAATTGGTGGCTTCCTGGAGCTTGGAGTGGAACTCCTCGATGGTCAGCGTCGAGTTCTGGAAAAAGGAAGTCACTGGCATTAGCGCCACAGCCTCTGTGCCCAGCTGCCACTCACTCCCTGCGGAGGGACACGAGTAGGCTGCAGGTGACCTGGGAGGGTGCTGGGTGCCTGCCACCCACCCGAGGGACTCACCACCAGCCCCAGCACCAGTGTGCGCACACGCTCCCCGATCTCAGGTGAGATGTCACTGCCGAACTGCTGCAGGGTGGTGAGGAACCGCTTCAGTTTGCTAAGCTGCCGTGCCCCGCAGGCTGGGGGCAGGTGCTGTGTGGACAGTGACGCCGTGGACGAGGTGGCTGGGCCATTGCTGAAGCCATTGGGTGTGGACGGGGCGCTGTGGATGGCTGTTGGTGAGTGGCTGCTGCTGTTCATCACTGTGGGAGGATTGAGGGTGAGTGCAGCAGGGACATGGTGAGGCCACGGGACAGGATGACAATGACCGAGGGACAGCAGTGGGGGGTGGAGGTGAGGGGCAGGGACATGAGGAGGCCAGGCAGGGTCACAGAAAGGCAATGCGACATTGATGACACTGATGACAATGACCACGTGACAGCAGTGAGAATGACAACAGCCCCCAGGCCCGTGCCAAGGAGCGCTGTGCACTTCCCATCTATCCTGGCAGCCACACTGGGGGCCGTGTGCACACCTTTATAGGTGAAGCCCCTTGCCCAGGCTTCCCAGCAGGTGGGGCAGTAGAAGTGACGCTATCATGGCTAGCAGTAGAAGTGACCCCATCTGAGTGTGACCCTGGGGCCTGGCTTTGGTCTGAGGTGGAAGACTCCTGACCACCCCACCAGGCTCTCCTGTGACCGAAGAGAGGCCTCTCTATCTTTATTTGGCTCCATGGTCCCATCTCTCCCTGGAGTGGGAAGGGGAAGGAGCTTACCATCACCCAGAGTCCAGCAGCTCCCACCTACCAGGGCAGCCCCTAGCAATATTCCTCTATCCAAGCACCACTGCAACATCTGCGTGTCCCCCAGGCACCTCCCCAACCCGACCCATGTCCCCCACCCATATGCCTCTTTACCCCAAGGAGCATCCCCCCACCAGGAATCACCCACATGCAGCTCCTGTTCCTGGAATGTCAGGGCTCAGGGTGGGACAGAAGACAGGGACTACCCAGGACAAGCAGGTTGGGTCCTGCCTCCGGCTTCTGGACATGACTGGTGCACAGTGAGGACAAGTAGGGACAGCTGATGTGTGTGCCACAGGGCTGATGCTGTGGGTCACTGAGACAAGCTGCAGGCTGGTCCCAGGATCAGGGAGTGCCTAGGGTTCTGTGAGCAGTTGGGGCTACAGTGAAGAGTTCTGGGGACAGTCCTAACCTTAGCCCTGATGACACTGGAGTGTCTAGACCCTGGGCTCCAGATTCAAAAGCCCATCAAGCCACCTCCAGGTTGTGCAGACAGGTCAAGGTCACAGGTTAGCAATGCACACGAAGGCATACTCGCCTCACATGCCTGCTCTTGAGGGTGAGTGCAGCAGGGCCATGGAGAGGCCACGGGACAGGATGACAATGACCGAGGGACAGTCAGCCCTGGGGCACCTGCTTGGTGACTCCTGCTCCCTCTGAGTGGCAGCTACTCTGTCCTCAGCAGGGTAAGGCCTATGTGCTGGAGGGAAGCGTAGGCCCCTCTAGGGGGACCCCAGGCGAGTAGGAGGGCAACTGCTGCTCCTCTGACTGCTCAGACATGGGGGAGTCCATGGGAACCCCCACTGTCCTGCCCACCATTCCACCCTGGCTTGGCCACAACCTCTGCAGCTGTTCTGGTTCCATCAGCCTCAGTGTTCCTGCAGCTACAGTTCCCAGCCGTCACTACCCCTCCTGTCCACCCCTGCAGACCTGGGGACAGGCTCCGGTGCAACCTAGCAGGGGGACTTGGTTCTGTTCAGCTTGTGGGGGTGGGGATTGCTCCCATATAGCCTGGAAGAACCTGTTCCCATACAGCTGGGGCACACGGGCTCTAGACTAGTCCCACAGAGCTGCCCTCTGCCAACCTTCAGTCTGGCTGCTCCCTCAGCCTGTCCTGGACACGGATGAGACCCAGTGAGGTGCCACCTGGCCCAGGGTTGGCCTTGGTATGTCTCACACAAGCCTACCTATGACTCACAGGCCAGACAGGGCCACTAAGGCCTTAAGGAGACCCAACAGTTGGACCCCAAGCCATAACTCATTCCAGGCAACTCTGATGCCCACAGGGCCAGTGGACATTGAAGCAGGCAGGACCCTTGCCCGGATGCTCTTGGGAACAGGGGTAGCCGATGGCTATGACAGCCCCTCAGGGTGTAGTCTGATGCATCCTGGGCCCTAGAGGCACCCTGGTGCCTGTGTCCATAGGATCCGGATGGACACAGCCTGCCCTTGTGGGCAGGGGCTGCCATGGTCAGAGCTGGACCTTCATTGGCGTATGGGCCTGGAGTTCTGAATGGCTCCAGGGAAAAGGACAGGGTAGGGGCCCTGCTCCTCACTCTCCAGCTTCTGAGCCTGTACCCAGCTCTGTAAGCCGCAGATCTCATGAGCCCCAGACGTTGTAAAAGGCAAAAGAGTTGTATGATCTGAAGCGAAACCAGAGTATTATCCCCAGACCTTTTGAGTCTCACCCCTGTGGGCCCCAGACCTGTGAGCTTCAGACCCATGAGGTCCCAGCCCCACAAGTCTTGGCCCTGTGAGCTCTGGCCCTGTGAATCCCAGGCCTCATGAGCCCCCAGCTCTGTGAGCCCAAAGCTACACGAGCACCAGGCCCCATGAGCCCCAGCCCAATGAGCCCCAGCCCCATATCCCTTAGGCCCAATGAACTCCAGACCCTGTGAGCCCCAAGCCTGTGAGCCTCAGCTCTGTGAACCCTAGCCCAATGAACTCCAGACTCTGTAAGTCTCAGGCCCCATAAGCCCCAAGCCCATGAGCCTCAGCCCTATAAGCTCCAGGCCCTGTGAACCCCAGCTCCATGAGCGCCAGGCTCCATGAACCCAAGTTCTGGCTCTTTGAGCCCCAGACCCCTGCGCTCTCTGAGGCTGCACACTGAGGATGTATCTCCCATCTCACAGAGCACCTACTGATTTTCCCTCTCCATGGCAAGCTCTGAACAGCCCTCAGAGGATGAGGACATATGCATGCCCCAGTCAAAGCTGATGACAGCCTCTCACTGTCACCTCAGCCAGGCCAGGGGATGGCCTACTGCCACACCAACCTCACCATCATGGTGGGATCACTTCTCAAGGATGAGCTTCTCAAGGGTGACCAGAGCTTCAAGGCCTCTGAGACAGGACACTGCTGCAGCCCCCACCCGCCAGCCCAGCAAGGGCTGTCCTCCAAAGCCGCTTACCAGCCGTGCCCTGGGCACCCGGGTCCCTGCGGCTCGCTCACTGCCGCACGTCCTCCTTGGCCACCCGCAGCCTCAGCAGCTCGCTAAAGAGACGCCCAAAATAGCGCCCGGCACAAGTGCTTTCGCTCCCGCAACAGGTGTGTTACTAAGTTGGACCACACACGTGTCTCCAGCTGAGGTGTGGGGGCACCCTGGAGCACCCCTACAGCCCCACCACCCATGTGGCCTTGGCAACACGGCTCTTCTCTCCACTCCCCTACTGCCAAGGGGTCCAGGCAGCTCCCCAGACCTGGGAGCACTATTGTCACCACAGTGAAGACTCCCACTGCTGGCACCACTGGCCCCACTGCAGGGTTGAGCTAGGCCCCAGAGCGTGGCCCACTGTGGGCCAGGACGGTGGCATGTAAAGACAACACCCAGGGCGTGAACGGTACCATTCTCCTGTTGGGACACATGCTGTCCAGCCTTCACTCAGAGCCTGGAGTCACTCAGCCACGAGGATCCTGGGGGCTAAGCTCACAGGGACACAAGGTCTAGGCCTCAGCTTTGCCTCCTGAACCTCCCATGGCCCAGCCCTTTGGTGGAGCAGACCACCAGTGACTAAAGTCCATGAATGTATGATATGCGTCACAGGCATCATGGGGACAGCACTGCCAGCACCATCTCACAGTATCCCTCTAAACCCAGCGCTGTGGCAATGTCTACCTTATAGGTGGAAACAAAGGCACGAGTGGCCAGACCTGCCTGAGGTCATCCTGCAGGAGGAGCAGAAAAAGGGAATGGCTGAGCCTCTCTTGCCCTGACCTGTGTCACTCTGTTACTCAGACTCTCATCCTGTCCAGCCACTGGGAACAGAAGCCCAGAAAGGCATCACAGCTGAAGGCCCCACGTGTGGCAGCAGAGTGTGTGATGCTCAGAGTCCTGCTAGCGGACCCTGAGCTCTCCTGATGGGGGAGAGGTAACAGCAGGGTGTTGGGGCAGGGGCCAGAACCACCCTGGGCCAGTGTGGATACCATTAGGACCTACTGGAGGCCGGCGCTTTCTGTTATTTTACTTACAGAGACAGACCATTGACCACTTTAAGCAGCCATGAAAACGGCCGGGGGGCAGCGACGTCGCAGGCCCGTCCTCGCCATCTGTAAGCAAAATAAGAACACGCTGTCAGGAGGGCTGTGGCCACTCCCAAGGTCTATTGGCAGCAGCTTTAGGAATGGGCTGTCACTCCCCCCTGGGTCTCAGTTTCCCCTTCTGAAAAGGGCCTTTCTAGCAAGACCTTACTATGTGATTTTAGCCACTCCACTGCATGGGTATGACTCCAGGTCCTAGGAAGTCCTCTGCCCACATGGCACCTGGTGACCCCACTTGCTGCTGGTCATGAAGAGCTGGGATACAGAGATGGTATGGGACAGGGGACAGATCTGACTTGTCTTACAGCAGTCAGTGGGAAGACAGGAATTCTATAAGCAGGTAACAAACCCTTGTTGCAGGGACAATCAAAGGCAGTGTGGAGTTTTGGCCTATGCAAAGGCTTTAGCCTTGGCAAAGCATTACCGAGGTCCCTGCCCCTGCCCTTCTCCCAGTCTTGCTGCCCCAGCCTTCCTGTCTATCTCCCCAGCTGCACTCAGCCAAAGATCAGCTTGTGTACAGGGTGGTGACAAGGCCAGAAAAACCATAGCCCTTGAGCAGGCTCAAGGTCAGTCTGGTCAGCTTGACTGAGAGGCAGGTCCTTAGCAGCCCTGTGGCTTCTGCAGGCCAGACCACACCTGTTGCTAGCCTTGGGGACCACAAGGGTTAGGGGCAAATCTGAGACCACATCTGAAGAGTACATGGCCTCAGACACATTCCCTTCAGCTGCAGTTTCTCCAAGCTGCCTGCTCCATAACAGAAGGATTCTCCACCCCAAAGCGGGACTATGAGCGAGGTGGGCAGAAGTCTGGAGAGACACCATACCTGCACCAGCTGCCCTCACATCTGCCCTTGGGCCTCAAAAAAGCAAAGCCCAAAGATCTTAGTTGGTCATAACCATGTCCCAGCCAGAAACATGTGGTCCCCACGCCAGTGTTCTGAGGACTGGGCTTCTAGTCCAAGGACAAGAAAGCTGGGGGAAGTATGTCCTGTGGGTCAGGGACCGGCTCTGAACTCTGGATCAGACTGTCAGTGATCTACTTGCTCATCCTGTGTAGTGGCCGCAGACATTTGGGAGCTGTCACTTTAGAAAGCATGTCAGTTTCCTGTGCCCTGTCTCAGTGTGGAGGGACAGCAGCAGGAGGCCATCAGCCTTCCTTCTACCTGCTCAGCCAGCTCAGAAGGGCCCAGTGGACAGTCTACCCACAGTTCAGCCCAGAGTAAGACTGTTCCAGATGAGGTAGAGGATGACCCCTGGGCCCTATTGCCCCAGGAGATGGATGTGTGCAATGAGGCCCATGTGTAGGAATGGGCCGTTACTTGGGGGATGCCCTGCCTTGGGGCAGCCCAAGAGGACCACAGCTCTCTTGGACTCGCACACTGCCAAGGACTGGACCCTTGTGGAAGGCTGGGCCAGGATTCTATTCCAGCTCCATCCTACATGGGAGCCTGTGTCAGCCACAGGCTGACAGCGAGAACTTCTGAGGGCAGCAGAGGTGTGGGGAACATCTGCCATAATGCTCCTACGTTGTGGTAACACTTCCCAGGTGGCACTGGTTCCAGGTAGCCACACCAGGCAGCAGGCAGCACCACACCATTCACCCCAGACCAGGAGATGGCAGGGTGCTGACATCCCGCCCAGGAGGATCAAGGCTGACCTTACACTCAGGCCACCCCCACCCAAGTTCTTCTCCCAGTGCACAGGGTTCCCTGACCCCTGAGTACAAAGCCAGATGCCCAGCCTTAGAGACAAAATAGCACCCTCCACATCTAAGACAAAGAGTCCAGGCCCAGCCCCATGGCCCAGTCAACCCCCAACCTAGCCCGCAGGCCTACCCCATGGCCCTCCCCAAGGCCCACTCCCACAGTTCACCCTAGTAGGGCAAGAGTCACCAGGCAGAGGGGCTAAAACTCTTCTCTGAGGGCACCGCTCCAGGGGAAAGTATGGGGAAGGGACTCAGCACTGTGGCTGTTTGACCTTGAACTGGACTGAGGGGGCATGTGGTCTCTGGTCCATTCTCCTCAGGGCACATCCTTGAGCCTCTTGCACACTGGCCTAAGTCCAAGGGTGCTCAGGTAGAGAAGTCGGATGGATACAAGCATTGTGGATAAGTCGAGATGGACACAAGCTTACTTAGCTCACATCTGGGACACCTGAGCCTAGCACACCGCACCCCCAGGACTTCCGCATAAGGCTATAATTCTGATTCTCAGAGATGGATGAACCTTACATGGACTTTAAGCCCCACTCTACCCTATATATGCTCTAACTTCTCCCTAAAAAAGTGGACTGTGTTCTCTGAAACAAGTCCCCTGAGGCCATTTCAATGTCTCTGTTGCCACACTCTCCTTAGCTGTTTGGTGGGCTCCACGGGTTGGACCCACACTCAGGACCCCCAGGTCTCAGAGTCCTGGTATCTCAAAGCAGCTGGGAATGGGGCTGCTCCTAGACCTGGAACTTAGAGTAGCTTTGTGTTAGGGGCCTTTGCCCAGGACTTACAACAATGGCCCAAGGGCTCGGGTCCTTCCCACCAAGGCCCAACCCTCCATGTCCTGCTGAAACCTGGCCTTGGAGCTGGGCTGGGCCCGTCAGCCAGAGCTGCTGCTGAGCTCTGTGGTGGGACCAGCACTCGAGGAACCTACAGCATGGCCGGTGTTGACGTCCTACCCAGCAGGGACAAGGTGACCTTATGCTTGGGCTGCCCTCTGCCAGGTCCTTCTCCCCAAGGTGGGGTCCCTGAGTTCCAAGCAAAAAGCCAGCTGCCTGGCCTTGGAGGCAGAACAGTGCCTTCCACACCTCTCCTTGTGGAGGGGGACAGACATCCCTATCCCCACCAGAGTGGGTGGGAAGCGTGAGCAGCCTGTGCGTATGATGTGCCCAACACTGGTGTCACGATATCCCTTAACCCTTTGGATCCTCACATGAGGCAGGAACCACAGCCTGCCCTGGGCTGTGGATGAAAACCCCAGCAGGCCAGAGAAGTTAAATAGTCTACCCAAAATCGCACAGCTGGAAAGCAAAGGGGCTGATTACTGAGCTGACCCGGCTGAGCCCCCAGGGCCATGAAGAGACAGGGCAGTGTGTAGAATTTCACAGGACACCCCTGCCATGGGGACTAGGACGGGCAGAGGCCAGTGGTACTCACATGTGTGTGGCGTGAAGGAAGGCGGTCGAGTGGCGCCCTGGGAGGCAGCAGGTGGTGGGGGCGGCATGCTGGGGGGCGTGGACCGGGGCTGCGTCTTCACCTCAGAGGGGGAGTCGGGCATTGCGGCAGCTTTGCTCCTGTCTGTGGGTTGTGGGGAAGAGACCATGAGGAAAAGGCAGAGGGAGTGTAAAGTGCTGGCTTGGTTCCTGCCCAGACGCCCTGACCCTTGGGAGGGAGGCCACGGCTCAGCCATTCAGAGTCCCAAGCCCTTCTAAGGCTGACAGCCATTTGCAGATGACACAGGGCAGAGTCAGGCCAGATGACAATCCATGAGGGTGACAGGGGTGGGTGGTAGTGGTGGAAAGATGTAGGTAGCAGGCCAAAGGACAGACCACCTCCTGCTGTCTATGGGGGGTACGATGCCCCTGTTTGTGGGGACTCAGGTTGGGTTGAAGCCTATCTAGCACAAGTCCAGGACCCAATCCCTCCCTTCTCCTGGGGGACTTTGCTAGTTAAGGCCTAGCTAATTGGCCCAAGGTAACTTCCACATTATCCTAGTCTATTTAAGTCCTGTACTTCCTACATAAATTGGACTGTGTTCCTGAAATGGGTTCCCAGGGTGCTACTCTCTTGTCCAACCCCTCCTCAGCTGTTCTGGGGGTCTCAGAGGGATGGAGGCCCCTACAATTGGCGCCTGAACAGGGACCTGAGGAAATCGGAGAGACCTGAGGCGATCAGGTAAGTGCAGGATTGGACTCTCCGGAGGTTTGTACAAATTTCTGGGCGAGGGCCCCTCAGTAACTGAGGCTGCTCACAAGTCAATGACAACAAAGCTTTTCTTTCTCCTTCTCCTACTGCTCCCCCAGCATACACCGCCAAACCTACCCATGTTTACTCCTTCTGCCTCCGCCCTGGCCCTGTTCCCACAGCCACCTCCATTCCCTGAACTCCTGACTGCCCAGCTGCACCCTCCAGCAGTCCTTTGTAATTCTAATTGGCCGAACTTGCCCGCAGCTGGTCAGGCCTTTCCCGTTAATATCAACTCCACCCAACAGAGGCCTTTACAGTAGTAGCCTCATAATTTCAATACTTTACTTTAAAAAGGCTCTTAAGGAAGATGGCCCTAGAGGGGTGTTTGCCGAACACCTGTTGGAAGCCACTTCCGTTGAATTAAACTGCCCTCAGGATTGGAAGAATTTATGCCCCAGAGCGCTTTCCCCTTCTACCTATCTTAAATGGAAGGTCTCTATTTCTATGACAAATGTGAACAACAGGCTGACAGAAATAAAGCGAACAATGCCCCCTTCTGGGGCAAAGATGTTTTACAAGATGAAAGCCATTTTAGTGACCCCAAAATGCAAGCCAAGACCAGGTCCGCATGTGTGCCCTTAGGGCATGGCGAAACTCCCTGCACAGGAGGGTTCTCAGACCCTCCAGGGCCTTAAACAAAAGGCCGCAGAGGACCTCACTCAGTTTATGGATAGGGTCACCAAAGCGGTTTAGAACAAAATTACTGATCAGACTGCCCAGGCCATTTTAATTAAAAAACTAGTCTGGGGAGGTCTTAACAAAGAACATAAAGCTGCCATTGTACCTGTTAAAAACACACTTTTAGAGGATTGGATTATAGCTGCCCCAGATCTTGGCACAGGCACCTTTGAGGCATCTTTAACAGCTTTGGCTCTCGCGGTAGCGCTTCAGCCAGATTTACCACAGTCAGGCCACTGTACCCTGGCCTACTGCTGCTCTCTGCTGGCATTGCGGCCAATCAGGCCACCTTAAAAGAAATTGCCCTCAATTACATTCTGTTCCCACTGACTCTAAAGGGAGCCCCTCCACTGTTTGTCCTCGCTGTAAAAAGGGGTTTCATTGGATGAAGGACTGTAAGTCCAAAGATACTGGTGCCGATGTTACCCTGTTAAGAAATGAAGAGATTCTTCTAGACTGGGAGACAATTCCAGGCCAACAGGTCACTGGTGTAGGTGGGCTAACTGATGGCAAGTCCTTAAAAAACCCTGTCATTTGGGAAGATGCTGATGGTAACAAGGGGTTAACACAAACCCTGATAGTGACCGGTCTCTCTTAAAACTTAACTGGCAGGGATATTCTCTCAAGTGCTGGAACAATAGTTACTACTGATGAAAAGGCCTTTCATTGTGACAGGTTTGAGGATCAGCTTGTCAACCCCATGCTAAACACGTTTTGAGAGCACCCCCAATCTTAAGAGTCACTGTTCGTTACAACGAATACACCCTTCCTGGCGACTTTAAAGTGTATCTTATTAAATTACAATGGACGACAGACGCACCCATATGGGTTGAACAGTAGCTTATAAGCCAGGCTAAGTTGCCACAGTTAAAGAAGCTAATTGATGAACAGGTCAACTCAGGTCATACAGAACCTTCCATGAGTCCTTACTATACTCCCGTATTTGTGATCCAAAAGAAAACTTTGGGTAAATATAAGTTATGACAGGATTTAAGAGCTATTAATGCTACCATGAAAAAACTGGGTTCTACTCAGTCTGGTCTTCCCCAAGCTACTGCTATTCCGGAAGGCTTTACGATAAAAATCTGGGATTTAAAGGATTGCCTTGTCAGTATTCCTCTACATGAGGATAGAGAAAGATTTGTCTTTACTGTTCCTTCTACTAATCATGCGGTGCCAACACAACGTTATCAATAAAAGGTGTTGCCACAAGGGATGAAAAATAGCCCGACTATTTGTCAAATATTTATTAAGCAGTCATGCCACTTCTTTCATGGCCTGGATTACATGTTATTCATGACATGGATGATATTCTCATGGCTCACCAAGATTGGGACCATTTACAGCAGGCAAGTCGCATCCTCACAAATAATATACGCCACTTGGCCTTCGCGTTACTCCAGACAAAGTCCAATCAAAGCCTCCCTTCTCCTTTTTGGGTTCCTCAATTTGGCTACACTCAGTCTTTCCTATAGGGCCCACTCTTTATGTCCCTGACACCTTAACAGTTCATAATTTACAAATTCAACTGGGACATATAAATTGGCTACTTCCATGGCTAAAGATACCTACCACAGATTTGGCACTGCTCTTTGATTGCCTCAGAGGCAACACAGATCCAACTTCTGTGCATACTTTCACACTTCAGGCAAAGCTAGTTCTACAATTAGTTCAACAGAACTTGACTCATTTAAAACTAGCTCGCTATTCCCCTGAACGTCCTCTTTATGCTTTGGCATTACCTACCCACCCCCACCTTTGCCCACAGAATTTTATGGCAGCCCCTGTCTTACATCTTGAGTGGGTTCATCGCAATGTATACCTCTCTGCTAAAATAACAGATCCTTTTCGTTCTTTATCAAATTTAGTTCAATAGATGAGGCTTAAATCCTTGGCTACCTTTAGTTGTGAGCCTGATGACACTCAGGCCTGTTTCTTACCTCCCTATAATACTTTACAGGTTGACGAGCCTCCAAAAGCAATCAGGACCATGCTTAATTGTTCTGGCATCAATTGTACTCTTGGTAATTGCATACAATTTAATGCCTCTCATTTTCTATATTTTACTAAGCATGCCTCTAGTCCTAAGATCCCTGCTCAGCCGAGGACTCCAGGAAAGAGCCCTTTGGATAGAGTCCCTCAACGAGTTGACACATCAAGTGCATTGTGCCATTGGTGTCATCATCACCAGCATCATCACCTCCTTGCTAACTTCGTGTTACTGTTGTCATGGCTGCTACAACAGATGGACTTACAACAGAAACAGCTGGATATACTGTTCCAGATACAAAAGGACTGTATGACCCCTGGTTTACATAATTTATTCCTCTGGATTAGAGGCCCCTGGTCTACACTTGAAGTTAACTCCACCAAGGTCCCTGTTCTGGCCTTTATGTCTTCTGTTCAAGGATTGGTTAATATTTAAAAGTCTTTATTGTTCAGATGGTTCTCTCCTTACAATCTTATCACAATTGTTGTTGTTACTGTAATTATAATCTTCTTTGAGTGTATTGTAAAAATATTGCTCACGAGGGTTTCTAGGGCTAAAAGAAAAGCTGTCATGTTGGCTCGTATTAAAGAGGGAGGACCTGTGAGGGTTTCAGGTTGGGTTGAATCCTATCTAGCACAAGTCCAGGACACTTTGGTAGAAGCAGGCTTCATCGCATAGCTGGTGTCCAAGGCAGGCCTCATGCCCCCATATTCAGTAATGAACTGCTGATTGGCAAGCCCCATCCTCCTTCCTCCACTCCCTCCCTCCTCCTGGGCACCCCCCCACCCCCATTAAGGCCTTGCTAATTGGCCCGAGGTAACTTCCACATTATCTTTTTTTTTTAAGTCCTGTACTTCCTAAATAAATCAGACTGTGTTCCTGAAACGGGCTCCCAGAGTGCTACTCTGTCATCTGACCCCTCCTCAGCTGTTCTGGAAGTCCCTGTGGGACGGAGACCCCTTTACCTGTCCTGGCTAGTTTTCTGCCAATAGGAAGTTGGTGGTCCTTCAGGTACAACAGCCTGTTTGACCTCTGCCCATGCCTTGTGACTCTGAGGACCAGCCTGGACATCCTGGGAGTGTAGGGAGCAGGCTGAGAGGAAGGGTAAACCAAGTATGAGGTGGGCCCTGAGCTCCCAAGAGAAGGTGCAGGGCTGAAGTAAGGCCAGGGAGTAACTGAGCCTGTCAGGGGGCTATCTCTATAGTTGACTATGAGTCTGGGGGTTATGGTGAAGGTCAGATGGCACCAGGGCATGCGAGGGCTTTGAGTCCCAGCTCCTTGAGGCAGCAAGGCAGGCATCCTGCACCCACCACAAACAGTATTCACAGCCACAACAGCCACCCCACCCTTGATCCCCTCCATGTCCTGCCCCTCTCCCCACAAGCACATCTCATCCCCTATGCACATCATGTCCCCAAAGGGGTGAAGGACAAAAAGCCATAGTCTGGGGCTCCAAACTTGTCAGGTATTGTCCTTGTTGCTGTGGGTGTCACCCCTGCCTGTGAGTGTGAAGACGTATGGGGTCTGCCAGGGAGACCAAGAGAGGACCCTCACTGCAACCCCATGGCAAATACCACCACCCTCTAGCTGCTTCCCATCTGCTAGAGAGGGAGGACATCTAGGAGATGAGGACATGTCCCTGTCCCTCCCTGCCCCCCACCCCTTCACCACCCACGCCCAGTCTATGAGGCAAACATGGAGCAGCCCCCACTCTGCTAGGCCCCCAGGGACAGTAGCCACCAGCCATGGCACCTGCTGCCCTCAGCTGCAGCCTCTGGCCTTCCTCCAGCCTGTGCCCGACCCACCCGCCACCGCCTGTCCCCAGGCTGATTGCTGGGCACACGTGTGCTGCAGCTGTGGGGGCCCGTCAACACCCTGCCTAGCAGTGGGGCCAGGGGCCAGTCCTCAGTGACAACCAAATTAGGCAGCGGGGCTGGCGCCCCTTGTGGAGCCACTTGTCCTCACTGTCCCTCTAGCTGACCGGGTGTCCTCAGGCCCCAGAGGCAGGGCCACTGGCTGGCACTGGACTGCGGGCCAGGACATGGGGACACCACTGCTCAGCTTCCTCAGGCCCTTCCACAGAGGCAGCTACTGTGACAAAGTGCAAGTGAATGGACAAGTCCCAGCCTGAGCGTGAGCAGGTGCCCCCAAAGCCAGCAGCCTGGCACCTGAGATGGTCTGCTTATAGGGCTCTGTGACAGAGAGCACACTGCAGTGTCACATGGCAGGTCCTCACTGGGCACCACCCATCCCCAAGGCATTACGAACACCAAAACTAGGACGTGCTGTATCTGCTGGTGCCTGGTGACCAGGGGAGATTTAATGTCACTGCAGAAAAGGAAGGTGCCACATGTCCAGGCTGACCCCACCAAGCTACTTGAAGGTTCACAGTGCACACTCAGCTCCAGCACTTTCTCTGCCCTCACAGAAACAGCCCATTTTGCAGAGGGCTGGCACAGAGATAAAACAATCTCCCTTGGCTCACTCAGCAACTGGGATTTGAAGCGAGACCTGGTGCTGCTTCCTGAGGGTCTTATGGCCCTCCATTGTTCCCAGTGCTTTTCCTTTTAGGGTTCAAGTACCTGCAGAGTGGTTTCCCTCTACAACTCAAACACGAGGCAGGCTTGAGGCTGAGAAGTAGGAAGGCCCGGCCTGAGAATGCTCCCTGGGTTGCAGCCACAGGACATCTGTGCCTGGTGAATAGCACCAGTCTCAGCTGAATCTTGTTTTGAGTGCTTCTGGCTCTATTGCCTAAGGCTGGTCACTACACCTTGCTGAGTCTTTTTCTGCCTCTGTGATGTGACAGCGAGCGCCTTCCCCAGGGACTGTGGGAGACTGGATGGTGGCTGGAGCTCAGTGACAGCAGAATGTCATGTGTTGGGACCTTCGTGGGGCACCAGCTCAGCTTCTGCCTCCAAGCAAGGCTCCAGGGTGCCGGCAGAAGCTGGTTTGGAACACTCCAAACCCAGGTGCTCTGTGCTGCCCTCCCCCAGGGGCACCTACAGTCCTCAGCCACATAGTAGCTGCCCCAGGCCTCCCCCTCCCCACCTCCCCCTGCCTTCATACCCCATTCCCGGGACTAAAAAGGCTGCAATCCACAGAGGGGACACTGAGGTCTAGGACATGACCTCTCCAAAGCCACTCAATCTCTGCGAGCAGCACCTGGCCACCAGGCTAGAGTTGCACTGTCCCCTCTGTACTCCCTGGAAGGAGGCTACCCCACCCTGTGGGTACTGAGGGAAAAGCTATGTCCATGCAGGTTCAGGGCAGTGCCAAGACCCAATTCCACAGACACCCAAAACAGTAATTCTGGACATGCAGGGGGGTAGTGCGGGACTTGAAAGGACATTAGCTGCTGGTCACCCAAAGGGCTCCTGTTTCCATAATGCCAAACCGGCACTGTAGTCCTCATGCAGGGGCAGACAGGGTGCCTGAGGTGCTGTGTGATCCTGGCTCAGAGGTAGAAGGTGTGAGGAGAAGGATAGAGTGTCAGGCTGCTTGACAAACAAGTGCTTCATCATGCCGGGCAAAGAGCGTTCCCAGACTGGCCTGTGGTGCAGGCCTGTCATCCCAGCACGCTGGGAGTCTGAGGCAGAAGGATCACAAGTTTAACCCAACTTAGTAAAGACTGTTTCAAAATAAAAAGAAAAATTTAAAAAGAAATGGGGATGTAGCTCAGGGCAAAGGCCCTGGGCCCCATGCCCAGTACCAAAAAAAGGGTTCAGCTGGCCTTCCTGTGGTCTCCCAATGTCCTTTGAGGCAGACATAGCTAATCCACCTCACAGGCAGGGAAACTGAGGCACAGAGCCACTGAGGGATCTGCCCAGTAGGAAGGGATGGGTGGCCCAGGATCCTGGTAGCTCAGTGCCTCCTTCTGTGCCAGAGGGCACGAAGCTGGCTTTTCTCCCACAGCTGATTGGCTGACAGCCAACTTCTGCACCCTCACTTCACCTAAAAGGCAGTCTCTGTCCTTCTAGCCACCAGGTCTCTGACAAAGCCTCTTTAGGAACCAGACACAGGCTCTGGGGTAAGTAGAACCAAGGCCACGCCGGCAAGCTGAGCCCGTAGGACAGACGCACTCAATGTGACCTACCGTGGCCACACCAGGGCGTAGGGGTGTCCAACACAGTGACTCAGACCCCACAAGGACCCTGGCCTGTGTGACAGCTTTACCCACATGCTCACAGCTGGATATGACAGATGATGCGGAATTCAGCTCCAGGTTGCCTCCTCAACCCCACTGTTTCCTGATTGCGGGTGCTGACCGTGTCTGTCCCAAGGGCCACCTTGCTGAGAGAGCATGGCCAAGGCACCTCTTGGCTGGACTTGGACAACCTGGCCTGCTCCTCACCCCCACTTGTAAAGCAGCCCTACGCTGAACCTGGGACTGAAACTCAGGCTCAGGCCTTCCCCGTCTCACACATTTGGAACTAAAACTGCTAGTGAAACTGCTGCACTACAGGCATCTGTCTCCTACCCAGGAGGGTCCTTTGTTTGGTCAACCTACCGACCAGTACCTGACTGTTCATGATGATGGATCTATGTGTGCCTCAGGAGCAGGGCCGAAGGGGTACCCTGATGCTGGGCCACCCCCAAGGGGTCTGAGGGACAGAAACCTGCCCACATCAGTCCAGGGGCCCAAAGATGGTGCAATGGCTTCTGTGGTCTTGGCCTCACCCTGTTCCTACCCTGGAGAACATGTCCAGGCCCAGAGCTCTCAGTCCCCAGGGAGACCCCGCATCCTCCCAGATGATGGCCTATCCAGTTCCCAGCTCAATCCCTAAGCCAGTCTCCAGGGCCCGGCCAAGCTGGTGGGAAAGAACACAGGACATGCCAGAATGAGCCACTCCATTTGTCACTGTCCCTGTCAACAGTGGCTGGGAGCTGGGAACTGGCCTTGGCCCAGTGCTCTGTCCCTGGGCTCTAGGACCGTCTGTGAGAGGAGGGCTTCCTGGAGAGGGTCTCTCCTGCTATTTCCTCTGCCAATAGCCCCTCCTCCACCCTTCCCATCCCAAAGCCCAAGGACACGGCAAGGTTGGCAAGGAACTCCAGGGAGCAACAGGAATGGAGCTGGGGCGACCATTCTGGGCCCCAACTGAGCACTTGGTGCAGATCACTCCTTTCCATCCTCACCTCACCATAGACCTGTGAGGTCAGATAGGGAAACTGAGGCATAGTGGTATGGACAGCCCAGCCTTGACACACCAGTGGGCAGCTCCCTTCCTCAGGTCTCCCCAAGGCCTGGCCTCTCGGGCTCCTTTCCTGGACTCTGAGGTCACACCACCACATGTGGGTCCTGCGAATCTCAAAATACTGATGCCACTGCTCCAACCCCTGCTGGCTTCAGGGCACAATTCTCTGAATGCCTCAGCAGGGGACGAGACCTGACTGAGGGCAAGGCCAGGTGGGACCTTGGCTCCCAGTTGAGGACAAGTGGGGGGCCTTGGCTTCCTCCCAAGTGGCCCCACATCTCAAGGCACAGGCCTGTCAGGAGGCCAAAGCCAGCACCAGGGGAGGCTGTTTTTGATTCCCTAATTTCCTCAAGCTGTACAGTGGGGCTGAGGGATGTGTGGCCATGGCCACGGGGGCTGAGGGTCTACTGAGCCTCAGGCTGGGCTGAGTGGCTGCCCAGTCTGGCTTCCATTAGCGCCCCACCAACAGAATAGAGTCATGTAAAAGGAAAAGGCTTAGTATTTCTCTGTGTTGGTCTGGTGGGCCTCCTTACCCACAGGGACACAAAGTCAAGCCTGATTCCTTCCACACGGCCCTTTCATGTTCTCAGAGGCCTGGCAGGCCAGGCCATGCTGCCTGCCACTGAGCCTCTCCTGCCAACCAGCACAGGGCCACCATGGGTGCCACAGCCACTGGGCCTGCAATAACGGTGAAGGTCACAAGGTTATCAGGCCAACGCACTGGACCAGGAGGTTAGAGGTGGGCCCCACCCAGCAGTGTGACAACCTCTGTGAATACAGCCACCTCCTGTGGGCTGTGAGATCGGGGATGGTGACACCAAAGGGTTTCATGGCCTCTGGAGCTGAGCTGGTCTTCTTTCTACTGCTCATGCCCTGAGGGACGGGCTTGCTGGGAACAGGTGCCTCAAGTCCTAGGTGTCAGATGGCTTTTCCTCCCATGCACGGCTTCAGTTTCCCCCGACATGGGGCTTCAGTTTCCTCCCATGCACAGCCTCAGTCTCTTCCCACACGGGGCCTCACACTGGCCCCTGTGTGTAAGGTAGGTGTAGACCTTTGCAAAGGGTCCATGTGGGTCCTAGTTCCCGGAGACCTTCCTCTGTGTGTATGTGTCCACAGTGGGTGGCTTGGGAAGGGGTCACTGAACTGGTCCACCTCCTCCATGGGGCGATCTCAGCTGCAGCCAGAGCATCCTACCTTCAGGAAGAAGCTTTGAGGAAACAACCAAGGTGTATGTGTGCATTTACCTACACAGTGCTGTTTAGGATGATGACTAATGGAATGAGGAAGATGACCCCGGATCCCATTGGTGCAGTGCTGAGGAACCCTAAGAATAAGACAACTGGGATGCCCATGCTGGAACCTGTGCACTGGCCCTGCTGACCCCAGTAACCGAACATCAGTCCGGGAGCTTCTCTTCTGTGTGCAGAGCCACCAGCCACGCACTGCGTGAGCTATAAACAGAAATATTCATTAGCTGGAATGGGAAACTGCCCAAAGCCCCACCAGGCACATCTGCACCTGATGAGACGGGATCATTAGCACTTCAGGTGCTCCACCCAGATAAACAGCTGAGTGAAGCCAGACCCCAGGAGCATGGCCTGAGTTTGCTTACAGGCAGTTCAGAAACTGTCCTGTGATATCAGAAGTAAGCCTGGCAGTTTCCCTGGACAAGAGAGTCAAAGGTGGGGCCAGGGGTCTGGTGAACAGGCAATACTGTGGGCTGATCTCGCTGAGGGTCCTGCGTGCTCTCTGTGAAAGCGATCAGCTATACCCTGTTCTCTGTTTGGGCTGAACTTTAATCTTCACTTGTAAAATGAGTCTCATGATCACCACCTATGAATTTGGCAAAGGGATGCAAGCATGCCACACCAGGTGACAAGGCAATTCTGCTAAGGACACATGTATGTGTGGAAACACAACCACAAATAGCACGTGATGGGTTCCCCAGAAACTCTCAGATACTCCAATCCCGCCATCTTTCTGAACTGTCTGTGGCTGGACATTGGCCAAGTAACCCAAAGGTCATGCAAGACAAGATGCTCTGCCCCCCCACCCATGGTGGCCCCACAGCTGGTCTTATGGGTTGAGAAAAGAGTTAAAGCCTAGGGGAAGATGGGAGTGGGAAACGGCTGGAATTAACATCATCCCTGCTCCCCAAAGGGCCACAAATGGGATCCAGATGTCCAGGGCCTGCTTGGCCTGTGGCTGGCGCTCAGAGGAAGCACATTCCACGCCCAGCTGCTGGGCTACACCGTCAACAGCTCTTTGAGCCACTGGGGAGGCACCCGCCATCTGGCCTGCCCGTTGCCCAGATGGGCAGGGGCTTGGCAGGACAGTAGGAGGAAGGGCCTCCTCAGAGCACTTGTCCTGGCGCTCTGGGCTGTGGGTACATCTGGTGCCTTCTCACGCTCTTTGCCTGGCTTGCTGAGGTGAGTGTGGGCCAAGGATGTGACAGTGAAGTGTGGGGAAAGGGTTACACAGAGAAATGAGTGACGGGCATGAGGAGGGATGAGGGAGGTGAGATGGGTGCCTGGCAGGTGGGTGGGTGGGTAGACAGTTGGGCAGATGGCCAGGTGGATGAGTGAGAGGATGGGTGGGTAGACAGATGGGCAGGTGGATAGATGGATTGGTTAGTATGTGGATAGATGGACAGGGGTGTGGGTGGCTGGATGGATGAGTGTCTAGCATCCCATTCAAGTACTAACCAAGTCCAAACCTACTTAGCTTCTGAGATAATGCGAGATGGGACACAGTCAGGGTGGTATAGCCACAGACACGGGTGAGTGTCTGGATGGATGGATGGGTGAGTGGGGGTGTGGGTGGAGGGAGGTAGCACAGGCAGATGGACATGCATGGGGGTGAGTGGGGTAAGCAGGAGACTCTGAGTGGATGGTAACCTGTCCCAGGTCTGAGTCTGCTCCCCAATCTGACCTCAGCTAGGAAAGGTGGGTGCCATTCAGCACACAGCATGCTGGGTGGTAGAGTCAGGCAGATGAAGGGGCTGGTCACAGTTGGAGATGCTGCCCTGGAAGATCACAAAGTTCATCCTCATAGTGAGACCCTCAGCCCTCCTGGCCACTCCTAATCGATGCCTGCCCTGTGGTTTCTCAGAGCGTTTCATCCATCCATGCATTTCTCCCCAGAGCATCTGGTGCTGTAACCTAAGCAAGTGAATGGTGGATCCATGCTGTGGGCTCTGGGCACTCATTCATGGGAGCTGTGGCCACACCTGCTCACACAGCTTGTGATGACGGCTGGGGGCCTGACTTGGTGGCTGGGCCCCTGCTCAAGTCTTAGCTCGGGCTAAGGCTCCAGAATGGCCTTGGCAGCCCTGCCACTCCCAGCCTAAGGGCTCACATGCAGGAAAGGTGGAACTGCGTCCTAGACAGCCTGGGATACCACATCTGCTTCATGCTCTGGGCCTCACAAGTGGACCCTCCCCTGGCTGTGGGCAGTCAGCAATAGTCTCCTGGCTAGAGGGTGCCTCGCCGGGCTGTGACCAGAATTCAGGAGCAGTCACCAACCTGCGTGAGGGACTGTGACAGAAGATCCAGCAGAGAAGTGGGGTACAAGTGTGGGGCACATGGATGTGCGTGCAGTTGTGTGTGCATGTCTGCACAGGTATATGCATGGGTGTGTGTGCCCATGCACGGGCCATGTTTACCCGAGCATTTTCTCTAGTGAGGGGTCTGTGATCCTAAGGAAAAGACCGAATTTACTGACAGGTGACCACAAAGCTGCCCCCAGGAAGCCAGGTATGGCAGGGGTCCCTTCCTCTTTCCACACTCCCCATGCACTGCCTGTCCTCTGTGTTACACTGTGTCTGGGACTGGCTGTGACAAGTTCACACTGCCATGGCTCTGCATGCCTGCCCTGCACCACCCAGGGGTTATATGCTGAGTCCTGGGGATAGTAACACAATGCAGGCCATCACATACTGACTCAAGAGTTAATAAACAAATGGTATACTGTTGCTGACTTTTAACAAAAGCACTGAAGTAGTCCGAGTGACTGCTCTGTTATCTGCTGCCCTTGGGTGGGACTAGGACTTGAATTTCCCTGCCTTATCCCAACAATGGGTGAGCCTGGAGTTAGGGATGACACAGAACCCTGTGACAGCCAGGACACAGCAGCTGAAGCAGCTTGAAAAGGCTGCGCACCTCCCAGCTGTGGCAGGGGAAGAGAGAGGTGGGCACTGTGGGGCCAAGGCATGGTGGCGGGACCGAAAGGACACACAAGTCACCAGGTCCTGTGGACTGGAGGGATACAGGGAGGAAGCGGATCAGCGGGGCAGGCTGTGTGGGATGTACGAACATGCCTGGATGGCAGGATCTTCCCTGCTGCAGAAAAAGGCCTCACTGACTCCGAAGTGTTTTCATTGTTTAAAAATGTGCAAATCGCCTGCACATCACCCTGAACCCTCCAGGGGAACACTGCCAAAACCCACATAATAAGGCTGCTCCTATGAATGCTAAATAACTCCTGCGGCCGCTGCCTATGGTACAGACATCAGATGAGTCGTTTTCCGAGAATCAGAGGCCCCTGGCTGACCCAGCAACAGCCTGGCTATGACATGCGACTCACAGCATGCACACAAGGGACACACATGCCCACGGCCTGGGAGCCTCTGGGACTCACATCCTGCCTGGAAGCCTCCCAGCCAGCTGCAACAGGATTCTGCAGGCAGCTCCCGAGACAGGGAAGCAAGGCACCGCCTCTAGGGCCTGTGTCTGCATCAGGACCTCCAGGGACAGTGTCAGCACTGCAGTCACAGGGGCCTGGGATGGAGCCACTGACTGACTCCCTATCCTGCAGCCAGGAAGCATGCTTCCCTTGTTTCTCTGTGTTCACCCCTCACCAATCACACTCCAAGTGGCCAAAGAGCCAAGTCCCCACACTCACCCACTTCTCACTACGTCCTGCCGGTGGCTGATTTACACGGAGCCTGAAGTGGGTGGCTCACCTCACCTCCAAAGCCCAGGCTTCCCACCCCCATCACACTGAGCTTCCTCCTGGGTGCTTCCTCCCCAGGGTCTTCAGCCCTGATGGGTCCCAGAAAGTGCCATCCTCCTGCCCAGTGGTTCTCAGAAAGCCCAGTGTCCCCAGGACAGGCAGCATCAAGCACGACTCACTCAGTCCACGTCCCTGAGGTCTGCGCACAACCCTCCTGAATGAATGTCACATGCTCAGGCTCAGGAAAGTGTGCCAGACACTGTTCCTGAAGCTGGTGGATACCCCACGTTCCGGCTAGGAGATTAGGCTGAGAAGGGAGCTACGGGGGTGAGGAGAGCTGGACAGCCCAGTGGGCCAGAGGCAGGGGCAAGAAAGACAGGGCAGCCCTGTGGGACAGGCAACAGGAGCTAGCTAGCCACCTTGGGGGGCCAGCACTGCTGCAAAGCAGCCACTCCAGAAGCCCCAGGGCAAGCAGGGCAGAGACCACGAGGACTCCAGCAGTAGTTCCTATGTGCCTTTCTAGACTGTGAATTACGACCCTCATGAGTGTACTCTTAAAAAAACAAAACAAAACAAAACAAAACCTCCAAGCCAAACTGCTAGGAGCCGGGCATTTACGCATCTAGTGCATTTGTGCATCTCCTCCAACATAGCCCTACACCACAGCATGTACCTCGGTTTCCCCAGCTGCACCCCGGTCAGTAACCCCTTCCTTGAGTGTCAAGTAGGAACACATTAGGATTAGGGTCCGATCAGCACATAGTGGCCAGGGCACAGAGCAGCAGCCACACACAGCTGGTGAGAGACTGGTGTCCCTACAGATACGGCAATCTGACCCTCTGCCCACTCAGGTGCCACCTCCCTGTGCAGACAGCCAGGAGGCCGGCCTATGCCCTCCTGTCTTGCCCAAGCCCCAGCTGGTGATAAAAGTATTCTCGACCTACGCAGTGGCACCACATCTAGAGCCCGGTTGGCACCTGAGATGCTACCATGCAAGGAAGAGCTGAATTTTAAATTTTATTTCATTGTAATTAGTTTCAGCCACCACTTATGGCAACGAAGACTGTGCTGTAGTCCCACAGGCAGTCATTAAAACCTCGAGGGGGAAAGGGACACCTCCCCATGTCAGGGCCAAGCCTGCCAGGACCTCCAAGTCCCGCCCCTTCCCAGCCTGCCTGGGACCCTCACCCATGCCCAGCCCACCTGCCTCTCAGCCATCCAGCCTGTGAATGACAGGGTTGGGATGTGTCACTGAGTGTAGGCTCCAGGGTGCACTGGTGCCTTGGAATCAGGCAATACCACATGGTTTGTCTGAACCTAAGGAAACCGCCCCCCAGAAGCAAGCCCACACACAGACACTTCCTCCAGCCTGGCCTCACTCTTCTCAGGGGTCAGGCTGCCCAGGGCACCTCCTAGAGCTTCCTTTCGTTTTTTTAGGCAGAAGTAAAATTTGCGCGCACACACACACACACACACACACACACGCACGCACGCACGCACGCACGCATATAATGTGTTTTACAAGGCTGCCTTTGCCATTGTTTATGTAAACAGGTAAATTGTTTCCTGCCTCAATTAAAAACATCTGCCACATAAATGAATACCAATTAACTCATCCTGTTTTTAATTACTCTGTTAATTACATGCAGGCAGCAGGAAAGATGGCACGGGAGTGGGGAAGCCGGTGCCGTCCCTCCCATACCCCACCCCCGCCTGGCGAGGATCCGAATCGTGTCTGGCGGGTGACAGCCATGTGGCATCCTGCCAGCGGGGATTTCCTGATCTGGCCACCCAGTGGGCACTTCTTCCCCAATCTCCCCATGGTTCCTGTAGATCCTGCTGCCACAGGAGGCAGGAGGGGACAGAGCTGTCCCTTCGCCCTGGGTGAGGGAAGGCTGGATTCTGCTCACAAGCTCTCCCCCTCCACACTGGGCAGGGGTGGTGGGGTTGTGAGCAGATTCAGCGTTGCCCACTAAGTGCCACAGTGCCACATGAGGGCCTGGGCCCAAGAGAGCAGCCTGCCTTCCTGCCGACCCAGGCCCAGCCTTTGGCTCCCAGCCGCCCACCAAGTGATGAAGAGCTCCCCACCTGCTGTCCCAGCTAGGAAGGACCCTCACCCGCTCTGGCCACAGAGGCCCCTCCTAACTACCTGCTCACCAACATCACAATGGGGGATGCGGGGAGCAGCCTGTCCAGGAACGGTGGGAGAGGCCCACACAGAGCAGGACTCTGTTGGCCTTTGCTCCAAACCTTTGACACACAGCCAACAAGACCTTGTCTTTAACTGAACCTCTCACGATCTGTGAGGCTTCCTATGCTAGTGAAGGGAAGAAGGGGCTTCGGGATTTCCACCTTACAGGTGGAGCACAGGAATCCAGGGAGGGCAAGAACCTGCCCACGCACAGCGTTCTGTCTCGCAAGAGGCCCAGACCTCACCTGCACAGCTGTCCAGCTCCCAGATGGCCTCCAAAGACCCATGTCCTCCCATTTGGAGGGAAGGCTTCACTAACTGTGTGGTGTGCACACAGGTGAGGCAGGAGCTTGCAGACTGAATCATGGTCAGTGTCTACCTGAAGTCCCTGGTGTGGTCTCATCTCCGCCTTGCAGCTCATCCCAAGGTCAGGCCATCCCTGAGGGACGTGCACCACCTGTGGCCTGCACAGGCTCAGCTCTGTGGAGCCTGGTGGCACCCTCAACCGTGGAGCCCAGGCAACTTCCTGCTGGGCAACCCGCTCACCAGACCAGGCCTGATGCCCCTGGGACCTTCTGCAACCCATGCTCCTGCTGGGGTCCATGGGACCTTGAAGGTCTAAACTGCTCCTTTGTGTCCTTTTAACCACTCCGAGTAATAAACCAAATCTCCTTCTACAGGAGCTGAAATTACAGCCATGGCATAAGAGGTGCAGGCTCCAGACAGCAGCTCCCACCACACCCCAGACCAGGCGGGGCCTCAAGTCAACACAAGCTTGCCTGGGAGAGGTGACCAGGCCTGCAGTCTCTGCACAGGGCCAGCACTAACTACCACTTCCGATGCAGGCCTGACTGTGGGTACTGGACCTGTTGGGGGAATGGGCAGCTCCAGAGCTTCAGGCATCTGGCTGGCCTCCCGGGCTCCATGTGGCACCTTCACGGTGGGGGTGGGGATGGGGGCTCTTGGGGCAGCCTGTGCAGATGGTTCACTAGGCCTGTCCATAGGGAATGTGACCCACCTTGAGGGGAAGGGAGGCCACCCTTTGGGGGCAGAGGGGCCCAGGCTATGGCCACGACTGAATCAAAATGTCAAACACCACACTGATGGGGCCCTGAAGACCTCAGCTGTGCATGGCCTATGTGGGTGTTAAGGACAGGGGAGGGCTTGGGGTGCATGGAAGCCCAGGCAGTCCAAGCGAGGTCCCAAGGACCTCAAGCAAGATCTGGCCTCACAGTGCCTCACTGCCTCCACTGTACAATGGCAAGATGGCAGCTGCGCCAAGAGCAGGAAACATTGCAGGACAGAGACATCATGAGGACCCAGGACACCTGCACCCCTGAGAGCAGCGCAGCTGCAGTAGGCAGAGATCAGGACGTAGGGGGACGCAAGGAGGCTGCAAATGGCTGCAGGATGCAGGGGGGTGGGCCACAGGGGATGTGGGAGCCACAGCGATGCAAGGGGCCTCGGTAGGACACAGTGGGGCAGATTAGGACATAGGGACATGTTGGGGTGTGGGGGCACACAGTGGGATATAGAGAGCCCTCAGCAAATGCACGGCAGGACACAGGGGCCACCATACAGCAGGGATCAGGGGGAGAATGGGGTAATGCAGAGAGCCATGACAGGACACAGGGGGCCACGACAGGCCCTGAACCAGGGCGAGCTCGGGGGTCTGCCATCCTGGTGCTCCCATCCAGGACACAAAACACCACTAAGACTAAAGGAGCAGGGTCAGGTCGGGGAAGGGGTCAACACGTTCTCAGGGTCAAGCTGACAGACTACAGAAGCAGAGTGGCCTCACAGAGGCAGGCCCTGCGGTAGGGTGGTGGCCTACCTACCACAGGCCTATGATGAGTCGGGGCCCTCTTATCAAATCATACCCAACACCCAGACTTGGCCGGTTGCCCCACAGGAAGAACAGCCCCAGCCTGGCCAGGACACAGAGTCATTTGCAGAACGAAGGACTAACCCAAGCCCCTGGCAAGCCTCCTCCTCTCCAGGGCCACAGAATCGCTCCCACATCACAAGCACGGGGACAGGGTGGGCAGAAACTAGGAGCCACCTGTCACTGAAGGCACGCAGGCCTGTCCAAGGTGAGGGTGTCCACACTCTCTCGGCTCTAGGCCAGCCCAAGGGGAAGATGCACAGAGAGGGCAAGAGCCTGATAGAGTCGCACAGCCACAGTGTCTCCTATACTCCCCTCTGGGGATGCCAGGCAGGACCACACACAGGAGTCTGCTTCCAACCGCCATGCCAGTTGTTCCTTGGGAAGGTGCCAGGCAGGCAGATGGGCCGGCGCTGGTGCCGCCACAGCCGGGGCAGCAGCTGCTCCGGGGGAAGACGCACTGAGTCGGCCCACGCGGAACCTTCTGGATGTTTTGACTCATCCCACCAAATGGTCTCTTGGCACCCCTAGATATCTGAGGGGCCATGCTGTGTCAAAACAGCCCTCGGGGAATTCTCCCAGGAAGGAGGCCCCTTCCTGTATCAGGACGGGGAGCTGTTCCACCCCAGAAACTGCTTTCTTCCCCAAGGTGGTGAAACTGAAGCCCAGAGAAGGTGAGGGCTGCCCCAGGTCACTCCACGGGCCCAGAGCACGACACCCTCAGGTGTCACCCAGTGTACAGGAAGATCGGGGATACTGCCACTGGTCCACTTGTCCCCCATCTTTGGAGTGGAGGGTACCACCCTCCCCATACCCTGATGAGGACTTTGGTTCTAAAGAGCCCACAACAGGGGGAGGGGCATCTCCACCTGCCACTCTCTCCCCAACTGCTGGAGTTCCAGGGGCCCAAGGACTTACTTTTCCATCTGAGAGAGGGGTAATTCTGTGCAGAGGGGTCAACAACTGGTCCATGGGATGCACATGGGGTGGGGGACCAGCCAGCCAGAGGACCTTGCCAGCGTCCCCAAGGACTCAGCTACTTCTGAGGGGTAGTTCAGTTCAGGTGGCTCTGGACCCTGCACACATGGACACATCACTCTGCACACACTAGTGCTGCACACCTCCCTGCTGTATATCCCTCGGAGGAGTAAGGACAGTGGGAGATGCCACCTAACCAAGCCCTGGACAGCTTTAGTCTCAACTCAGTGGAGGTCCCCAGGCAGGGCCTCAGCATGCAGAAGACCCACGGTTAGGCCTTGTCTCAAAGACTGTGCTAACACCCACCCTACGGGAGGGATCTTCCCCAGGACAAGCAGGCTGTTACCCCATGTCTGCCAGAGTGGCGAGGCCTGGGCCTCAGTCTCATCTATGCAATGAACCGAGAGCGCCTCCTGGCTGGAGTAGTACTTAGTGGCCCCACTGGGCTGGCAAAAATTTCCTACCATACTTCATGCATGTCTGTGTCACTAGCTCCACCCAACATGTGCCCTCACTGCACTACTGGGCAGCCATTCCTGCCTCCTGTATCCTCCCAGGACAGCTCCACCCCAAGCTCTCTCACTGTTCCTCCTCCCTCAGGGCGGCACTCTCTGCCCAAGGCTGTGCCTGAGGGCCAGTGGCTCCATCCCATGCACTCTCAGCTCAGTGTTCCTATCTGAGAAGCCAGAGTACAGCATGACAGCAACTTGTCAGCCCTCTGCCCTCCATAGCCCTGGGCAAAGATGCTACTGCCCAGTCCCCTGCTCAATGCCCCTTGAAGAAAGGGCAGCATGTAGCTGGCCACTGGAATCAAGAGGACAGTGGGGTACAGTGGGCTCCACTGTTATTTGCTGGAAGAGTGAATTCCCACCATCTAGCAAGCTACAATCCATCAAGCGGGTCCCAATGTCCAGGGAGATGAAGCTATACGGGCCAGGGGCCAGCCTAGTGCAGGCCAGGCCGTCCCACTGCTCCAGGAAGGGGATGCCTGGCCTCGCATTGCTCCTTCTGGGACAACCGCAGGGGGAAGGCCAGGAAGCAAACACAGAGCTGCATGACTCCTCCACCCCCAGCCTGTCACCCTGATCATGTCCCAACTCCCCAGAGGTCAGCTGACTTCCCACGCCCCACCACAAGGCACAGTCCCTCTTCCAGTTGCACACACTACTTATGATCCCAGCCAAGGCCACACGGCCCAGGCCAGTGCAGGAAGCACTGTGGCCGCAGTACAGCCTGCAACGTGCCCCAGGAGGGCTGCCATCTCGCTGGGCCTACCCCAAGAACAAGCAACATAGCAGGCAGTGACATCGAGGGCGACTTATTCCTCTACCCAGCTCCTCTGGTCACTTGGTTCTGGCAGACAATCCTCCCAGCTCCTGGTGGGCCTGAAACCCATCTTGGGGGGTACCCTAAAACATGTGTGTAGGGACTGAGCAATTTTTGGTTGAAGACCCACCATCCAGGCTGACCTCAAGCCACCTTCCCAGCCAGAGCAGCCACCTGACCCCAACCTCTCACCATGCATGGGTCTGGAAAGTGGCATGTGGACTCACATACCCCAGCAGCTTGCAGGCAGGCAGGCCACACCCAGTGACCTTCCAGGACATTGGCAGGGCACCTCAAGGCCTCTCATCCACCAAGCAAAATACGTGGCTGTGTCAGCGGGCACAAACAGACAAATGCCTTCATGGAGCCCCCAGGAGGACAGCTGCCCTCTAACCTGCAAAACTAGAAGGCAGTCGCTGTGGGAGGACATGGAGGAGAGGGACAGGCAGGCACCAATTGAGAGTCAGCACAGGAGTAAAGCCCAAAGGAGAGGAAGGTGGGAGCCACACGTAAGGGCGGAGCGCAAGGCCTGCAGACAGGGCCAGCTGTGCAAGTGCCTGGCAGTCTGGGTTGCAACCAAGAAGGCAGAGAGTAGGCTGGACAGGACTTTGGGTGACCCTGGGAGCACCACTCAGCTCCCTCCCCACAGGGCTAGGTCTGACTGGAACCCCAGAGTTTAGGGGCATGAAGGCTGAAGCAGGTAGCTAGGTACAGTGCAGGTACCAGTGGGGTCTGGTGATTATGGAAATAAATCCGATGACAGCTTGCAGGCGGCTGCTGCCCTGAGCAAACAGCCTTTCGACACACCTGGCCAGGGCGTCCCCAACTAGCTGGACCTGGACCAGCGTGTCCCCACCTGGCTAAGGTGCCCTCAGGTGGAAGGGGGCCGAGGTCACAGCATGTGCTCCTCCTGACATCAGGAGCAGATACCCTCCCTAACTTCCTCCTCAGAGCCCAGGTCAGGTAGTAAGCAAAGCTTTTGAAATGCAGACTCCACTCATGGGAGCCCTCCAAGCACAATACACACCTACACAAAACCAACATATGTGCACATGGTACCACATTCAGAACAGGCAGGTGGACATGGGTGATGGCCATACAAGCACACGCAGCACTATGGGTCAGAACAGGCAAGTGGACACCAGGTGGCGGTCCTGCAATCTCACAAAACAACATAGGTCAGGACAAGCAGGCGGACACAGGTAATGGCCACACACAGTGTGGACCGCCACACAACACAACGCCCCCTCAGCCATACGGAGCAAAGGTCTGCTACAAGCTACAAGAGGGTGGGAGACACACGCTGAAGGGACTAAGCCGATCACAAAGGTCACTCACTGAGACCCAGAGATGGGGCCTACAAACATCGCCTTGCACACGCCCCTCTGCACACGCCCTTCTGCACACGCCCCATCTGTGTCGGCGCTGGGGCAGTGCATCACTGTCCATGCAGGACTGCACGACAGCTCCCCTGGTGGCCACCCCAACACAGGGGACCTCTTCCAGGGAGGCAGCACCTCTGGCTCCAGATCCTACTCCATCCATGCCTGTGACCACACAGCATGTGCAACTCTTCCACCACTGCACCCCCCAACTGCAGAAGCATGTGTGGGGTCTGTGGGGAGACTGTGTATGAAGCTGGGGAGCTGGGAGACTGCATGCAGTCACCTGCATGTCCATACACTGGTCAGGGCCTCAGAAGCACAGGCCACCTGTGGGTCCCCTGTCCATCTCCCCACTATAGCAGCCACCCCACCCTGCAGCCTTTATCTGCACACTGCAGAGTCTCCTCTTGGCCTCACGCTGTACCTCAAGATGCAACCTCTACCCCAGCCCAGCTCAAGGCTCTGCTGGGTCCCTGGCTTGGAGTAGAAGTAGCTGTCCTCCCATGGCCCTCACCCTTGGCTTCCCTCCTTTCCAGTCGTGCTGTCCTCGGGGATCTCTGTCCACACAGTCCCCCTGCCTGGTCACCCAGCCCAGGTCCCTTCTGCCCACTGCTTTGCCAGTTGTCTCTGCAGGGCTGCCCAAAACTGTACCTTGGCACCCTGCACCTTCAAGCCCACCACAGTCACTCATACCACCCATTGGGCCATCGTCCAGCACAGATGCCACAGCTAACTGTCAAAGAGAGGCAGAGACACATCAGTATGAAACACACACAGCACTCAGAGACCAACCAAGTGACACACTTCAACAACAAAGAAAGGCAGCAGTGCACTAGGACGACGACCATCACTGCACACACAGCAGACAAAAAGAAATGCACCAGAAGATCGCCTTGGGCGGTCTCTGTAGGCTGGCTGCTAGACACCCTCAGAACACTGTGGCGCCAGCTCTGTCCTGAGGGTAGTGGGGCCAGGTCCCCCTAGCACCACGCCCAGCAGCCCAGGTTCTCCAAGAAGCCACCACTCCAAGCATGGCACAGCCACAGGAGTCACTTGGGCACAGGACAGTGGCAGGAGCAGCCCCTGGGGAAGCTTCACTGATACCCACTGACCCTCCCTGCCAGCACAGCCCTGCGGTGACGCGGGCTCCAGGATGGAGCAGGGCCACAAGGGGGTGGGGGGAGAGGACAGGATGCGTGGTTGTCAGAGGCAGGCTGCACGGAGGAGCTGCTCCCGGCACTCTAACTACAAGTTCCCGTCCTGTGGACTGAGTCCACATCCCTGCACCACGTGAGACAGACGATACCTGTTCCCACCATGGAGGAAATGCCTGTGCCCCAGGGGACTGCCCACATTCTTGCTGCTATCCAGGGCAACCTGACACGGAGCAGAGGATGACCCTGGGTCCCCAGCCCTGCTCTGTCCACCAGGCTGTCCACTTGTCCTCACCAGGCTTAAGGGTCTTGTTCAGACCTCCCAGGCACCAAGGGAAGAGGCAGGGACCATGGAGACCCCAGGATGGGCTGCTGGGGAACCAGTGTGGCTCAGCACTGAGACCTGAGCTGCCAAATAGGGGCCCTGCCTCTGCCCAAAGCAGTGTCAGGGTGCAGCAAGCCCCAGCCTCAGTGTCACCTCCATAAAATGGGTCCTGAGGCAGGTGGTACAAGGCACACAGAGCCCGAGGACATGGCTCCACACTCACTGGCTGTTCCCAAGAGAGGGGGACAGATGCTGGACATTGAAGTCTAGGTTGGAAGAAGCCGCCAGTATCTGGCCCACCCCATTTTCAGAAGACATACGTGCAAAGAGGAGGAGGGAAAGGCCTGGGTGTAACCCCCTCAGTGATCACCCATCCATTGCACCCATGGTGGCACTGGGTGTCCCCAAGAGGAGCTACAGCCACATTCACAGGATCGACCATCCCATACTTCCCATTGAGCAGTGGGAGGAACTGCACACTCCCTGGGATTGAAGATACCAGCATCCAAGATACTGCATTTTACATTTGAAATCTGAGGCTCAGAGAGGGCAAGTGACCTGTCAAGGTCACAGACCTACAGAGAAGAGGCTAAATACAGGCAGGGCTCAGAGGAACCAGGCTGCTACCTCTCCCCACAACAGGCAGGGGAGAGGCCTTTCCCACCTTTCCTCCCTACCTATGACCAGGCAGAATCCTCGGCTGGTTGGTGTCACCATGCTCTGCTAGGCGTTTCAGGGGGTCAGGACCAAGGATGGCTTTCCTGTGAGCTCCATAATCATCTGGGGCTGTTGGACAGATGAGGGACCCTTCCACCAGCGTCAGGGAGTATCTGGGAGTGGCTACCATCCACTGCCTCCCTGCTGTCTCCTCCCGGCCTCCTGCTGTTGTCCCCTGTACTGCCTTCCAACGTGGACTCCTCTCTGCTGGAGTAAACAGAGCGTCAGGCCGGACGTCCTGGAGTCTCCTCCTGCCACGCCTACCAGCTCAGGAACCCAGCTCCCCGCTGCGGACAAACCAGCTGGCTGCAATGAACAGGGAGCAGGACGCTACTAGAGCTGCAGGCAGTTCCCACAGGGACCATTCCTTATTAGTCATGTCATATCATCCTGCTGCCCCTCCCAGTGCTGGGCCTGCCCTGAGGGGACACCACTTGCAAAGAACAGAAGTCAGAGGAGACAGGGACCAAGCTCAGAACTGGTGTTCACTGCACAGCATGGGGGTGGGGGACACACACAACTGCAGCCTCTAGCCCCCAACATCAGGGCTCTGCCAGCCTCCCAGGGGCACAGCAAGGATGTCCTCACTGCAGGTTTCACAGAGGCTGTCTCCACAGTGCCATTCCCTTTGGACAGGCTGCAGTCCCCCCAGGTGCTGGGCCATCCCCACACCCACCTTACACCCCTCCATGTGAGCTCCACAGAAAGCAGCAGCAGTCTGGAAGCCTCAGAAACAGAATCAGGCCTTCTCATTTGCCCTAAAGTCAGGGAGCATGAACAAGAAAGACTTTAGGGGTGGCACTTGCTGACTCAAACTGTTCCTAGGGCACTGAGTGAGAGCTGCAAAGTCAAGTCAGCAAACAACAGTTTTCTTGGGTAACAGTGGCCTGACCCAGACCCCAAAGCCCTTGTGGAAAGGTCTGGGCCCCTGAACTGGCCCCAAATGGGGCCTGGTCCTCTCTGACTCCCTCACAGGAGACAGACAGAGGGTCTCAATCATGTGCACAGAGAACTCATGAGCGTCTCTGGGAAGCCCACAGCCCCAATGGCTCCACGCTGGCAGCACACAGCCCTGGGTTAGGAGCTGCTGTGCCTGAGTGTGCAGTCACATCCAGGGCTGTCACAGGGACCAAATAAGACATGGCAGCCAGCACTTTGCCTGCCAGCTCAGAAGCTCCAAGCATGAGTCTCACTGGGCCCTCATTTTTATGATTCGACCCCTGTCTAGCACGCGGTTGGTGTTCAATCAATATTTGCCCAGGCAAGGAGGGACGGGTGGCAAACAGTCCTGGGGGGCCAGCCTGCAGCGAAGCCACACTGGACATCTGCCACCTAGATGTAGATTTGTACCAAGTGCAGGGAGGTGTCTGTATAACAGCTTGACAATGTTCTGGTGGCTTCTAGAGGGTCCCAAATAATCCCTGGAAGCCAGCATGGCAAAGTGGGAAACAGGCACAGGAACCAGAGCCATAGGAGAGCCAGGGGCAGTGGAAAAGGGGCTAGCCTTGGGCCTCTGTGACCTGGACAGGCCCGAGGTCGAGGCCTGTGCCTTGTCCCAGCCCCAGGTGGTCATGATGTTGGTGGTATCTGTGCCCCACTTGCCTATGGTGCCCTAGAAAGGGCTCCCCCATCTGTAGTAGCCTCAGAGACTCCAGGGGCTAAGAGCAAACCAAAGGTGAGGACACTGGGGTTCAGTTAGGGCAGTGATAAGAGGCTGGGCCAAGGTCACTGGGACCCTGGTGGCAGTGAGGGAAGAGGCATTCCCCAACTGTGAGTACAGTGCAACCAGCTAAAAGCACAGGAAAGCTGGCCAAGGTGGGGAGCCCCATCGAGATGCCAGGTCCCCCAAACCTACTGCGCACTGCTGACACTCAGGCTGGGTTCTGGGAACCCCTGTGAGTACATGAGTACCCACGGATGCCTGAACAAGCTAATGTTGCCTCTGGCCCTCCCTGCCTGAGGAGAAGATTCAGATCTATGCAATTCAACCACCATCCTGCCACCCTGGTGTGTGGGAGTCTGAGATGAATCAGAACCCCAAACTCAACCTGCTTGTGGTGCTGAAGGGGAAGGCTCAGAGGACCAGATGGTTCCAGAAGGTGGCGGCGAGTGCCTCACTCTACCTGGCAGCCCCCTCCCTGCCTGCCCAGCCGGAGAGAGGCAGCAGGCAGCCCGCCCTCTGGCCTCCAGCCCCACAGCCTGAATACTGCAGATTAGTGGCCCAGCCCGCCCCAACTCCTCATCCTTCCCATAGGAAAGGAAATTAATTTCTTCCCATCACACAGAAATGGAATTTGCTGCTCCAAATCAGAGGGTTCCTGGAGATGATAACTCCATTACACAACAACCTGGTGACAGAGGACTGGCTGGTGGGAGGCCGCAGTAGTCCCAAAGCATCCCGACAGACACGACGTTGGGGGACATCCTGGCTTTACATGTGGCAAAGCCACTGCCCAAGCGCCAGGTAGGGCTTCCATGACCTTCCCGCCTTCCTCCATCACATAAAGATCCCAGTGGCTCCTGCTAGAGGCAGAAAACTGGTGCCGACATACACTGCCCTCCCTGCGTGTACCCAGCTTCCGGCTGAGGCTACCCTCCCCGCCTGTGTTTAGCTCCCTGCCCTCCCTGTGCCTGTCTAGCTCCCAGCGGGCCAGCTCCACATCTGCTCCGCCTGCCTCCGCTTTTCTTTCCCTGCTTTTCTCTCAGTACACAAGAGCAGTCACAGAAAACCATCCCATGCCATGGGTGGCTTCGTAGGCACAGCATTCAGGCCAGGGTCCCCCCTTCCCCAGCACCAACCCAAAGGAGCTGGGGGTGATGGCATGACCCCAGTGTGGCCCCTGCTAGCCCTGCATGGAGACTGGCAGCTGTCACCAGGCCCCCTGCCCCTTTCTGCCAGGAGAGCAGTGGCCTTGTGGCCAAGACAGGGAGGCTGCGCTCAGGCCCACCGCCAGAAGACAGTGCAATTTCATCTTCCGGAAGTTTCTCCAACCTTCCAGCGCTGTGCATGGCAGGGCAGATCACCGCCCCTTTGTCTCTGGGCAGCCCCCATCCGGAGCAACTGCCCTGGGAACCTCTTGCCTAGGTGGGTCCTGGGAGGAAACACACACCCAGTCGGACATAATGCAGCGACATCCTGGCCCAGAGTCGGAGGAATCGGCCTGATAGCTACTCAGATCGACCCTACAAACAGGCGCAAAGCTTTTTTTTTTTTTTTCTTTCCACTGGAACTGTTTTTTCACCCTGGACTCCAGGGCGCCGACAGACACCCAGCCTCTGCCTAATGCTGGGGAGCACAGCTTTCTTGGAAGCAGGGTCTCCACGCGCTCAGATCTGCCCAGCGCACACCCAGTTCGCTGTCACGAGTCCAGCGGGGGCTCGGAACAGGGCGCGCCAGCCTCCCCGCCGGAGCCGGCCTCACTCTGCTGAGTTTCCAGCCATCTGGCCTCCACGTCGGCTCGCTCCTCCCCCCGCCCCCCCCACCCCCAGCCGTTCCCACAGCCTGGCTCCCGGCCGGCCCCACAGATGGACGTTCCGGCAAGGCAGCGAGCGGACCGCGCTGGGCCAAGCCCCAGGGAGGCGCGGCCGGGACCCGTGCACCACGGACAGGCCAGGACGCACCGGGTCCACTACTGACCACCGCGGGCCGGGATGGCGCCCCGGGACCAAAACAAGAGCGGGAGGGTTGGGGTGGGGAAAGAACCGCGATCCCTGCCGGAGTCGCCGTCCGCCTGTCACCCATGCTGCAGAGACTCCCCCAAGCCAGGGCGCCCCCAGCCCGTGGGACCACTAAAGTTTAATCTTCTCCTCAGGTCAGGCCCGGGCCCACCTGGGGGCGCGCGGCTCGGACTGGAGCTTCACGCTGGCCCCGCCCCGCCGTGGGCACCAACTTTGCAAAGTGTAGGGGGGGTGGCAAGCGCTCCGCGAGGCTGCGATGTGGACCCCGAGCGGCCGAGGCGGGTGGAAAGGGACCGCGGGAGACGCGGCACTTACAGCCGGGTGCGTGCGGAGAGCGGGCGCGCAGGGAGCGGCTCCTCTGGCGACGCTCGGGGCGATCCGCGTGCCGTCTTCCGGGCTCCGGCGCACGGCGGAGCCAGGGCGCGCGGGGCGGCCGCCCGCGCGGGAACAAAGCGCGCACGCCGCCCGGGCGGTCTGGCCTCGCGGCCGCGGTCCGCCCCGCGCCTCCGCCCGCCGCCCGCCGCCCGCGCTCCCCGGCCCCGCGCCCCGGCCCCGCCCCCGCCGCGCGCGCCCCGCCGCGCCACCTGCCTCCGGCCCCGCGCGCATGGCGCCCGCCCGGGGAGGGGCGGGGGCTCCGGCACCGGCGGGTCAGCACACGGGACCGCCCGGGGCTCGAGGCACGCGCGGAGCGGGCGCGGGCCCGAGACTGGGCTGCTAGGCGGCGCAGTCCGCACGGGGCGGGTCCCTCGTGCACCGCCCCGCCCGCCCCGCAGGCCGCGCCCT
Organism: Ctenodactylus gundi; assembly: GCA_004027205.1. NCBI lineage: Eukaryota > Metazoa > Chordata > Mammalia > Rodentia > Ctenodactylidae > Ctenodactylus > Ctenodactylus gundi. The sequence continues at coordinate 192,671 of PVKB01002665.1, read as the reverse complement.
GCGCACACCCACCTTGGAGCGGTCGGAGGCCGCCGGCTGGCAGCCCTGAACCCAGACGTCTGTGCCCGGTGCCCCTCCTCCTTCCTTCCCCCTCCTCCATCCTTCTCCCTCCTCCTCCCCGCTCTCCTCCCTCCTCCCCCCCGCGGGGCAGGCTGGGGCCCGGGGCCACCTCCGCGCGCGTCCGGCAGGGGGCGCGCTTCCCCTGCCGCGCCAGGGTGAGTGCCAGCGGGCGGCCACCTGCGGGGACCGCGCGATCGACTCCCGCCGCCGGGGCTGGGCCTTCGCATATGCTTTGCATTCATTTGCATCTTATTCGTCTCCACGTCAGTGGGCAGAAAGGCCCCACTCCGCGCCCGCTTCTCTGCCTCTCTCCCTGTGGGTCCAAGGCGTCGCCGAATGTCTCCCTTTTCCTCTTTACTGCTTGATCACACACAACTTTGTCTCTTAGGGACCAGCCAGATCCCTGAGTCATTGTCTTAGAAGACTGAAGGGACCAAAACTTTGGAGCAGAAGGGCGTTGATTTGCATCTCATTTGGCATAAATCTGCATGTGAAGTCCTGAGGTCTCCCATTGCCAATTGATTTCCACCAATATGCCGGAACCTTTCCCAGGGATGCTAAGGACCTGCCCATCACCCTCAGTGCCTCCCCCTCAACACCCTCAGCCCCCATCATCTTACCCTTCTTCTCTTCACCCCTCCCCCACCCTCTGCCTCTCAGACTTAGCCTGGACCTGGGATGCAGGGAGAGGATGTGGAATCCGTAGTACCCCCTCCCCCCACAAACACCAGGGACACTGCAGGGGTCTCCATAGCAGGCCTTCTGGGTTTTGGTTTGTCAAAGTGGCACTTGCACACACAACTCTGCCTGGTCCTTGAGGGGAGGTGGAGGGCCCTGAGACCCTTTGCACAGGATCCCCAGCCCTGGGTGTGTCGGGAGTGTGGCTTCAGTCGTCGAGGCCAGGCAGCACATTTGTCAAGCGGTGGCTAGTGCCATGGTCGAGGCAGAATGCTCACAGACAGCAAGCAATAGAGCAACAGGTCCCAACACGCCAGTGACCCAAGCACAGACACTAAAACTTCATTCCAGGAAATGAACGCATCTGACCCAGGAGGTTCCATGGGCTTACCAGAGGGAACAGTGGTGGCAGGGACCATGCAGGCAGGGCCCATCACAGACCCCTCAGGTCTTGACAGTAGCCAGGCCACCTTGCTTACTTGGCTGGGACCCTGTTTTACAAACAGGCCCAGCCCCCTCCCCCACTCAGCCTCCCTGTCACCTCACCTTGGAGAGGTATAGCAGACTGAAGTGGCCAAGTTTTACCTTCTGTGCCCTGCATTGCTTTAGGCACAGGAACCCACCCTGCACGAAACGTATGGGCATCCTGCTCAGTGAGACAGAACTCATCAAGATCAGATCACAGGTGATCCAGCACTGAGGCCTGAAGGGACAGGGTGAACCGCACAGAAGTGATGGGTGGGCATTGGGAAATCAGGGCGCCCTGGTGGCTTCCAGTGTGCCAGTGTCTATGGGACAAGCCACCACTCTGCTTGTGGTGCCACTGTGCCCTCCCCAGTGAAGCCATCATGTCTTCTCTGCCCGTGGAGTGCTGGCGCCATGCCAGGCTGGCTTAGCAGCTCCCCCAGTGACCTTTAACAGCAATCCTCAGCAACACGGGCCTTCCTTAGACGTTTGTCTGCTGTATCTAAAAATCTTCAACAGAAGTTTTAGGCAGCTGTCAAGTGTGCACAACCTGGCACACTGTGATGTGGAGGTGGTAAGGTACCAAGGGGTGAAGTGGTTGCTACATGCTACAGAGGTGTGACAGCCACCACTGTCCATTTTAAAATACGTGAAATCATGTCCCAAAATGTCTAGATTTTCACTCAGTTTTTCCCTAAGACCATGAGCTTTCACTGAACTCCCACTCTCAGCCGGAAGCACTTCAGTGCGGCACCAGACACGTGGCCTTGTAGAGGGATGGCAGGTCAGCAGGACTGTGTTAAAATTTAAAACATCTCCTCTGTAAGAGGCTCTATTACGAGGTGACGGACGAGCCATGGATTACAAGAGACCTGTATCTGACAAACAAGTGTTATCCAAAAGAGATAAGCCTAAAAACTAAACCCCAATGAAACCCAGAAAACGGATCAAAGATCTGAGAAATGCTTTCCCAACAAGGGAATTGATTGTCTTAGCTACTTTTTTGTTGCTGGGATAGAATATCTGACATCCACAACTTAAGGGAGAAAGGTTTATTTTCGCTCACAGTTTTATAAGGTCCATTCACGGGCAGCTGGCAGTAGTGGAAGGGTCTGGCAGAGGCCAGCTGCTCACAGAATCATAAGAGGAAGGATCAGGGGACTCCAGAAGAGGCCAGCACAAGATCATATGCCCTTCCAGGCCACAGGCCAGGAATAGGCTACATGCCAGCAATCCACCCCTCCTGACCAGACCCTGTAAGAAATCAATGGCTCAACCAATGAGCAAACTGCCTTCCAAACATGAGGCTTTTGGGGGGACATTTCAGATCCAAACCATTATAGGAATGTTATGCAAAACAGATAAAGAAACTAAAACTCAGCCTGAGGAAAGCAAGCAGCCCAATGAAAATGGACAGCAGACCTGAGCGAAGGAGGCACTGCTCAGAGGAGGCGATGGTGGGTGGGGTGAGAGTGTGAAAAGTCATATGTCACCAGGAAACACCATGACAGCCATGGTTGGACCCACCTCGTGCACTAGTCAAGATGGGCCTGAAGCTAAGTGTGGTAGCATACTCCTGTAATGCCAACATTTGGGAGGATGAGGCAGGAGGATTGCTATAAGTTCGAGGCCAACCTGCTCCATAGTGAATTCAGAACCAGGATGAACTAAAGAGAAGTCCCCATCTTAAAGAAAACAACAACAAAAGACTTTGGCCTGACCCCAGCAGCATCCAGTGCCAGTGAGGACAGGAGCCACAGGAACACCTTTTGGTGCTGGCAGGGGCCAGCAAACCCTGCTCCACCCCCTACTCCCTGTTCCTTGGTTCTGCCCAAGGAGTAAGGGCTGGCTGCAGACGTTCACAGGAGCTTCATCTGCTACCGCCCGAGGCTGGATGCGGGGAAGGCATCATTCATGGTGAATAAGCAATAAGGGTCCATCACATTAGGGGGTGTCACCATCTTAAAAAGAAAGAAACCACAAGCCACAAGGAGACCAAAGGAACCAAAGGTGCCTGTTGCTGAGAAGCCTCAGAAAAAGCTGTGAGCTGTACGACTCCAGCTGCAGAGCTGCAGGTCTGCGACCAAAGTGAACTAAGGGCAGGGGAGATCTGTGTGGCCAGGGCTGGGAGGCTTTTTTATGGCAGTGAGATTAGGGTGTGTGATATGGGCACGTAGGGGTTCCATATCATTATAACTCTGTCCAAAACCATAGGATGCTGGACTCAAAAGTGAAGCTCTAGAGCCGGTTGGGAGGCTGAGGCAGGAAGATTACAAGTTCAGGCTCAGCCTGGACAATTTAGTGAGAGGCCCTGTAAAGGAAAAATGGGCTGGAAATGTGGCTCAGGGAGAAGGTGTGGAGCACCCAGATGCTTCTGATCCACACTGGCCCTGCTTGCAGAAGAGGAGGCCTGACAGAGCCCCACGAGGACACTAGGGAAGGCTGAGCAGGAGAAGCTGTCCCCTGGCAGCATAAGGCTGTACCAAAAGTGCATGGCACCAGGGCCCCTGCAAAGAAGGAAGGAGAGGGTTCTCCAGGAGCAGGGGCACCTCCCTGTGTCCACTAATCACCAATGGAACCACCACAGGCTTCCAGTGAAATACCTTTGGTGGGTCTTCATAAGGACCCAGGTCTGCCTGGCCTCTGGCTCACTGTCACTCCTGGGCAAGTACTCTGCTGGTTTAGGTCTTCAGCAGCCAGGTTCTGGGCACAGGATTGGCTCAGATGTGGGATCCAGTTCCAGCCAGTGAGGCTGAGGGGAGGGGCATGGTATCCAGCTCTAGCCAAGAGACTGAGCGTCTTCCCTGTCCTCCAGAGATCCGCCGACGGGGTGGGTCCTATCCTGGGGCTGCTGTGTGCAGGTGCCAAGGAATCATTACTGCTCTGTGGGTGCTGCCTAAAGAATCCCACTGACGCACACAAGAGAAGCAGACAGAAGGCACTGAGGTCCCCAGAAGCGTTCAGCTGCTGAGTCAGCCACCCTGGCCCCCACCCCAGACTGCCCAACTGGAAGCACAGGGAGCCCCGTCCCAGCCTTGCCTGAGCACTCAGAGCTCAGACCTTAGGAGCACCAGAACCCCTGGGAGAGGAGACCACAGGGTGAGCAGGGTGGAGATGCTCAAGGGTGGAACATAAGGCACCAAAGCACCTAGTAATTGCTCAATCACATTTTACCCCAATGTGTTAAAATAGTAGAAGTAATGACAAAAATACATTAAGCGAAATATCAAACTTTGTCGGGGGTTGGGGGGGTGGCGATGGATACTGGATGTCCAACCCAGGGCCTTCATAGCTACAAGCTACATTCCCAGGCTGAGCCTCAGCCTTCTAAAGTGCTAGATTACAGGCCTGCAACACTGGACCTGGATATTAGCTATGGAACTTAAGGTAAAGATGGACTTCTTTTACCTCAGGCTCCCTCAAGGCCTAGCCAGGCTCCCTCCCCTCATCAGTCATCTGGATGGGGCCTGGGAATCTCTGTTCAGACAGAAGCAGGCTGTGTTTCCTCTGAGTGACCTTGCCTCACCTGAAGCTACCTGTGGATATAGTCTGAAAGTCCTAACGTTCCCTCCAGGCCATTCACAGACAGGCAGCTCCCTGGAGAGAGCCCCAGGCAGGGCAGCTCTGCAGGCAGGCAAGGAAACTCCTGCCTGGTTTCTGGGAAGGGCAGCAGGGCCCTGGGGAGTGGTGAGGGCAGGCAGGTGCTCAGTGCTCTCTCCGAGGTAGACATGAAAAGGACCGGAAGCAAGCAGGTCATGCATGGGGTCCCAGAGACCTTTGCTGTGCTGTGGTGATGAGGAGGGATGAGAACAACTAAAAACTCCCATGAACACCCCTGGGAGACAGGAGGACCTGGGCATTTAGGCACCAGTGCCTGTCCTGTGTAAGTGAAGGGGATCTAGGGACGCTTGCCACTCCTGTACCTGTCCAGTGATGCACAGAGGAGCCCAGCTGGTAGAGGACCAGAGTGCACCCTAGTGGCAGGGAGGTGAGGGGTGAGGGGACATACATCACCAGGACAGCTGTGATGTCCCCACATGGCTCCTTCCACCTGGCCAAGGGGCCCTAAGACTCCCAGAGCCTTGGGGGAGCCTCTGGGTTCAAGATCATGCAATTCCTGGGTCATTTGCTTTCACTATGTTCAAGTCGTGGTTAGGAACACAGAGAACTGGAATTAAGGTCTCAGGGAAGTAATTGTGGAGCCAAGTTCCCTGGGTGGAGGATGAGGCGCCATGTGAGCAGAGCCTGCAGGGCCCAGGAGCAGCCACTGGCTGCCCTGCCCTGGGCGGGGCCTCTCCTTATGCCTAGGACAGCCACTTCTGCAGGGGAGGACGGTGGCTTGGAGGACAATACAGCGTGTGGTGGCCCTGCTAGGTTGGGGCCTGACATTGCTCCATGCCCTGCCTGCTGTGCCAGGTGAGCTGGCTTGGTCTCAGCCTGCATCCTTTCCCACCCTGGCAATCTGCTCTGGGGGTGACCGTTACGAGGCTGGTGACTTCTCACAGAAGGATTGCCCTGACCCCTTTAATCTCAGGCGATGGAAGCACTGCCCAGGGAGGTGGTGATCAGAGAGGCTGGATTAGGACAGGAAAGCCCAGACACGGTCTCTGTGGGTACTGATTCACTGGACTCAGCTGGAGCACCTGCCAGCACAGGTCACAGGGGCCTGTCCCTGCCCCTACCCTCTGGGACATCCTCCCCAGGTTCCAGCAGGGTGGACCTGAAGCCCGAGGAGGCAAGCTCCACACCTTGGCCCCTGAGAGCACCCCAGCCATGGCCACAACTGCAGGTAAGCACACAGGCTCCCAAGAGCCCCTGCCTGGGCTGAGGGATGGGATCCCTCCACCTGCGTGCGGCGGGGAGGACTTGGGACTTGGCAGCACCAGCGCACTGCAGGACACCCCTTCAGGTGGCCCTTTGTGGGCATTTGGCATCAGTGACAAGAACTTCAATTAGCGGTTTGCACCCGGGTTGACCCACATGAGGATGTTAGTCACAGTTCACGATGTGAAGTTACAGGTGACTCCAGCGTCCACCCAGGAGTGATGAGGAGACACATCATGGCCCTTCTGTGTGCGACGGCGTGCCGCTGCTAAGAGTATAGAATCCGACTTCAGACAGGGACCATGGCTGCTGGCACTGCTGGGCTATGAGGGTCCCACCGATCCTGCTTCAGCTTCTCTTGTTTCTGATCTCTCCCTTCCCTCGCTGCTGTTGGAGACCAGTGGTGCCTTTGGGGGGACCCCCTGTCTTCTTCTGCTCTGTTCCGTTCTCCCCTCTCCCTCAGCTGAGGGAATGGTGTGCTCCCATCCATCCTCCTGTGGGTGAGAACCAGGCAGAGAGCACCCTGCTGCCAGGGTGCTGACCAGAGTACGGCAAGGGGCTTCTGACAGCGGGCCCTGGGCAAAGCAGGAGGGCCCCAAGGGGGTGTCAGGACTAGATCCCACTTCGGACACAGGTTGGTCAGCTTCTTGTAACTGTGATCAAATCCCTGAGAATAGCACCTTCAAGGAGGAGGGGTTTGTTCAGGTTCCTGGCTTCAGGGTTTCAGTCTGTCATCCCCAGCTCTGTTACTTTGGGCCTGTGGCCAGGCACAGTGTCATGGCAGAGGGCCTGGGAGAGGAAAGCTTCTTGCTTTACGGCAGCTAGGAAGCAGAGAGAACAAGTAGGAGAGGAAGGAGCTCAGGACAAGACAGTCGCCGGGTGGTCTCCATGCCCCTCTCTCTCCCACCTGGTCCAGCCTGTGTTTCCATCACCTCCCAGGGATGCCCCCACACAACAAGATCACATATGCATTGGTGGCAGCTAAAGTCAGACCCCCCACGATCCAATCACTTTCCAAAGGCCTGGCAGCTGGCAACCGGGGCTTCTGCACCAGCCTTTAGAGACACTTTAGATCCAAGCCACTAGCTAAATACACATTTCTCACTTCATTTGAAAGAGAAAGTCCCCTTGGGTTAAAGAATGCAGTGTGAGAAGCCAGGCCACTGAAGCCAGGACTCTCATCCCTGAACTTTGGGAGACTGAGGCAGGAGGATCACAAATTCAAGTCCAGCCTGGGCAACCACAGTGGTGCAATGAGACCCTGTCTTGCAGAGAGGACAGGCAGGTGCAGCCCCCAAGGAGGCCCAGCACCGAGGGGTCTGGGTGTGGCTGAAGGGAAAGACCTAAAATAACCCCAAGCCTGAAACTTGGGGAGAAGCTGAGGGTGGTGCGGTGGCGGGGGTGGGGAACTACGCTGGGAGAAAGGAGAAGTTTCCTGGGGAGATGGCTGAGCCTAGTCGGGGGTGGGGGAGGGTGCAGGTGGAGGGCTGCATGGGTCCTCTTGCTGGGAACTCTAGCCCCTGTCACCCTGGGCTATCGCTGTAGGAGGCCCCTGGGTAGGGAGGTGCCCTGTGGGTCTAAGGGACACAGAGGCCATGGAATATCACAGTGTTCCCTGCCTTTTTGGCCAGAGGGAAGTGGAGCTCTGTCCCAGGGCCCCAAGAGGGATGGGGCTCAATTTCTCAGGGTCCCCAAGGGCATAGGGCTCCCTCCTGGGCCCCAAGTGGGGCTGGGGCTCTCTCTGCCTGTCCCTGAGTAGAGTAAGGCTGGCACCCTGGGTCCCCAAAGGAGGTAGAGCTGGCTCCAGGTCCCAAAGGCTTCTGTGGGTTCCATGTGCTGCTGCAGTTTGGATGGATCCCTGGGTAAAGGAACCCCAGGGTGGGGCTTGGGGTCCATTGTGCCTGTCCCAGGCAGGGGCTACCAGGGTCCATCTGCTCGTGAACCAGGTTCCATGTTTGCCTGTGCTCAACAGGTGCCTTCTGGGGGCTGGGACTCAGGCAATAGAAGGAAACCTAACCTCATGGCATTTTGGCCCAGCAGATGCTGGCAGAATAAAGCAGGAAGTACTCAGGCAGGCTCCATCAGCCAAGGGGCCGAATCACCCCACATCTTTACTCGTCTCCACTGCAGGGCTCCATCCCAGGCTCACTGTGGGATCATCACCCCAGTCCTAGTGCTAGATGGACAGTGCACAGAGACAGGTTGTTCAGGCACCACCAGTGTGTAGCCAGGAACTCCACCACGGAGCGTAAACAGCAGTCTTCATGCACAAAGGGGTGGATCTTTGTCCTCTGCCCCTTCTCTTCCTCTTTATTCCTGCTAGAACACGGGTGTGATGCCAATGCCGAAAACTGTAGCAGCGACTTTGCAGCCAGGAACCTTGAGCAGGCGACCAGGCGACCGGTTGACCATGGAGTGTGAAGACAGCTCGTCCCAGGCAGCACGGACACTGCCCCCGGGGAGCCACCCATCCCTGGGCTTTTGTTCTCTGGAGTCAAGGTAGCATTGCTTAGACCTCTAGTATGTTTTCTGGAATTTTTTGCAGCAGAATGCAATCCTGTTAGAATCTAAATTCTAATCCTTCTGGGATAGAGTTGCCAGATTTAGGAGGACAAAACAGAGGATCCTAAGTAAATTTTGAATTTTAGATCAACAATGAGACATTTTTAGTATAGGTATGTCCCAAGCAACAGTGGGAACATATTTATACTAAAAATACTGAAATTTGTGTTTAACTAAAGTCATATTCACAGATGAAGCAGCCAGAATGCAGGGAAGGTCCATGGCCTGTCTGAGGTCTCACTACCATGGGTGGGTCGGGTAGCAGTCTGTCTTCTGTGGCCCCTTATTTTAATCCTGATTTGGAATCTCTACACTTTCCTCTGTCTCTCTGTCCCTCTGTATGTATGTACTAAAGACGTCAAACCCAAGGCCTTCCCACTGAGCTATATCCTTAGCCCTTTTCTACTTTCTATTTTGAGATGGAGTCTTGCTGTCTTGCCTGGACTGGGCTTCAATTTGCGATCCTCCCGCCTCAGCTTCCCAGAGTGCTGGGATTCAGGCCTAGACTCCTGGGCCCAGCTTGAATGACTTTCACTTGCTTCATTTGCAGGTGTGCAGTAGGGCCTGGATGCCCTCTGTGGTTTCCCAGGGGGAAGTGGGGGCGGTGGGGGTCCCTCTGGCCCATTTTGTGCTGGGCCTGTGCTGGGGGCAGGAGCTGTGGCTGGTGGCCAGGGCAGATAAGCAGCTGTGGGCAGGATGCTGAGCAAATCTGGAGGGAAGAAAGGAAGCCAGAGCAGGCCCAGCCGGGGAGATAACCACAGCACAGGCGGGTGTGACAGGGCCTGGAGGGAGGCCAGGGGCTTCCACCTCTGCGGTGACAGGGGCCAAGCCAGGGTTCACCTTCTGCCTGCCTTTTTTATTATTATTAATCTTTATTTTGTTTTGTTTTTAAAAGAAAGTAAGATATTTTTGAAATTGTGGAGAATTGTGAAGAATTATACCATCTTAGCTAGAACACTCTTGGGTATGACCATCACCCTGCCCCGTGGGCAGGACCTGCCATGACCCCTGCCCAGGCCCTGGTAACATTAATCCATTTTCTGTTCTATGAATTTTCTTTTCTTTGGATGTTTCATAAAAATGAAAATGTAGCCAGAGCCCAGCCTGGGCAATTCAGTGGCACGGTGAGACCCTGTCTCAAAATCAAATCTAAAACCAGGGGCTCAGGATGTAGGTGAGCATGAAATCCCTAGGCTGACCTCAGCACAGCACATATACACAAAAGATTATACTTTTTTAAGAAGTATACTTTCTGCCTGCCTATTGTCTTACTTTTCTGTCTGCCCACCAATCTATCTATCCACTATCCACTATCCATCCCTGTATCCACCATCTACCTATCCACTCACAGTCCATCTGTCCACCCACCCACCCAACATCCATCCATCTATCCATGTATCCATCCGCTATCAATCCATTTCCATTGGGCCAGAGCTCAGAGTGACAGCATGGGGGTGATAAGCAGTGCACGTGGTTAACAGCTGCCTATTGTCTGGCCAGTGGTCTCTGGGGAGGACCAGCTTTGTGATTATTTCCATAAAGCTCATGAGCCAAATCTGCAGTTTCGGACTTTTGTGCAAATAGACATGAATTTGGTAGATATGGCATGCTGGGAATACCCACTTTTCTACTGTACAGTGGGTAAGTGTGGAGTGACCCACTAGGACATCACCAAGGTCCTAAGTCTCTAGGCCACCCAGGATGGCCTCTGCAATGTGGCCACATCCCCTCCTGAGCTGTATGCCCTTTGGATGCCACTGCCCATACACATCTTATATACTCTGACCCCTTATGATGGGGGCTGGTAGGTGGGAATAGTTAGTTAGCTGTCACTTTTGAAAGCTCTGGGGCACAGGGCCACCACAGCCCCCCTGAGAAGCAGCAGCCTCCAGGCCTGTGTGACCACTTACAAGAGGTTTCACATTAAGGAGGGACTTGGTTTGACAAAAATTTTAGGAAGCACATACAAGCAACAAGGTTACAATATGATAGGTCTGTTGGCTTCACTAACATGTTGTGTGGGGTCTGGCACGTTCCTCTCCAGAAGACTGGCCCATTGTACCTAGTCAGGCCCCACTGCAGTGGGGACACAGAGTCCCAGGAGGGGGGATGCAGAATTCCCTTTAGCTGCTCTCATGCAGTGAGAGCAGCCCACCTCTGCCGACGCAAGGAAACAGGGCTTTCCCAAGTCCTTTGAGGCCCAAGCTGTGTCATCCCAGGATTTCCCACCACATGAACTGCAATGTAGTCTTCTGAGACACACACATAACCAAGTCATGCGGTGGTCCAAGGACAGATTCTGGGGAACATCATGGGGCCTCCCTGTCCTAGGCACAGGGCTGGGCACAAGTGGGCTACACTCTCAGAAATGAGAACCAGGAAGACGACCTGGGACCCATTTCCCCACCCCCTTCCCCACCTCCACTTGCCAACCTGGATGACTGCAAGTGAATGCCCAGACAGGGACCAGGGAGATGAGCCTGGACCCAGGATGGAGCCAGCAGGAAGGCCTAGCACACAGAGCCTGCCTCTTGTCCTGAGTGCAGGGAGCAATTACAACATGCACCACTGGTGGACACACAGCCTGCACAGAGGCCTTTCCTGTGGCCAGCTGGTGGTGGTGGGGGGGGGGGGGGACAACACCCTATGACTCCACACTCCAGTCTGGCCTCCACTAGGGGCCACTCAAATACCTGCCTTCTTGGAACTGCTTCTCAAGACCAGCTGCTCCTTCTCCCAGGGAGCAGTGATCACAACCACCATGAGCCTGGGGCCTCTGCTTCCCCAAAGGCCATAATGTGACCTGCACTGTGCTTCTGTCCTGAGGAAAGCCATGTGGGCACAAGAGGACAGGGAAGAGACCTGCAATTAAGCATTGCTAGTGAACAAAGAGTGGAAATCTCCATCCACCACAGAGAAACAAACAGCATATCCACCCCAAAGTCCACGTGACCTCCACGCAGTACATCCACTCCAATGCCCACAGAGCCTCCATGCAGTACATCTACCCTGGGATCCATGCAGCTTCCATGCGGTGTGTCCACTCAAGTGTCCACCCTAATGTCCACATGACCTCCGTGCAATGTGTCCACCCTGGCGTTCATACAGCCTCCATGTGATGTGTCTGCCTCATTGCCCACATGACCTCCACACAGTGCGTCCACCCTGGTGTCCATAGGGATCCATGCAGACTCCACACGAATGACCATCCCTGGTGACCACATCCTCCACATGGTACGTCCACCCCTGGGATCCACTCCGCCTTCACATGATTTGTCCTCCCCTGCAGTTCTTGTGGCATTCATGTGGCATGTCCTTCTCTAGTGTCCACGTCCTCCATCCACATGGTGTGTCCACCTCCAGTGTCCACATCCTCTATGCAGTGTGTCTGCACCTGGAGTCTACCCGTCCAGGACCCAGTTGACTTCTGTACAGTGTGTTGACCCCTTGGCTCCAGGCTGCCTCTACCGGGACTGCTCTGGTCAAAGGCACACGTGGAATCCAAGACTTTTGTATAACAACTTAGAACGCAGTGACAGTGTCTAGGAAAGTCACACCAATGCCATCAGCACTCTGGGGCATCTTTGGGCCTGGGCTACAAAGGTGTTATGTGAACCCATTCTGCTCATCCTGAGGGACTGACCCCACTTTACAGGCTGTGTGGGGAGGTCGGGCAGTACCCATGGCAGCCCCCGCTGGCCTTCCCGGGGCAGCCACTCCAGGGCAAGGGAACCAAATCCAGGTCAATCCACCAGGAGTGTGAAGCAGGTGGTCTGGCTGTGACCCAGATGTACTGGTAGGGTTGCCCTGGGGGCTGAAATCATTTCACCAGGATCAACCACGAAGACAGGCAGCAGGAAGTCATGTTGTCACCTATGCTCCTCCCACAGTCCCTGACCTGGCCATGGGCAGAACCCCATTTTCTAGCTGTGTCCTCCTGAGTGGAAGCCACCCAAATGGTTACCACTAGCATGCATATTCAGTGTAAAAGTCCAGGCATGCTGCATTCTGTGTGGGGACCAGGCTTGGGGGCCTTCCCAAAGCATGGCATCCTCCCAGCCATACCTGAGGCAGGGCCCTGGCCATGGTGGGGCTGCAGGTGCCAGGGCTGGAGCAGAGATGATGGGACAGGGGCAGCAAGGGGCTGCAGCATGCCGTCCAGCTGGCTGGGCTGAGCACCTGGCAGTTTCGGTTTCTGACAGGAAGCAGTCCCTTGGGGTGCCTAGGCACTGCACCATCTGCTGTGGGTGGAAGCTCTGCCTGGACAGCTCCTCGTGGGGACAGTCCCTTCATTGAGGGGCCATAGGATGAGCCTCCAGTGTCTCAGAGGGGACCGAGGACATAGAGGCACCTGAGGCATGAGCAGTGGGGTGGAGCAGGAAAGGATTTGTGTTTTCTGCCTCCTGCAGCCATCTTCTGAATGGGCGACCACAGCCCTGGGGCCGGAGGTGGTAGAGGAGCAGCATGAGCTCTAGCCTCTGTCTGTCTGTCTGTCTGTGGCTGGGGAAAGTAAAGCCTACCCTGCCATAGAGGCCCCTTGGAAATGAGCTGGAAGAAACCCCAGAACCGAGTTCACTTTGACCCCAGGAAGGGGGGGGGGTCTGTCCCTCTCTCTGGTAGGGAGGTGAGTGGGGGCAGGCCAGCCCTGGGCAGTGTCCACGCAGAAGGCAGGGCCTGGCCTGGTGTTCTGTGGGCTCTGGACTTGCAGGGAGTATGTGGGAACTTAGATCCTTTCCAGTCACTGAAGACCCAGCAGCAAGAAAACCCTTGCATCTCCAGCCTCGAATACTGCCCATGTCCAGATGTAGGGTCACCAGGCTCAGGGCAGTCATGGCCCCTGGGACTCCTGTACCAGCTGCCTGCTTTCCCCGGGCCCCAGCGGCTGGGGCTTTCCGCCTACTCAGAAGACACCATCTGAAGAAGGGGAAGCTCAGAGAGCCCAGAATGTGGGTGAATTCCCAGTTCTTGCCCTGTGCCCTAACCCTATACCACCCTGCATGGCCTCCAGCAGGGGGATGTCTCTTTTTTCCTTTCCTTTCCTTTCCTTTCCTTTCCTTTCCTTTCCTTTCCTTTCCTTTCCTTTCCTTTTCTTTCTTTTCTTTCTTTCTTTCTTTCTTTCTTTCTTTCTTTCTTTCTTTCTTTCTTTTTTTTGAATCAGGGTCTGGCTGTGTGGTCCAGGCTGATCTTGAACTCACTATGTAGCCCAGGCTGGCAACTCATGGCAATCATCCTGCCTCAGCCTACCAAATGCTGAGATTATAGGTGAGCGCCACCATACCCCACTAATTTTTATGTGGTCCTGGGGTATTGAGCCCAGGGCTTAGTGTATAGTAGGAGAAAATTGTCACTAAGCTGCTAAATTGCCCAGGCTGAGCTCAAATTTGCAATCCTCCTGCCTCAGCTTCCTAAAGTTCTGGGGTTAAAGGCCTGTGCCACCAGGCCCAGGTTCACTGTCACTATTTACAGATGTGGCAGTCCAGTGCCAGGTGATCAAGCTGGGGTCTGTCTCCAGTGCTGTGGTCCAGCACTGCTCTTCAGGGACCCATCTTGGACCTATTACTGCGGATCTCCCTTTACAGTCTTTGAGATCTAGCAAGCCAGGGATGCCAGTCAGTATGTGGGTCAGGTCCTGGGCTCCTTCCTCAACCCTGGTCCCAGGTTGCTGGGTGGATCCGGCTCTGAGGGGCTGTGACTTGATGGAGCCCACCTGAGAAGCTGAGGCCTGCAATCATCTGTATTTGATCACTGCACATCCCCACATACCAGGCTTCTGCCCAGCCACCCCAATAGGACCCTCCTTTGTAGCCACAGCTGGAGCCACTGGCTCTGGACCTGTGCTCGGAATGCTCAGCGGCACACAGTGGGCACTCAGGAAAACCAGTGAAAGTAGCATGAAGCCTTGAGGAAGCTGCCCCCAGAGTAAGGGCCCCGAGGCAGCAGCCCAAAGGTGCATCCATGCATCCCTCTAGGCCCAAGAAAGACAGCTCTGTGCCGCACTTGCTGTTGGTAACAGCTGGGTATCAGGATGAGCTTGATGTAGGTGTCAACTCAAGCACTGCTGCCTGACCTTCCTGATGTGTTCCCTGGACAACCAGGCCTACTGCCACACCGAAGATACCAGGAAGATGCCATCTTGCTGGGCTCTGAGTATCTGCAGTGGGGCTGTACCCTCTACCTGTCCTCCAAGCCCGGCCTGGCTTTTGGGAAAGCCAAAGACGGTGGGAGAATTCAATGACTGTTCTGTCCCATGTTGGTGATGTGCCCTGGGTCCCCCCCCCACCTCGCCGCCCCACCATATCCACTGTGCCCTCTGACAGATTGAGGCTTCCTTCTTGGAGGTCAGCATTGTCCAACCGCTCATCCTGAGGATAGCTACGTGAAAGGCCATGCCCTCTTTTCTGCCACCCTCTCTCCTCCACCTTTCAGGGTCTTCCTGGATGAGCCATCCAGGATAGAGGCACTGGGGGTAGCCTGGGCTTCTGAGAAGGTAGGTGTGGGTGAGTGCATTCTAGGAGTCTTCAGTACCCTTTGTATTCTCTCTCTCTCTCTCTCTCTCTCTCTCTCTTTCTCTCTCTCTCTCTCTCTCTCAGAACTGGGAATTGAGCCCAAGGCCTTCACACTGAGCTATATCCCCAGCCCAATTTTTGTTTTGATTTTGAGATAGGTCTCACCACATTTCTAAGTTGTCCAGGCTAGGCTTGAATTTGTGGTCCTTCTGCCTTAGCCTCCCAGAGTGCTAGGATTATAGGCCTGCACCACTGGGCCCCAGCTTCTTGTCCTGCTCTTTCTTGAAGGTCGCTTTGTCCTGGGTCCTAGCCCCCTTCCTGCAAGGTCTTCTCCCTGAGCCAGCACTGGGCCATCCCAGACACACATGTTCAGGAAGCCAGTGCCTGGCATCTACATCATACCCCACAGGCTACTGCTCTATGCCCTGTTTCTCCAGGTGTACCTCTGAGCCCTACCCTTGGCCCTGGAGCCTGGAATAGGCCAACAAGGGAACCTGGGCACCAGCCCCAAAGGCCAGTGCCCCAAGTCCACCTGGGTTTCCCTGCTCATGGTATAACCTCAGGAAGGACTGCCCATGTCTGGGCCTTGGCTCCTGCCTGACCAAGCTGAGGCCACAGATCTGGGATCGAAAGAGCCTCTCAAAGTCCCACAGATTCTGCCATGATCCCCTGAGGAACATGGTCCTGTTTGGGTGGGATGGGGAAAACCCTTCCCTGCAGGTGCCGAGCATCCTAGACAAGCCTTGTTCTGCGCCCTGGGGGCCCTGAGTGGATGGCGGGTGAGGAACCCACCTCCCAGAACAGCACACCAGTGAAAAAGACAGGTCACTATAGACAATGAGCCAGAGCACCTGGATTTTTTGGGGGTAGGTTGATAGTTGAATGAAGCAAGTGTAGCAGGGAAGGACAGGTGGGATGGCCTTGCTGAGGAGAGCCTGAGAGGATGGGACAGGAGGGCAGCAAGGACATGGGGACAGGGAGCCAAGGAGAGAACAGCACACACAAAGGCCCTGTGGTGTTTGTAGAGTAGCCAAAGAGCCAGGGGGTTCTGGGGAGAGAGGGACAGAGTCAGGGAAGGGACAGGCCTGAGGACCCCATCCCAGGAAGACTTGGGGTTTACTCTGCTGAGGAGGAGGCTGAGGGTATACACACAATGTTTGTGATCTGACCTCAGTTTCTAGCTACTGACTTTTCATAGGCTACAGTAGTGGAGACTCTGTCCCCAAAACAGCCACCCTGAGCCACCCAGATGAGCCCTAGCTACCAGGATCCACACCGCGCGGCAAGCACCAGTAGTTATGGGCCCAGGTGGATGGGAATTTGATGATTTAATGTCCACATCACCTCAGTAGCCCTCACAAAGCCCTTTTCCCTCTTCCCCTGCACCCTCACTTGCGTGGACATCAACAAGGAAGAGCTCTAGACAGGGTATCTGGGGCCAGGGAAGGAGCCCTGGCTGGGGAGTCCTGGATCCCCCCGCTACGGCCCCCAGTGTCAAGAGCACTCATGTCCTGTCATCCAAGCACTCTGGGAGGCTGAGGCAGGAGGAACACAAGTTCAAGCCCAGCCTTGGCGATGTAGCAACTTAATCTGTCTTGAAATCAAAACTACAAAATGGGCTGAGGATGCAGCTCAGCATGAAGACCCAGGTCCGTCTGATCCTCAGTGCCGCACACACATACACACACACACTTACATGTGTGGAACTGAAAGTGCCAGAAATCCCCACTGACGCTGGCTAACATGACAGTTCTCTCCACATGTGGCGAGAAGTGAAAGTCACCCCCTCCATGAGAGGGCCTCCTCCAGCCACCCCCGAGGCCACTTCCTCCAGGAAGCTGGCCCGGATGGCGCCATCCCTGTGTCCTCCTGCCTGTGTCCTCAAGGCAAGACCCCTAGGGGAGAGTATCCCCAGGGATGACAGGCCTCACCTTGCCCAAACCTGTGCCCTGCCTGAGGGGACTCCCCAGGAAGATGTGGGAAGAGATCAGTGATGTCCTTCCCCACCCGTCCCTTTCATCCTCCCTGTCTCTATCCTCAGATCAGGGTCTCTGTGTCCTCTCTATTTGACTGGCCTTTGAAAATAGGACAAGGTTGGGAGTGGGACTATGGAGAAGCCACCCTCTCAACCCAGGGCCCAGACAATGGTCAGCCTGAGTCCAATGTGGCAGCTCTGACGTCCAGCCTGTGGGGTCAGTAGAGCCGGCAGGGAGCCCCCCGATACTAGTCTCTTCTCCCAAGATGGCGGGGACAGCCAGCTCAGCATGGGACAGGCCCCAGCCTTCACAGACACAGGACTCTGACACCACGTGGCCAAGAAGGGGGATGGGAGGCAGAGGGGAGGACCTGGGGCCCTGGGTCCTCCTCGGGCCTGACATCCACTTTTGGGCTGAGGGAGGAGGGGGAAGCCCAGGAAAGCTGAGCAGAGAGGCACCCAGTTCACCCTGGCAGGATGGTGGAACCATGAGGAAGGGAGAGGTGTGCACAGGAGAAGGGCAGAAGTCAGTGATGGGCCCCTTGTCGTTCCTGTCAGAGAGCTGTGGCACAGTATCCCTTTCCACTTGAGCTCTGCAGCCCAGCTGGAGCCAATACTTCAAACTCCTGTCCACAGGATGTGGGGTGTGTGTGTGGGGGGGGTCCCCGGTACTCATGCAGGAGTGAGGTATGGCTGGGCCAGTGAGGAATACAAGGGACCCCCAGGACTCCTTAGGGCTGCTGGCTGGAGAAGAAAGTCAAGGGCTCTGCCCACACTCCAGGGAGCTAAAGCAACCCAGGCCCCACCAAGCACCTGCCAGGGCCTGAGTCCCAGATGGGGGTCTTTACACAGAGCAGCAGGGGAGGTTCAGGGGAGAAGAGGAGACACCTACCTAGAAGGCAAGGCAGACGCCCATGAGGCCGAGGCCACCTGGAGCCGCCAGGAGCTGCTGAGGTTCAGGGCCTGTCCTTGCTGCCTCTTGGCTGTAACCTCGACACCAGTGCTCCAGCTGCTGCTCACAGGGCGCCCCTACCCCGTGCTGCAGGCAAAGAGAACCTGCACCTCAGGTTAATGTGGTCTGTGCTCCTGGGCCTGGGGTCTCCTGGGGCCTCCCAGGTTCTCCGGGACTACGGGGCCTGGGCCTCTCTGTGTGACCTGCTCCCCACTACCCGAAGAGAGCCTTCTGCCATTGCAGAGCCCCTCACTTGTCCCTGCGGGGAGTCTTTAGGCATTTCACTAGTGGCTGCACACCCCGTCCGTTCCAGCACCTCCCACTTGGCAGATCACTGTCTCACACACACACAGGGGGTTTCCTGGCCACCCTCCTGGCTCTGACATCCTTCCATAGGACAACACCTCCATCTAAACACATAGTCTCCGTCCCCGTACTCCAGCGTCAGCTCTTGCTTCCCACCTGGTACTGGGGAAGCCACACCCCTGGGGAAGAACGGTCTGATGCACAAGGAAACTGAGGCCCCAGCGAGGAGGACCCAGCCCCAGGGTGCACTGGACAGTGAGGGGTGCGGCCATCCCATCTCCATGAGGTGCAGCGTACAGGGCACAGAAGGCCACTCCAGGCCCTTAAACTGCACTGCCTTCTTGGGGTGCCGAGTCACCTATTAGGGGTCAGCATGAAGCCAGGTTTCCACACGCTGTGTTCCAGCCTGGGTGTACACAGCCCTGTGTGGCTCTCAGAGCTTTGGGGTCTCTGGGCCAACTGCAGAAGGGACTGGCTTTGGTGTGCAGCAGTGACGGGAATGTCCCTGTGTGCAGCAAGCCTGGACCATTGCAACAGCACCAAGGAACAGGGACTAAGCCTTGGAAACTGCCAGGTGCATGGCCACGTGGCAGTGCATGCCGAGGGCTGCCTGCCTACACATCTCCAGGTCCAGGGGCCTGGGTGTCAGAGGTCACTGGGACCCACCCCAGAGGAGGGCAAAAGCCATCTCCAGGAGGGCAAAAGTCTGCATATCCCCCACCGCCCTGCCTCCCCCACTCCCTCAGGGCCCCAGGCCAACACCTTCTCCTTTGGCCTCAGTTTCCTCATCTAGCTAGTGCGAAGCAGAAGCATCGTTCCCGGGACCTCCCAGGGGAGGAAGGCTCCATTTGCACACCCCATGGAGACACAGCCACCCCCACACGGGCAAGCGTTGCCTTGGGGTGGGGTGGGGCCGTGACCCAGGCTTAGCACCTGGCGGGCCTCGTGGGCCACCTGCCCCAGCTGTGCAGGCCCTGCCCTGTGTGGGGTGCATGTTGATATTTGAGGTAGGTCAATACAGCCATGCTGTCAACAAAGCCAGACAGGTGGCAGCTCAGAGATGTCACCTTCCCACCACCTGCTCCGGGGCCTTCAGGCTCCCCCGCGTCCCTCCTCTTACCTGAGCCGCTCTTCCTGGGTGCCTGGACCACAGAAGCCAGGGTCCCTCTGTCCAGTTGGGGGGACACCCGGGACATGAAGCCAAGGCAGATGCAGGCACTCTGAACCAGCCGCCTGGGTCTCTGTCCTGGGGCTGGGTGGCAGTGCCCTCTCTGGCCCTTCCTGACCTGCCGGGATCTGCAGAAGGCAGGAGGCCAGGGCCTGCCCTGCAGGGCTCCTTAGAACTGTGTCTTGTCCCCCAGACAGCTCCAAGCCCGTCTTGTACTGCTATCCCCAGGCCTGGGCCACCAGCCCTGGGGAAGGGGTGGGAGGCCACAGGGGCTCATGTGACGGGGCGGGCTTGGGGACAAGCAGAGGGAGAGGCAGCCAGCTGTGTCACTGTGATAATGCGGCAGGCAAGCCGCAGCTGCACGCTCGGTTCCCAGCAGGAACCATCTGGGCTCTGCCCTGCTGGCTCCCTCCAACCATTCCGGCCTGACTGTCCAACAGCTTCCTCCTGCCAGCCCAGCGCCCTGTGACCCCACATCCCAGCTCTGCAGGTGTGACCAGAGCATGCTTCCTCCTCCGCAGGGCAGTGTCACCCGCTCCCAGCCTGGGCCTGCGTGCTCTGGGTGCCCACCCCCTCCGCCTGCCCTGGCGCTCCTTCCTGTTTGTCCCTCAAATACTGCCACTGCCAGAGGCCATGGGGCTGGCTTCCCTGCCACCCAGCTCCTCCGGGCCCTTCTGCTGTCTCTATGCTCACCATGAAGTGGCTGAGGAGGCCTATGCCTGTGCCAGGCCTTTGGGGACTCAGCCTCAGGCTATGGGACCCTGTGAGAGAAGCCACTGGCCTCCTGCTTTCCATTGCTGCAGCTGGCCACTCTGCCCAGAAGCTGGCTTTGCCAAGGAGACTGCCCCAAATCTGAGGGAGCCCTGAGACACCTCAGAACCCTGGGACCACTGGGACCTGAGAGGAACCTCAGAGTCCCTCCCCAGTCATCCCACAGATGGAGTGACATGTGTCAGAGACTGATGAAAAAGCCACTAACTAAAGGGGCATCAACTGACAACTGTCGGAGGATGAGAGGGAGCAGGCAGGGTACCCTGGCAGGTCAGGTGGGGCTGTAGTCAGAGGCAGGTGCCTCCCTGCTGCCTGAACATAGTACCCACATCATCTGTGTCTGCTGCACACGGTCCATCTTCACTCCACATCCAGGGAGACCCACCATGGCACGGGCATCTGGTGCAGACAAGGACACGGCAGCAGGGTTGAGCAAGATGCATTTGTCCTGGAGGGGATGTCCTAGGTCCTGGCCTCACCACTCTGTGGCCATCCCCTCCAGGGCTCAGGGGAGGAAAGTCTTCTGGGAGCCGAGGCTCCCACAGCATCCCCCTGGCTGTGTGCCGAGACTGTGGGGGGGGGGGGGCATCGGGTGTGGGGCAAGGGTCCCAGCCTTCCCAGTCCCCTGTCCCTCAACGCTGCTTGTTTCTGTGCCATGCAACCTGCAAAGGCCTGTGCCACCAAGACTCGTTATCATTGCTCTGTCACCATCATTAGTCCCACTTTCTGCCCCCAAGATGGGGATCTTTGAGTTAGGGGAAGGGGATGTCTGAGTGGACCCTCTAAGGCCATAGGACAGCCATGGGTGGGGCGCTGGCAGAGAGGAGCAGAGATGGCCTCCGGGTCTGGGTAGATGTCCCAGTTGGCACCTGTATGCCCTCCCACGAGATACTTCCACTTTTGGAGAGGCCCTGAGCTCTTCCTCCAGCCTGGGTTCCTAGCCAACACGTCCTACAAGGTAGAGTGCAGGAGAAGAGGGCGGCCCGCCACGGGGGCTGCCTGGCACCTGAGGGTGTCTCCTCCTCCCCCCACCGGGCAGTTGGTGCCTGCGGGCAGCAGACGTTGGCTGTGGGTTTCTGAGATGGGCGGCCGGCTGGGAGATAAAGAGCTGGGGAGGAAGTGCTTGCAGGGGCAGCAGGAGGGGCCGCTGCCCCAAGACCACCCTGTCTGCGGTCCATGTCCAGGGTCATGGGGCCCAGGGGCAAGACCCTCTTTCCTTCCTCCTTCCCCTCTCCCTCTCCCCCTCCTCTTCCTAAGGTGCTGCTGGGGCCTTGCAGGGGCTGGGGTTCCCTGGGGCAGCCCAGGGAGAGTGGGAGGGGATCTGCCCTTCAGGGTCCCCAGGCTGAACAGGAGCATGCTGCTGGGCTGGAGTGGAGTCATTAGGCATCGGGGAGCCTCAGGCAATTGGTAAGCTCTTCAGAATCTTCTCAAGTGCTACTTTCTCTTTGAGATTCTGAAGTTGGACCCCAGGACTTTGCACATGCTAGGCAAATGCTTTTTTGCTTTTTTTCCTTTTCCTGAAGAGAGTCCAGATGCCCTGACATTTGGTGACCTGAGCTGCAGAGGGCTACTGCGAAGGTCCTGTGGGGGTTGGAGTCCCTGATGCCGCTGAGCCTGCAGCGGGTGTCCTGTCCAAGGTGTCCATGGTTAAAGGAAATGCTAACTTTGGCCAGAGGCTACTGGCTGCTTACCCACTGCTTACCCACTGCTTACCCACTGCTTACCCACAGAAACCAAATGAGGGCCAGAGCCACGTGAAGCAGGAGCCACGCACAATAAGGAGCTAGTCTCTGCCTGGAGATCCTGGCGGGGACAGAGCTTCCCAGGAAGACGCCCTGACAGTGTTCCCTCTTCCTTCCTTGGCTTAGTTCAAGCTGCCAGTTGGACCCCCCCCACACACACACCAAGGTGGGCACCCCTCCCCTACTTCCTGGCTCATAAGCTAATAACACACACTTGAAAGCTCCATCCTGGGCACCCCCAGGCCCAACAAGTTGACACAATCCCTCCAAGTCAAGCCCCAAGCATCTGCCCCTTCAGGCCCCACTGCCTAATGGCACACAGTTCCATAGTAATTCCAGTGCGTCTAAATACATGAAGCTTTTGGGGACACACCAGAGCCAAACCCTGGCAGTCCTTGTAGTGACTTTGCCGCCTCTGGGTTGTCTCAACCTCCCACAGAGCTTTCCTTCCCTGGAAAACTCCTACATATCCTTTGGGGTCCACAGGGAGTGTCCCTTCATGTGTCCCATGGCTGCTGGAGGCTATCTTGGAGTCAGAGACTTGGGTAGCAGTTGCTCTGGGCTCGTTTCCCTGGACTGGCCAGACAGCAGCCCTGGGTGGTGGACCCTGTTGGTCCAGGTAAGTCTCCATGACTGAGGGAGCTATGGATGACTGTGCTACCCACCCACCAACTGAAACTTTTCCAGCAGGAGCTCCACTTCCTCCTGACTCTGCTCAGGAGGCTGACCCCAGCTTTTGGCTAGCGTGGAAAACAGTCATGCCGCTGTGTCTGAGAACGTGACGCCCTAAGGCTGGGCACTGGGCGGCTGCTTGTACAGGTCTCCTCATGGCCCACAGACCAAGCTGGGGCCCTCATCGAGGCTCCCCTAGCCCTGGGGTGTGGAGCAGCATGGCAGGAATTAGGAGCTGTGTCCTGTTGGGGTGCTGAGTCTTCCACATACACCTGGAACATAAGGGACACAGAGACCGAGGCCCTAGGGTGCCTGCCTGGGAGACAGGAAGGTGCAGCAAAGCTCTGTCACTGAGCACCTGACCTGCTGGGGCCACACAGCATCTGGTGACACAGAACTGTCCTTGTCACATCCCCCAGAGGCCCAGAGAGGTGAAGCCACTTGCCTTGTCACCCAGCTGCAGCGTGGGGCTGGGATATGGGGGATCCAGCTGAGGTCCTGGCCCCAGCTTCTGGCACAAAGCTCTCCTATCCTTGGTCTCAGCATCGAGACTGGGCCCCTGGCCTCCCTACAGCACAGGAAGCGAGGGCCCCGAGGGACAGTCCAGCCTTGGTGTGGCCAGCCCTCTGGGGCCCTTGACCTGGGTACAGCCCGCCAGCTGGGGGGCCCCTCCCATGCACTTTCCCTTGTGAGAGGGCCGAGCAGCACACGCACCTGGTTTCTCTCTGACTCAGGGTCGCCCGCATTCGCTGCTTCCCTTCCACCGGCTCTAATCTCACTTCCTCTGGATCCTGGGCGGAGGCCCGGCCAGCCTGAAGACACGCCTATACCAGAGGAGAGAGGCCCTCCCTTGGGCACACACGCCTCTCCTTCCTGCTTTGGTGTTGGCAGCAGCTTAAAAGGGTGGGGGAGATTGGCCTGGGCCCCCTCCCCCCACATTCTGGAATATTCTGCCCACAGAGCCAGGAGCCTAGGAGGCAGGTAGATGTGACTCAAGAGCAGCAAGCAGTACCTGGTCCCAGGTGTGACCGCACCCCAGGGGGGCTGAGGCCCTTGCTGGCGGGCCCTCTGGGGCCGCCTGGCTCTGCCCTCACAGCGGCATCCTGAACAGGTGCCCCTTCCTCTCGGTGGCCTGGCCGGGGGACAAGAGCACTCCAGGCACAGAAGGATCCTGAAGCCTAGACCAACCTGCTCAGCAATGGCCACTCTCTGTCCCCTGAGTCAGAGAGAAACCAGGTGTGTGCCCTGCACAGCCCCCTCAGGGGAAAGTAGCCAGGAGGGGTCCCTCTGCCATGCCAGATGGTGGGCTACACCCACATCAAGGGCCCCACAGCCCCACAGCCCCACAGCTATTGATTCTGACATTGTCACTGTGGTGATCTCAGAATTGGGTAAGAAGAGGAATTGGCTCGTATCCAGAAAAGACATATTTTTATTTGTGTTACTTTTTTAAAAATTGAATTTGCTAGCATTTTTTCTTCAACATTCCTAGAGAAGGTAATTCATCCATGTTCCAACCGCCTCTGGATGGACCAGTAACCTTCAACCTCAGACCTGTCAGGACCCTAGGCTGCTACTGGAAGTGGATTGCAGCTGTTCCCTGCAGTGGTCTCTCTGTGGGGCCTTGAGTTCCCAGGTTTATCAAGGCCATCTGGAGGTTCTGGTCCAGCTGGGGCCAGGCCATCCTCACCCAGACTGTTGATTCTTCCCTTTCTTTCCTCATTAAAACTCAAATTTCTGTGGCATCCTATCCTACCTGGGCATCCTGGACCCACAGGGCAGCCTGGCTGCTAGGTCTGCCCTCCACTGGCATCTGGCAAGCACCCTGACCCCCTCCCCCCATCACTCCAAGGCCCTGTCTCTGTGACCATGCTCACCTATCAGCTTCCTCCTCTGTGACCCTGCCCACCTATAGGCCTGTCTCCCAAGACTCCACCTACCTCCTGGCCCCACCCCTCACCCAGTATTTCTGGGACCTCTCTCACCCATACCTGTGCTGACTCCAAAGTGCCTATGCTGTCCCAACTGGAAATCCGGCTGGCAGAATGCGAAGCACTTTCTGACCCGCCCCCAAATTCCAGGCACCTTCGAAGGTGGGGGTGGTGGGCAGAAAGCCCAGGGATCTGGAGGCTGTGCTGTGCAGGTGAATCCGGGGCAACAGAAGGGCTGCCCTGAGGACGACACCTGTTCAGCAGGACATCCTCTCCATCTCTCCCCCATGAACATGAGGCCTGGGACACCCGCCACTTGTCATGGGCTTTGTGTGGGCCCAGGGCTGAAATGCAGAGCGGCAATGGTGACACTCCAAGACTTCCCACAGCCTCCCCCCCTCCCAAGCATCCATATAGCCTGCCTGGACTCCCCATCCCACGCACTATTGGGTGGAGTCTAAGTGTTCTAGAAGGTTCTGTGATCAGATTCTCACAGTATGATGCCTTCTCCCTGGCTTTTCACACCCCTCAGTTCCTTTGAGCTCATCACTGCCTATTTGTCCCGAGAGAGGGCTCTGTGAGTGGCCATACCACATCCACCTGCCCAGCGTGGAGGTCAGTGGCTCTGGCTGTGGTCATAATAGACATGGCTGCTGGAGTTTGTGTGTACTGTCCCTGCAGACACACATCTTTGGTCCCAAAGCCAACAGTGGGTTTGTGAGGGTAGGCTGTTGGGTCCTGGGAAGGTGGCTCTGGCTGTGTGGGGACAGTGGTAAGGAGAGACCAGGCCCACCAGCCCCACCACACGCCCTGGCCTTGCTGATTGCAATGGCTGTGCTGTGGTATTAGCCCACTAGGGCAGAGAACTGAGGACTCCCCTCCAGCCCCAGCCCTCCCAACACATCTTTGGTGCCCCCAGCTGCCCAGTATCTGGACTGGGCCCTCAACAGGGTGGGGATAGCTCTGTACCCTCTTACCCATGCCCACTCTCTCATCTTAATGGCTTCTCCCCTGTTCCTGGCCTCTAGCCCTGGCCTGAGACCTCTTCAGTCCTGGCTACCTCGGTCTTTCCAAGGCAGGGTGTGAGGGGGAGGAGTACGGGATGGTGAACCAAGACCGGCCCAAAGCTGTCAAACTTTGCTTGCCCTGTTCCTGTCCCACTGGCTCTTTTCCTCTGTGGGGACACCTCACCAGAGTGGCCCACTTGCTTTGCCCACCCTCGCCAGAGTGACAGTGACCCTTAAAGGCTTGTCAGTCTCCCTGGGACTGAGCTGTTAATCCCACCAGGTGGGGCCAGGTGGCTGTGACTTTGCAGCTGCCAGTGGCCATGGAAGGAGCCCTATTTTTGGAATGAAGGAGACAAGAAGAACCAGACCTGAGCACAACATCGGAGCTGCTGGATACAGCCATTCCTGAAGTCCTGATGGATGTTACTATTTCATTAGGTGAAAATCCCATGGATGTTGAATAGAAATTGATCCCTGGATCATGGCCGGTAGGGGAGTACTAGTTAACAGGCATCATGTCACGTTAAGGCAGTCCTGGCTAGAGCTGGAGGAACAGCAAAGCTAGGAGAGCACTCACCTAGCAAGCACAAGGCCCTGAGTTTGATTCCCCAGCACTGCATATGCATGGGTGTGGTGATGTACTCCTGTAGTCTCAGCACTGAGGAGGCTGAAGTAGGAAGATTGCTCTGAGTTTGAGGGCAGCCTGGACTACACAGTGAGTTCAGGACCAGGCTGGACTATGTATAGGTAGACCCTATTTTGAAAAAGAAAAAACAAAGCAAATCAAAAAGGCAGGACTGGTTAACAGGCACCCCACCATGTTAAGAGGAGTCTGTCCTATCTTCTTTTATTCTTCGTGGTTTAACCTTGGCTGGACCTTGGCACATGCTCCTGTCCCTCCCAAGCACAGGAGCCGAGGCCAGCAGAGCCATCTGCTGCATCGGGTCCTGACCTGCAGGGTAAGGGGGACAACCGGGCCACATCTAGAGGGCCTCTGGGCAGCCAGCAGGAGGCCAGTACTCCGACTCTGTCATAGCCCTCCCTGTCCCTCGGGTGGTGTGGCTTCGCTGGGGTTCTGGGGAGCTCCCTGGGGCCTGATCATGGGTGGGGCTTGGAGGCTGCACCTGCAGCCGATCCACCTGGTTGCACTGGAAGGAGGCAGAAAGGTGGAAGAGGTGGGGAGGACAGAAGGGAGCAGCGACAGCCCCCTTCCCATATGTGCCTGGGGCCTGCCATCATGGCTTACAGGCCAGCTCCCCTACCCCGCGTCTCCTCTCACCAGCTGCTCGGTAGCCCCCTCTGCCCAGTCCCTGGGGGCGTGGGCCTTGGCTAGGACGGGGCCCTGGGGAGGAGGCCCCACACTCTCCCACCTGTGGGGTCTCCTTAAGCCACAGGTGGGTGTTGAGGTCAGATCTGGGGTCTTTCTAAGTGAGGGTCTCAGGCTTCATCTGCTCTCATGCCACCCCTCACTGACTCTGTTCTGTCTGTGGCTCTGTGACAGGTGGGTACACGGCTCCAGGGCCTTTGCACACATGACTGTGCTTGGCACAATCATCTGTGTGTACTCCAGCTCTGCCAAGCCTCTTCAGGCCTTTGACACCTCCTGACCACCTGGCCTGAAGCCCTCACTCTGGTTTTCCTGCCCAGCAGAGGTCAGCCTCAGAGGCGCCCCGGCTGTCAGACCCAAGTGGCAGCTCAGAGCTGAAGCTTTCTTGCATTTAAGTAACAGAGCAGATGCCATGTTTGTGATCCAGACTTGGAAATGACCCAGTATCACCCTGCAAAAGTGGGGTGGGGGTGGGGGGCAGTGTCTCGCTGCTCAGCTGACAGTGACAGCCTGTGGCTGTGTTTGAGGTCCCAGGGAGGAAGGTGGAAGCAAGCTGAGACCCTCTGAGAAGTGAGACCAGGTCCCATGGCACCCTGGGTTTCCTGGGAAAGATCGTGAGCTGGCTTGGGCTGTCTTCCAGATGGGGCCTTGGTTGGAGACACAGTGACCACCACTGTACTCTGCTCAGGAGCCCACCACTGGCTCTCACATGTCTGTGAGCCGTGGGGCAACCACTTGGGAAAGAGCTCTGGCTAGGGGACAGGGCCATCTGGAGGCCTCATCGGGGGTGCCAGAGCTTCCTGGCAGGCACGGGCAGAGATGGGGGAGCACTGGGATGGCTGGCAGCCACCAGGAGCTGGCATAGGAGTATTGTCCCCGTATGGTCATGACAAAACCGTGCTAGCGGGGGGAGGTCAGTGGGGCAGACTGGTTTCTCCTGAGGCCTATCCCCTTGGCTAGGCCAATGACTGCCTTTCTGTAGTCCTCACGGTGTGTGTCCTTCCCTGTGTCTCTGTCCCTAAATGTCCTCTTACAAGGTCATGGCAGCAGGTTGGATTCAGGCCTTGGTTTAACTTGACCACCCGTTCAAAGGCCACACACGTCTCTACGCACTGCACACGTAGAGGTGTACAGGGACTTCTATCTTGGGCAGCTGGGGCCACTGTGAAGCCCAGGTAGGGGTGGTAGCCCACTCACAGTTTTGGCTAGGACTCTGAATGTGTGCGTGTGTGCCCACGTCTACGTGCGTACATGCATGTGAATCTCTGGTGTTTTAAAGTTCCTAGTCTAGATGTGGCACAAAAGGGACAGTAGCTGTCACCAGCTGTCCCTATTTGCAGACGGGAAGCCACAGGCCAGCAACCTGGGCTGAGCAGCAGGGCCCCTCCCCCCACAGAGCATTTCCTCGGGGCCCAGGGGCCTGGGCACCAGCCCATTGTGTCCTGGCCTGGGGCCTGAGATCACTTCCAAGGGACAGTATGATACCTGTGACACAGTGAGGGGCTGAAGGAGA
Organism: Ctenodactylus gundi; assembly: GCA_004027205.1. NCBI lineage: Eukaryota > Metazoa > Chordata > Mammalia > Rodentia > Ctenodactylidae > Ctenodactylus > Ctenodactylus gundi. The sequence goes on along the minus strand of PVKB01002665.1, from coordinate 164,212 downwards.
CAGTTTGGGCAGAAGGAGCAATGTCAGCTCAGGAAAGAGGCTTTTTTTTTTTTTTTTTAGCTGAAAGCTTTGCACTGAGCTATATTCCTAGTTCATTTTTATTTTTGTTTTTTTAGACAGGGCATCACTAAGCTGCTAAATTTTCCAGGCTGGCCTCAAACTTGTGATCCTCCTGCCTCAACCTCCCAAGTGCTATGCTACCAGGCCCAGCAGGGTCTTTCAAGGAGGGGATAATGTGGTCCCTGCCACCTGCCTATGAGTGGCGCCTCTGCTGTGGCACAGCTTGGAGCATCCATGCAAAGGTCCTGGGGCGGGAAAGCACCACAGTCTCAGGGAAACCCAGCTGACGCCCGTCCAGTCCGTTTGGGTCTCACCAGACTACTGCCCATGGAGTCAAAGAGCCTGCCAGCTCCAGAAAGCAAGACCCTCCCTGCCCTTGGTAGCCTGCCAGGCAGTGGGGACAGACATTCAGACTGCCTGGCATAGAAACACTTTGCACTGGGGAACAGATTGGGATGTAAATATTTTCAGCCTCAGAGCAGCTGGGAGACGAGGCCTCATCACAGAGTGCCTCTTTGGAAGCCAGAGTCAGGCCATATGGTGCCTTTCCAACTGGGCCGCTGTCCTCACAAGGCCGGAAGGAGGGGGCCTCCACCTGCTGGTGATGCTCGGCTCCCAGCCCTGGACTGCCCTCACTGGCTGCCACCTTGCCCACCCACCCTGGGAAGGAACCATACCTGCTGCTGGCTGAACACAGGATGGGCAGGGCTAGGGGGAACCAGGTACCTACCTGTGGCCCTGTGATCAGATGGCCATTGGGGACTCCTGTCTGGGGACTCCAGGCTGTGTGGGAAGCTGGGGAACCCCCATATCCCACTCCCTTCTAAGAGCCTCCTCCTACAGCCCTAGGGAACTCTGAATCCCAGGAAGACAAGGCAGACCCGGGCAGCTCCAGTGCCATGGTGAGTCCTGGCTGGCACATATGAGGACCTGGGCCTGACCCTGGCACTGCCAAAACCAAAGGCACACTCACTGGCTCCCCATGCCCATCACGCAAGGCTGAGTCCAGGGCTCAGTACCGGGCAATCTCCATGCAGCCCTCCTGCCATGCTACCATGCCCTTTCCTGCTGGTCCTGGAGTTGTGGGGGATCTAGGCTAGATATTCTCAGACTTGGTCCAGCATGGTGCACTGGAGTGGCTCAGCCAGGGCCACAGCACCCTTTCCAGCCCAAATGGGCAGATAAAACCAGAGTAGGAGGAAGTTTCTGTGACCAGCCTATGGCCTGGCTGGAATTCATGGAGCCACTGCATGGACCTGGGCTCTGTTCACCATGCACCCCGTGTGCCCTGTGTGCCCTAGGTCAGTCTTGTCAATGGCTTGTGGTCTCATGGCTCCAGCACCACGTGGCACAACCTGGGAGCACTGTACTCAAGGAAGAAGAGGACCCAGGGAGGAAAATCTTTCCCAGAAATCTCCAGTTGTTGGCTAAGCTGTCACGAGGCTGTGCCTCGCTGCCTGGAAGGCTGGATGATCCAAGTGGCCTTGGAATATACTGTATCTGGCAGCAAGAGGATAGGCACGCTGGACTGGGATGGAGGGTGGGGCATCCCTGAGGCCGGGGCAAGGCTGGAATCCTGCTAGACCTGAGGGGGTCCATGGGGTAACCAAGGGGCAGAAACGGGCCATGAGCACCTCAGGGCCCAACATGGCCTGGACTGGGACTGACCCACAGTAGCTGACTCGAGGGCCAGGGGACAGGCTGAGGGCCACGGACAACTGGAGGGGCCTTGCAGGTGCCTCAGCCAGGAAGGGAGGCCCTCGTGTGCTGCAAAGAGAGTGGCTTTGCACTCAGCCAGCTGCGTCTGCCTTGGGGCCTTGATGTGTCCCCGCAGTCAGCAGAGAGGAGGCTGTGGCAGGTGGAAGCCTCCACTCTCTGCAGAGCTCCAAACGTAGAGCACGGGGCTGGGCGCCCAGGGACCAGGTGCTGATGGCCTGGTGACCTTGGCTGTCAGTGCCGGGCTCCTCCCTGTGAAGGGTTTCCTGAGGCTACACCCTACGTCCTTCCTCCTTCCAAACCCCAGACGTTATTCCCACAGGTCTCACACGTAGAGCCTATTGCCTTCCTGGGAACGTCCCAGGTGGCTGGAGAGATACTCGGCCCGGGACAGAGATAGTGGGACGTGGGGGACCCCAGCAGTTGCTGAGCAGACAGGATGGCCCTGCGTTCCGGCCCGGTGCTATCTTCCCCGGGCTGGTCTGCTGGAGCCCAGCAGTGGCCGCGTTATCACGGCAGGCGGGCTGTCACGCCTCAGGCCCTTCTGCCTGACCCCAGGGTGCGCAGTGAAGGTCCCGGGGGTGGGGCACAACCTCGCCTGCACACCCGCCCCTCCGTGCTGTTTTGCTCCCGCACCTGCGATCTGTATCGGTTCACATCAGCCCCATAGCTAACCGAATCCAAAAATACTGAGCCAAGGCCCATCTGTCAGCCAACTGATGAGTGCAGCTGTGCGGGGGCGGCAGCGGCACCGGCAGCCAGGGAGTCTGTGGGAGCTGCACCTGCAGCCCCCGGCCTGTTCTCATCCTGGGCCCCACCAGGCGCAGGAGCCTCTGGAGGGTCTGGGGCAGCATCCTGGGACAGACTCACAGAAAGCCTCACTCGCTGCAGGCCGTGGGGGACCCTGAGGCTGGCTACGTCCTTGGACATACTTTGAGCTGGGCCCTGAGCCATGAGCCACACCAGAACCTTCCCACCTGCCTCCCTTCTACTTTACACCCTCCTCAGGCTCAGGCGGGGTGCCCTGACCCCTTCCCACCTGCTCTCCCTCCTCCCAACCCTTGAAAACCTCAGTTTCCCCATCTGTCAAGTGGGAATCGAAGGACACTGACTTCCTGGTGTTTTATCAAGGCAGCCAGGTCCCTTCCATCTCAAAGACTGTCATTATACATGCCCATCCATCACATGCAGAGTTACCTCTACATGTGTGGACATGGAATCTGTTTGTTTACCCTGACAGGTCACCTAGAACAGTACTTACTTACCCTTACATGTGGAGAAATGGCAACATTCTTCCTCCCCTTGGTACCGGCGATGGAATCCAGGGCCTCACGCATGCTAGGTGTGGCCATACCGCCGAGGTACGCTCTGAACCCGAGATGCTATTAACCTTTCCCTGGTGACATGTGCCCTTGGGGAATCCCAGAGCCCCCACCTGCCCTCACCATCCCTTGCCTCTCCATCATTCTGCTCAGTCCCTGGGTTTCCATCGAGATGGCTTCATTTTCTCCACCAGGGACCAGAAGTCTCCTTTGCTTCTCCCTTTCACAATTTCTGTTCCACGTTGGCTGCTTAAGATTTGTCTTTATCCACATCATAGTCCTTTTTATTCATTTATTTTTTATTTATTTTGTGGTACTGGGGTTTGAATACACAGGGCCTTTGCACTGAACTTCATTCCCTGAGCTTTTTTAGTTTTGATTTTGACATAGGGTCTTGTTAATTTATTATGTCGCCTAGCCTGGGCTTGAACTTGGAATCCTCTTATCTCAGCCGCCCAGAAGACTAGAATTCCCTGTGCCATCGGGCCCATATCATATTCCTTCATGCAAAACCACCTGCCCCACTGGCCCCATGGGTTGGTCAGGAGTTTCACTGTTACCAACTATAATGTCATAATAAATATGTATTTAATCCAAGCCCCTTGTTCTAGTGCAGAGCTCCTGAATCCATGGAGTTTCCCGGGCAGTTGGAGCATCTGATCTCCAGGGAGGGTCTGGTCACCCAAAGAGCTGGCCATGGCAAGGAGCTGAGGCATGCAGCCCAGCCATGCTCTGGGAAGGGGACAGGGCTGGAGATGGGGCTGAGAATCGCTTGGTCACACCTACATGATAGGACTCCACAGGATAGGATCTGGGACAGGGTCCCCAGTGCTCAGGACCCTCAGGCTCTGTGGCCTCCCCTGTATTACTTGTAGCACCTTCATGACTGGCTGGAGCATTTGGCGCTTCCAAAGCTCTGAGAGTTGTTCTTGCAAATGCTGGGACTAGAGGTAGGAGCGGGACAGGGACCCCATCTTGCAGCAGGTGGCTCAGAAGCACAGGAGGCCAGATATATACCTGGCATCCACTAGGCATCCCACAGGCCTGAGCCTCTGCCTCAGGATCCGTACTACCTCCAGGTAGCTGCACCAAGCTTGAGTTTCAGTATAGAATATCCAAGCATGGCCTGCAGGAAGCTGGGGACATGGTAGAGTCAGAGGGAAGTTCAAGGTAACAGGGGAGCTTGAGCACCCTGTGCACACAGTGTCTCCCTACAGAGCAGGGCCAGAGGCTGCTAGGTCCGGGGCTCCTGCCTCCCAGATGCCTGTTCCTCACCTTACTCTGCGTTAGCAAGAACACGCAAGGCACAGCTGGGCCAGAGTGCAGACCACTCGCACCAGCACTCAGAGAGACTAAGGCAGGAGGATTACAAGTTTGAGCCCAGCCTGGGCAACTTAGTGACTTAGCCAAATCTTATCTCAAAATCAAAAATAAAAATGTCTGGGGGATGTAGTTCAGCATGAAGACCCTGGGTTTGATCCCCAGTATCACAGTAAGAAGAGAAAAGAGAAGAAAACACAAACTATGCCAGGCAGGAGGCAAACAGTGAGATGCTGAGTGTTGGGGGCTGGACTTTAGGATGTGAATTAGGAGGCAGCTCCTCTTACCTCGTGAAAGGGAAGTATCTCGAGCCTTTCCTACCCCAGCCTCTGTCAGGCATGGCCCATGCCATGGCGGGGAATGTGGGGAGCTGTGTGTGGGCTCCGGCTCTTGGCAGGTGGAGCTGCCTGCTCGGCTGCGGGGGCCTGGCCCGTGCTCCTGGCTCCCTGCCTCCAGCCGCTCTTGTTAGTCTCACTCAACTGGCTTGGGCAGACCCCCAAGGAGCAGGTCACACTCCAAAAGGCCATTAATACGGGTTTGAAACTGAGTCAAAGCCATATTTATTGAAAGCACCCCATGGTTGCTCTAATAGGGTATACTAATCTGGGCTCCCAGGCGGCCTCTAGGCCCAGCAGCCTCCCTGGCTGAATCCTAGTCCCTGGCCATGACTGCTACAGCTGATGGGGCAGGTGGTCCTGCCATGCACAGGGCTGAGTTTTCTCTGCCTCATCAAACTCTGTGGGGAACCAGGAGGCCAGGGACAGGTTGAGAGGGACAGGCACCCACACATTCCTGCAGGACCTGCAGGACCTGCTCCAACTCTGGGAGCTGCACTGCAGCCTTCCCAGGGACCCACCTGGGATATTCCAGGCTCAGGATGGGCATACCAGCTGCTCCCCAACTAGCTTCAGGTGCCCAGCAGGGTTCCTGGGGGCCAGGCAGCTATGAGCCTCAATGTACCCCGTGAAGGCTGCCTGCCACACTATGGTCAGGTTCTGAAGTGACATCCCTCCTGTGTACCTGGGAATGCAGGTTTGGCCATTTTTCAGTATGAGATAAATCCCTCCATGCCTCAGGAGGGGAAAGCTGTCTACTGAGCACTGGGAAGAGCAAGGCATGGGGACCTGCTCTTCTCTCTGCAGGGAGAAAGCGCTGTCCAGGGCAGCTGAGCCTCTGGTGGAAGTGGGTGGGGCCAAAGGGGGACAGGAGGTGGGAGTGCACAGCACCAGGACAGGGCCAGGCAGCGATGAGATGAAAGGATAGGAGCAGGAGGCCGGGTGCATGAAACCTTCCCAGGGGGAAGAAGAGAACAGGATGGCCTGGGCACGGCAGGAGCTTGGGGGCAGAGGCAGCAAGCCACAGGACACTCCATGGCCTGGCTGAAGCCAACCCAGCCTTGGCCGTACTCCTAAGCGCACCACCTTCCTGTACCTCAGCTTTGAGGTTCTAAAAATAGTTACCATGTAAGAGCCATAGCAGATGGACAGCTGCCCCCTAGGCCCCAGCATCTGGCACACAGCTGGCTGCCTGGCAGCCGACAGGGCTGGCACACAGCAGGCAGGGCCATCCCTGGCTGAGGAGGCTGGAAGTGAGGGCATGTGGCGAAGGCTCCTGTCCTTTGTAGCCCCAGGCTTCCCTCTGTTGCCCCCATTCCAGAACCTGTGTGGGGCCAGGAAGACTCCACCACGCTTCCTCTGTGCACCCGTGGACAGGCTCAGCCGCGGGGCCTCTGTGGCCTGTGGACCACGTTGGGCTGGTGTCTGCTCCATCCCAAGTCTGGGAGGGCCAAGTCTCCCTGCCAGCTGCCCCTCTGCCCTTTCTAGAGGACAGAGAGTCACCTCCAAGGCTGATCTCTGTCCAGGACGGGGAGAGACACAGCTGGCCAGGTACTGCCACCGCACTCCATGAGCAGAAAGTAAATGTGTGAGTGGGAAGGTGCTGGGTCAGGCGTGTTTGTTCTGCGGCAGGGCTGGCTGACACACAGCTCTTCCATGTCACACTGCCATGTGTTAAACCAGCTTCTACACCCTGGGCAATGTCCCCCATCAGACTGAATAGTCCCAGTGCCTGCTCCTCCTGGGGACCGCCCACCCCACCGCAGTGCTGATCTGACCTCTGTCCAGCTTCTGCTGGCTCAAAGGCTGGGGCTTGATCGATAGAATATACAGCGCGTGCTTTTCCTCATGGCCTCTTTGGCTCTTAGTCTGTTCATGTATGTTACTGATTCATTCTGCCTGCCCATGTGTTGTTCTGTCGCACCTACATGACCTCGGCAACCCTTCCCTTCCCTCTGTGCTGGGCTCCTCTGGCATCTGTCCAGCCCCAGCCAGCATCCTGTGGGTTTGCCATTGGGGTCTCTTGGGGCCCACATAGAGCCTCACGTGCTCCTCCCAAACCCCAAGCCCACCTGAGTGGGGCTCACCTAGGAGGAGCAGACAGCAGAGAGTGGCCTTCCTGCCACCTTTGACGCTCATCCAGATCTGCAGCAGGGGTCATCCAGGGAGCCCCAGCAGTCCTCCCAGCTGGGCCCTAGGCCTGTGTCACCAGGGACAACACTGTCCTTTTTGGTCCCCTCCTGTTGTAGCTGTCCCCTGATGTCCTCACACCATGACCTGGGTCCAGGCATTTCCTCTCCCAGACCCTCCACAGCCTCAGCCAGGCATCTCCACAGCTGGAATCTGAGTGTGCTCCTCCTCCTGACGCTTGTCCCCGGAGGCAGCAAGCAGTGACCAGCCAGACCAGGGGATGACCTATCCTAGAGCTGCATTGAGGAACAGATGGTGCAGCTAGGTCCCTTGGGTCCCCCACAGAGAGCAACAAGGGAACCTTTCTGGCATTAGATTTCCTAGTGACACAAATCACATTAGTGCTTTGCCAGCTTCTGCCCCATTTTGTTCTCATTGGGGGGGGGGGGGGGCAGGGGGCTATAGGGAAGTTGCCCACAGATCTCAGGGGACATGCCATAGTTTGGGCCACACAAACATCCATGTGAGTTGGTCACCTTATTACCTCCAGGAAGAGCTCACTTGGACCACAGCTGTGAGGGTGGCTCATGTATGCCAGGCTCCTCAGTGCCTGGCTGGCCTCCCGTGAGTTACCCACTCAGTCTGCTGTGCACAGCAGGCACAGACAGGGCAGACTGGGCACTGCCGTCCCCACCAGCCACATGCTGCCTGAGCTTTAGAATCAAAGGACCACACAGGCAGCCCTGTGGAAGCAAGGTGTCAGGCCACATTCCTCCAGGTCCCCGGAGGCTCTGGCCAGCCTCTTCCAGCCTCCAGGGCCCAGGTGTCCCTGGTTCGGGCAGAAGCTGCCTTCTCTGTGGTCTAAACTTCCCTTCCCTTCTCTAAGCACATGGATACAACTTAACCCAGATCATCTCATCCCAAGACCCTTCACTCCATTTCATCTTGAAGGTTTTGGGTTTATTTATTTATTTTTTTTAAATAAGGCGACAGGAGGCTGAAGCAGGATTGCAGTGAGTTTGAGGATAGCTTGTGTTACATAGTGAGCTCAGGACCAGCCTGGGTACAGAGCAAGGTCTTATCTCAAAATAAACAATCAAACAAACAAAAATAAGGCGTATTTACTGGTTCTGAGGTCAAGGATGTGAACACGTCTTTGGGGGGCTCCATCCAGCCTCTCATTATTGTAAACCAGAGTGCTGTGGGGATGGGAAGTGACAGACGTCTCTTGGGAGCGGCCCCATGACATGTCATACTGCTGCCACAGATAGCTCCAAGGTGCCACCATCCCCATGTCACAGAGAGGCACACCAGAGGCGAGAGGCATACACCTGGCCTGGTCCTTGCTAGGTGCCAGCCTCCCGGACGCAGGCCTTGAGATGGCATGGTCACACTGCCGCCCCCTGGCTGGCCCTATGCAGCCCCTCCTTTCTCTCTCTGTCACAGTTGACAGCTAGGAGCAAGTGGCAGGGATGATAACCTCCGGAACCTCAGTTTCCTTGTCTGTGAAGGGAAGATAAGCACATCTCCCTGAAGTCGGGGCCAGCGGTGGAGCCCCCACCGGGGAGCTCAGAGCTGTCATGACACGGGACAGGCCCAAGGGAGCCTCGAGTCCTTCGCACCTGGCCTGGCCCAGCATGGGCCTCCAAGGCTGTGAGTCAGGGAATCTGGCTGAAACCCTCTGCAGCAGATTCCTCCAGGGGGGCTGGAAACCACAGGCATGGGGGGCAGAGGGCGTGGGGACCGAGGAGTGAGGGCCAGGGGACCCACTGCTCACCCCCTCTCCTCCCACCCTGCCGGGGGCAGAAAGATGTGAGCACCCACCAGCCCTGCCTCCTTGCAAAGAAAATGCTCCCTGAAAGACACAAAATGAAGTAAATAAAAGAGATAAAAATGGAAGTATCAAGGCAGCAACTTCTCCTCTGATTACAAAGCGGCGGAGGAGCAGCTGCAGCAGGGCTGATAAGAGCCAGCCTGCTTGGGGAGATAAAGCCCTGTCCTCAATCCCAGCGCCATCAATATTCACGCGGCCAGCGGCTGGCTTCACAGATAGAAACCGCGCAGATGCCACTACTGTTCCCCAGACCTATTAATCCCCTCGCAGGCATTCACCGCCGTGGAAAATCCACAGCTCACAGAGCAACCGTCAATAGCCCCACACCCCTCCCCTTCCTTCTCGGCACTCTCCTTGCCCCTGCCCCTGCCCCAGCCCTTGGGGCTCAACTTTCACTTGGAAGCAAAGTTTTAGAGTGCAGGGAGAGGGACCAGGTGTACAGCCTCCAAATGCCTGAGGTGTGGAGGCTGGAGCAGAGAAGAGTCACAGCTGTTATGGGGCTTTCACCCAGGCTGAGCAGGCTCGGCCAAGTGCAGGGCCTGTCGTGGTACCTGGGAGGCCTTGGCCTCCTGTGTCCTCTGTGTGCTGTGTCCTGCTGTGCCCTTCCTCCTTGGGCTGCCAGCCTGAAGGGACATTCCCGCCTGTCATTACAGGGGGCAGGGGCCTGTCCTGGGCTAGGGAAGGGGCTCTAGTTGAAATGGGGTAGTCCATGCTACTCTTGGGCCCAGGTCCCAAGTATCCTGGTAGCCTCGGCCCCTGGGACACAAAGACTCTGTTCTAGGTCTGTGGTGCTTTGTCTGGTTTCAGTATCAGGCCCTCTGTATGTGAGGCCTTTGTACAAGCCAAGTGTCTACGTGGCCGGTCCCTTGCCTCCTTCCATCATGGAGCCAGTACCAAGTCAGGGAGGCTTTGCTCCTGGCCCTCCATGCGGCCCTCAGCCCGTGAACAGGGAAGCACTGAAGTACAGAGTCACTCTCCCACCCACTGCTTCTACCCAGGGCTTAGCATAGGCACCTGGCAGACTTAGCGGGAAGGGGAATCGACAGCCAGGCAGACACTGGGTCAGGTGCTGGCCAGGAGGGGATGGAAAAGACGGCCAAGGGGCATTGGATTGACTGTTGGGCAGGCACCACTTAATTGTCAACAGTCTCATGGTCAAAATAAATCAGGGATTCAGGCCAGGGAGCCCTGACTCCCTATGGGAACACGCGCAAGCAGGGGCCGTGTTTCACTTAGTGCAGTGTCACCAGCACTAGGCATGCATCTGCAGGGGATGCCCAGGTGGTTTTGGCATGTTCAGGTCTCAGTCAGTGCCCCAGGAAAAGAGGTAGAGGAGCACCCATGGGGCAGGGCCAGAGCAGTGTCTGGTTCCGTAGAGGAGGGGTCAGGCTGGATCTCCTATTCTGCTGGGTGGGGTGGGGTCTGGCCCACTCCTGGGCAGAGGAACATGATCGGATGAGCATTTGGGAGTGAGTGTGGGTGGTAGAGGGGCAGTCACAGTGAAGGAACAGGAGCTCCGGGGGGCTGGCAAGTCAGCAGGACCCCTCCATGGACCATGTGAGGGAGGCCATTCTGTGAGCCCAGTGAGGGAGGCACCAGGCTCCAGCCTCCCCTACCACTGGGCCCGAGGCAGCCATGGCCCACAGAGTCATGTCTCATCCTCCTGCTCAGCAAGGAGAGAAGAAGGGAGATCCTGGAACAGGAAGCCCACAGGGAGAGTTTTTAAAATGTGATTAAATGGGACATAATTAAATCTAATTAAAAAAGAAACTGTTTTGGGGGGGAGGGGGGGAGTTCTGAGGACTCCCAGCTTGTTGCCAAGTGAATGTGCTACCGGCTCCCTCCTGGCAACTTCCTGGAGCTCAGAGTCTCCACACAAGGCTGGATCACCCCTCTTTCTCCTGACCCCTTCTTGTCCATCATGGGTCCTGTGGTTTTGCAGTTCTGCTGCAAGCTGCGCTCCACACCTCAAGAAACATCAATGTGCATACTCGAGGACTGCTGTGACCCCTGGCCTTGTGGTCCTCGACCCTGAGTGCATGCCAGGGTCTGGGGCTCTGGCTCGATCCTGGGACTCTGATGTACTTAATGATCTGGGTGACTTGGCACAGGCAGTGCGGGCACTCATAGAGACCCAGTCCTGTGCCCTTTCTGCAGGGAGGATTCATCAGCTTGGCTGATACCTGGGCACCTCCAGAACAGAGTTTCAGCAACCTACCCTCCACTCTTCAGAGCTGAGCACCAGCCAGCACACCATGGAATCATGTGGGAAGTGCCACCTCCTGCGCCTGGGGAAGACAAGGCCTCAAGTGGTCACCACACCACCTTTCCTTCCAACCTACAAGATTTCTGGTAGACTGACCACAGCCACCCACAGGAGGGATAGATTGATGGGGCAAGTCCAAAGAGGGCTTCTCATCTCCTAGAGAATTGGGGGGCACAGTGGCTTCTGGGCATCTTCCCGAAGAAGGTGAGTTGTTCAGAGCAGGTCTGGGTGGCCTCTGGAAACGACCTCTTCCTTCCCTCCCGCTTGGCCTGCAGCAACTTCTAAGGACAGGCTGTATCTCCCAGGCTGCAGCCCACCTTTTGTCTGGCCTGCTTACTCATTGGGCCCACTGTGTGTCAATTTTGTGAAGAGGCCAATCATCTGAGGTTGAGCTCACAACAACAGGAAGTTGGTTGGTGGACCAACATCATGGGTGGTTATTGGCCCATAGAATCTCCTCAGTGTGGCTGCAGACATGCCCCTGAACCATCATCACACCAGATGAGGATGAGGCCCAGGGGAGGATGCTGGTGGACTTTATACTCAGCCTCCACCCTACTGCCTTCTCCACAGGCAGTGGTAGGCAGGAGCTGGGACACAGAAAGCCTGTCCTCCCCCAGGATAAGGATGTCAGAGATGGCAGGCAGGTCCAGCTCCTCATATGTCCTCAGAAGACCTACGGCACCCAGGAGAGGACAGCTAGGAAGACCCAAGAGCCAAGAGTGGGATGGGCCAAGAGGCTGATACCTGGCCACCTCCACAGAGTCACGTCTCATCCTCCTGCCCAGCAAGGAGAGAAGAAGGGAGATCCTGGAACAGGAAACCCAGCATGGCTGACTGTAGGGGACATGGCTGAGTGGTTTGAATTAGTCATTGCCCCTCATGGTATGCCTGTGGGAGCATACAGGGTCAGTCAGTCCCATGTGCCCACAGGGCCTCTTGCTTCCTTCAGGCAGTGCTGCCCACTCTCTAAGACATTGTGGCTTCTGTTCCCACATGGTGACCAAGAACATGGACCCTGCTCTGTGTCCTTATGAGGGTGTGGGAAAGCTTCTGGGCTGGCTTCTCTGGTCCTTGAGGGAGAGCCACAGGAAGGCACAGGCCACCTGCCACTGTCACTCATGTCTGGTTTACCACTCATGCCTTGAACTGTTGAGCCATCTTGTCATCCTGTGTCAATAACTGTGAAAAGTGTAAGGCTAACACACTGGCTGGCCTTGGTTTCAGAGACACTGACAGAAGGAACAGGCCTCAGGGATCAGACACAAGGAACCACATTATTCACGGCACAGAAAGAAACTGAGTTTGTGGCTGTGCTGCTTCCCCTTGGAAGCATGGTCGGTGGACATGCACATGCAAACTCTCCTCAGCACAGCAAGGAACCATGAGTTTAAGAGACTTGGAACTTCCATAGTGGGCCACAGGCAAACTTCACCTGAGGGGGAGGCACCTGTGTTACTGTGACACGCAACCTTATGCTCAACAGGAATGCTGGCTGAATAAGGACCCTTGAGCAGACAGTCTAGAGCCAAAACTATCAGTTTTTCTGAATGTGGCAACCTGCGTGTAGACTGAGGGAATTTGGATCATTGATGTTGTCAGCCTCTGCTGGGTTTTGTGCACACCTGGACTTTTCTTGGGGAGAGGTTAACATGTCCTAATGGTCTAAGCTTGCCACACAGAGCCCAGAGCACCTGAGACACTTGCTCTCTCCACTTGGCCACCACCATGGGTCACACTGAGTCTTACCTGCTTTAACAATATGACTCAGGACATATGCTAATGTCCTGTTGGGCTCACTGCGGTGCCGTGTTGGACCAGGCAAGGTCTTGGCAGTGAAGTGCTCAGAAATTTCAGAGTACAGCAGAGAATAGTCTTGTTTTTTGTTTTTTCTTCTTCTTCCATTTGCTTCCTGAACACAGATTTGAACTCACTTCTGGGTGGTTTTATAGTGAGTTGAGTTCACTGCAAGTTTAGGAAAGAGGAGATCTCCCCTGCAGACTATCATCAGAGAGAGGCCTACAGCCCAGGGGAAGAGGAGACAGTGAGGACCACTGAGCTCACTGCACGGTGGCCAGCACCAGCCAGGCCTCGCACAGCAGCAGGAGCAGCGAACAGGCATGCCAGTGTCTCCACATCCTCACCAACCCCAGTTTTGCCAGCCTTTTTGATTGTGGCTTGTGACCCTGTGGTGGTGTTGCAACAGTCACCTGTTGGCCATTTGGATTTCCTATACTGCTAAAGGCCTGTTATTTTAGGAATTCTTCATATAAGCATACATACTTTTTGAGCTGGGTAACAGTTCAATTTGAGGGTGTTGAGGTTTGAGATGTGGATGTGGTTTGCTCTCTGCACCCAGGACCTCCCATTCCATCCTAGGCACACTTCCATGGACAAGTTCCAGCTCCCTCCACCCTCAGCACCCCATCTCCCAGGCATGGCAGCTTCTGGCATGAAGTCACCTCACAGATGCCTCTCAGGTAGAAGCCTCTGGGCTGGACTCACGTCCCCTGCACATGAGGGTGACTCAGAGGAGCCCTGTAGCCCTCACCTACCTCAGCACAATACGGCCGAGTGCTTCTTACACCCAGTAACCACAGTTTTATGGCATGTCTATGAATATCTTCCAAGGGTTAAGGGTTGAGTTCTATGAAATATGAGGGAAATAAATGCCCACCAGCCCAGCCACTGCCCAGAGATTCCAAGGTGGACAGTCTCATGCTTGCCCACACGTGCACAATACGCATGCACGCTGTCCTACCCATGTCGCCAGGTCCCTGCAGTGCTGTCCCTGGGGCCACGCAGCACATTCTCCATGGTGGCCCTAGGGTCTTAACCCCTCTGTAGTCTCCCTTTGCCCTGGGGCTCTCCACTTTCAGGAGCTGAGATCTTTGAATGAGTGGGGCAGAGGAGGTGGCAGCTGGGCACCTTGGACCTGTCCACAGAGCCCTGGGCCACTCTGACTTCCTATTCCCCAGACTTGGACCTTGTATGGTCTGGGTCCGGCCCTGTGCCCTCAAGACCTCCATACCCCTTGCTCACCCCCATCTGCGGCTGCCTGCTATGCACCACACGCCCATGTTCGGCAACAGCTGGCTGAGCTTAATTAAGCCCCACAGCGCCTGTTCCACCTGGTGAGGAATTAACAACGACAACAAAACAACAAACATCCAGGAAGGGGTGTGATGGGTGGTGGCGTGGCGGGCTGGGGCCTGGGCTCTTTCCCGAGGGTAGGATGGAGGCAGGGATGGGGTCTCCCATGAGAGGTTGTGTCCCTGCCTGCACAGGGGGATGGTGACTGGCCGACCTGCCACAGGGGAGGAGCCTCAGGCTGCAGCCTGTGGTTCAGCTGTCTGTCAGGTCTGCTGAGTGTGTGGGGCTTGGGGGCAGGGCTCTTGTGTTCGAAGGCGTGTTTGTTGTTCCCCAGGGTGCAGGCAGGACGGTGTGTGAGTGGGTCCAAGGTCCACACACTGGGAGGGAGGAGGAGAGTGCCAGGATTGCCTTGAAGAGGGCCTCCCCCAGCCCTGGCACAGGTCATGGGGGGCAGGGGCCAAAGGTGGGGCCTGCTGCAAGGGCCTGTGAGCAGAGGCTTGGTAGAGAGCGGAGCCAGTGTGCCAGTGTGCAGCTCCAGGACGGTCCTGCGTCTCAACTCTGCAGGGCTGGAGTTCTGGGAAGGCTCCTCCATACCACACATGAGAGAGGGGCTCCGGCTACCATAGGCAGGGGGCGATGGGGTATGTCTGACACAGGCTCTAGAGGTCACTAGAGAGAGAAGGTTGATAGCTGTGACATACCCAAGCAGGAACCAAATGTCGTGCAGGCCAGTGGACACTGAAGTCCACCTCTGCACACAGATCAGCTCCTTTGAAAACATTATTTATAGCTTGTACCCATCTGCTTCTAAAAATGGTGTGGGAAATGTAAGACAACAATAGAAACAGCAATCCAGTTGCCTAGACAGAACAGACTTGTCCTTGAAATAGTTTCCAGTTTCCTGACACCTAAAGCAAAAAAAAAACAAACAAGGACCCATTAGCTATAGCTTTGGATTTTCAAAAACATTGTAGGAGCTTTGGTGGGCGGTACTCTGTACACCTCTGGAATGGTCTCTAACCTCTGGAACGATCTCTGACATCCAGAAAACAACACCCCTCCACCTCCCAGTCCCTGGATTGCCTTGGTAAACCAGGAACAGCCAGGCCCACCAGTTTCCAGACCGTGGCGTGGCCACAGGGACGGCCTGATGCTGTGAGTCACAGCACAAAGTGTAAAGTGACTGGGGGGGGGGGGGGTTGTCTTAGGGTTAAGTCCCCAGAGATAGAAGTGCAGTCCGGCTGTCTCCTCAGGCTCTTAGTATAGCCGACGTCATCAGTCCCCTCTCTCTATGAGCCAAAGTCCCTTTACTAGGAGGATATATTACATAGTCAGCATATATCCATATGTGCCTATGTGTGATTGGGGGGTTGTATTTAGTAGTAGAAATGGGCCCCTTACCTGGAGGAGCATCCTACCAGGACATGCAGCCCACAGGGCAGGTGGGCTTGCCCACAGCTTCTGTGCCTCTCCCAGAGTTCGTGCTTTGCATCTGAGCCTTGTGGACAGGAGGGAAAAGGAGAGGAGGAAACTGGGCTGGAAAGGCCCAGGTGTCTCCCCTGACATAGGCAAGGCTCCGTCTTCGAGGGTGGTGGTTAAGCAGGCAAGGCCGGACACTGCTGGGCAGGGGTGCCATGTTGTGGCTCCTAGTGTCACCACAGGATGTTAACCTTCCACTCCATGATCTTCAGCAGACCCCAGTGAGCATCTTTCCTGGAACCAACCTGGCTCTACTCTTTTCTATGTGGGTGGTTTTAAATTATGATTTCAATTCTATCAGATGCATGTCTTTTCAGAATTTCTGTCTTTTCTTGTGTCAGTTTCGGTCATTTGTGACTTTCAAGGGAATTGTCCATTTCTGTTAGTGCCAGATGTGTTAATATGTGGTTGTTCGGAACATTCCCATATTTTTCTTTTGAGGTCTATGGGGTCTGTGATGATGTCCTGTTCATTCCTGATGATGCTCATTTGGGTTTTTCTCTCCCCTGCCTTTTCCCTCTCTCCTGCCTTTAGAAATCTCAATAGGAATATATTGGTTTTATTAGTATTTTCCAAGAAACAACTTTTGAGTGCCTTGATTTTTCTCTGTTGTTTATCAAATCTATTGGTTTCATTTCTTGCATCTTTCTTCTTTGAGATCAATTCACTCTTTCTTTTCTAGATTTTCAAGGTGGGAGCTTAGCTCAATTTATTAAGCTTCTAGTTTTTACACTGCATTGAAAGCTCTATATTCCACAGAATTTGACATGTCATCTTTTCACTATTAATTCAAAGTATTTTTTTAACTTCTTCTGCAAGTTTTTATTTTACCCATGGGTTATTTGGAAATCTATTATTTAATTTCCAGGTGTTTAAGGGAATTTTGCAGATATTTTGATGTAATTAATTTCTGACTTTACTATTAGAGATCATTGTTGTAAGATTTTAATCCTTTCGGATTACTGAGTTGTGTTTTCTGGCAAATGATCTATATGCATTTGGGGAGAAATGTGTGTATTCAGCTCTTTTGGGTGAAGTGTCCTATTAATGACAACTTTATCTGTGTATTTGATTCATTCCTGGGAAAGCAATGTTGAAATCTCTAACTATGATTGGGGATTTTTGTTTCCCTTTAGATCTGGTTTTGCTTCACATATTTTGAGACTCTTATTAAGCATGTGCATGTTTGTGGTGGTTATGCATTCTTAGTGGTTGACAAATTTTATAACCACTAAGTATGCCCTCTAACACTGATAATGCTTACTGCCTGAAGTTGACTGTTTCTAATATTAGTATAATTGCTCCAATTTCCTTATGGTAGTGTTGTGTGAGGTTTTTTTTTTTCCATTCTCTTATCTATGATTTATATTTGAAGTTCATTCTCTTGCAGACAACAGATAATTGAGGTAAGATTTTTTAAAATTTGGATTGTCTTTGCTTTTTAACCAAAGAATTAGTCTGTTTACATTTAATGTAATTTTTGACCTAGTTAGCTTAAACCATCTTGTTATTTGTTTTTATATTTGTCCCATTTGGATTTTGTTTCATGTTCTATTTTTCTGCCTTTTTTTAGTTGTTTCTAATATTCTATTTTAAGTGCGATATTTTTTTGGAGGCTGCATCTCTTTGTTTTATTTCTTTTTTGAGTCTTTAAATTTGCATTATACTCCTTGACTTGGTCTCATGCCATTTTATGTGCACCATAAAGCAGTTACACTAGGGTGCCATGTACCCTTCTCTAGGTGTCTCAATTCTATGTTTTCCTGTTGAAAATATCAAGTTTCCTACCATACAATATTTAAGTCAATTGTTGTCTGAAGAACACCTTACATCAGTGATCTCCAGCATTTTTGACTCCAGGGACCAGTGTAGTTGAAGATGATTCTCCCAAGGCAGGGAAGGGAGGGCTATTTGTCATGTAGTTAGTAGGTTGTAGGTTCATCCTCAGTTGAATGCTGAGCTGCAGAGGAAGAGGAGTGGGGAGTGGAGCTCCACCTCCTGTTGGTCATCATCAGCATTAGTACCTAATAGGAGCACCCTGATGAGAGGTGGGACTTCACTTGCTGCTTATCTCCTGCTTGCTGTGCACCTGTCCTGGAAGCTAAGGCCTTCCTAGGCCACAGGCTGGTACCTTTCCCTCCACCCTGAATGGCTCCACCCTTGAGTTCAGGTCTACATGGGTTGGACCTTTTCAGATTTTATCTGAAAGTTCTCCATTTCATCTTTGTGAAAGCCTTTTATTTCCTGCAGGATATAAATTTTTAAGTTCACGATTTTTTTCATCACTTTAAAGATACCATTCACTGTCTTGCGGCTTGCTCTCTTTCAGAACTCAGTCGCATCTCCTCTCCACACCCTCTTGGATGTAATACAGGTGTTTTTCCCTGGCTGCTTCTAAGATGGTCTCTTTACTTGTGGCTTTTGTAATTCAACTATGATGATTTTTATTTTTTTCTTATGTATGCTCCTTGGCCTTTATTGATTTTAGAGTTGATATTTTTCCCCTCTAACTTGGACATTTTCGATTGCTATTTCTCCGAAAGCTATTTCTGTCCTGATCTCTTTCCTCTTCTGAGATTTTAATCAGATCTGTGCTGTCCCACTGGTCTAAGGTTCTTTGCTGCTAATTTTTAAAGTATTTTTTTCTCTGTGTGTCTAAATCTGGATTGTTTTTATGGACCTGTCTTCATGTTCACCGGTCATTTCTTTTGTGGTCTGATCTACTGCTGGGCTCATCTAGTGAAATTTTCATTTCAGATACTGTATTTTTGATATTCCCCCTTTGGGTTTAGATGCTCCGTCTCCTCACTCACATCTTCTTTTTCTTTAACGGTTTTATTTTCCTTCTAATTCCAACATCCCTGTCATCTCTGGACCTGTTCTGTTGACTAATTTTTTTCTCTTTTCAGATTAAATGTTCCTGCTCCTTACATATTTAGTAAATTTTATTGTATGCTGGACATTGTGAATACTCTATTGTGGAGAGCATAGGTCAAATTGTCTTCTTTAAAGTGCATTAGGTTTTGTTTGGGCAGCTCAGCCTGATCTGTGTCAACCTGTGGTGTGGGACTTTATGAGGGTAGGTACTCAAGTGGTCCTTGGCCTAGGGCTACCCTTGTCTGGGGTGGCGGTGTGGGCTCTCCACCTCGGCTGCTTAGACTGCTCCTGTCTTCTGAGGCCACGTCACCTGCAGAGTCTTCAGGCCTGAGCGTTTCCACCCAATACGCGTGTGGCCTCCGGGTCTTCTGTGCCCACCCATCTACGCACCACTTCCTGCTGTGTGACTTCCTCCTCTTTGTAACTGCAGATGCCTCAGCTGTCCTGAACACCACCCTCTGTTTCATTCTCGGCTTGCTGCAGCCGTTGTCTGTGTGGAGCTGTGCATCTCTAAGCTGAGTTTCAAAAGTTCTTCCAGGCAGAAAGCAAGGGTGGATACAGAGCTGTCTTCGTGCAATACTTAAAAACAGCTATTTCGCATATTTTGTACAGTTTTTCTTCCTTTATTTTTCTATTTTCTTTTCTTCAGTACCAGGGATTGAACCTAGGTCCTTTGCACTGAGGTACATCCCCAGATATATATATTTTTTTAAATTTGAGACAAGGTCACACTAAGTTGCCCAGGCTAGACTTGAATTTGTGATCCTCATGCCTCAGTCTCCTGGAGTATAGTGCCACCATGCTTAGCTCTTTTGTACAGTAAATAGTTGTCTTTAGTAGGTAAATTTGATAACTATTTCTATGGCCAGAAGTGAGGCCCTGTCTACCTGTGTAACACTATTCCAATCACACCCAGGCTCCTGGGAACCTTTCCCAGGCCCAGGCCCCACTCTGACACTGCCCAATGGCATTTCCTTGACCTCTGCAGGAGGAGGCCTCACTCTGAGCCTCATCAGGCCTTGTGGTAGCCTGGGCAGGTTACACATCACCCTGCACAAGAAACGTGCAGGGTCTTTGTGCAGCATTCTCTGAATTGCTGCATGGTGCCTGGCACAGGTGGCATCCATAAATGTGTGTCTGAAGCAGGAGGACTGCCCTCAGATCCTATCGTGGCCATGCCTAAGATAAGGACAAGAGTCCTCAGCAGGCAGAGCCCCAATCCCTTTGTTTCCCAGGGAAAGAAGTGGAGTTTGGGAATGTATTTCCATTGTGTTATTTATTCATTATTTACCAAAGTTCCTCAAACACCAGCTGTTGCTTAGGCTGGGGGCTGAGGGAAAGCATCCTGTACTCTGAGAGCCCTAAGCCTGGGGTGAGGTGGGGGAGGCACAGGACCACATGGCACCCACTGGGGACCCATGTGGCGGGAGCTTGCTCAGGCTGCAAGGCCTCCTGGAGGAGGAGCCAGAGGCGAGCCCACAGCAGCCTGTTTGCTGGGGAGGACAGCAGTCAAGAGCCTCGAGGTAGTGCAGGGATGTAGGCGGGGCTTCTGCGTGACTGGGAGAGGTAGACTCACCTGAAGGGCAGCAGGAGCAGTGGGAGCTCCCGTCTGGAAAGTTGTCACAGTTCGAGGGTGACTGCTGTGGGCAGACAGGCTACAGGAAAGAGGACGTGGGAGGCGGGGAGCTGCTGGGAGCCTTTACAGCAAAAGGAGGTCTCACAGGGATCCAGATCCACTCTGAGTGCCACCTTCCACCCCAGGCTGAGACCAAGGTTTTAAGACACCAAGGAGGGAGGCTCCGTGGGCACGTGGGGTTGGGTGTTCAGCTCTCATTGGCTCTCCAAGAAGCCTGAGACTCACGGGTATGGAGAGGCACCTGTGGTGCCTGGTGCCCTCAGTGGAGGGCCAGGGCCCCTGCTGCAGGGTCTCTAAGGTGTCTGCCTGGTAACAGGGCTGGCAGAGCCATGCGAGCCACCCCATGCATGCACACACAGGTGCACAGACACATGCATGGCCATAGACACTCCCTGTCACTTGCACAAGTGCCCACATCCCTGACCCCACACGTGCTAACCCATATGGGCACTGGTGACAGTGGTGGGTGGTTCGGGGGGTTCCTGCCAACAGGTAGGAGCATGGGGACAGCAGGGACATCTAGAAGCACGTCTCCTCCAGGTGTGGGTACCAGGCCAACTTCCTACCAGGAAGCGGCCAAGGCCTGGAGACCTGCAGAATGTTAGGAAGTGGAAGCATCAGCGCCCCCTGAGGTGGTGGTGCAAGGCCTTCCTCAGCCTTCCCATAGGAGGGGGAAGTTGTGCCTCAGTGCCCGCCCCTGGGCCCTGGGGAGCAGAGAGAGTCGCAGGTACATGCAGCTCCCAGCTGCCTGCCACTCAACCCCCACATCCCTCACATTACTCCCTCCTCCAGCAGCACAAAGAAGCCCGGCAGCCCTCTCCCCACCCCCTTATCTCCTCCTGTCCCCTCCCTCTCCCCTCCCGTCCCTCCTTCTCTCTCCCCTCTTGAAAAGCAAGAGGAATGGAAGTCAAGATCTTCTCCTGGTGATAATTATTGGAAAGTTCAGGGCAGAGACAGACAGTGGTGCCGTGGGGGAGGCAGGGCATTAAAATGCATGTGCACAGCTTGGCTTTGCACAGATGTTGGCATAATTAGAGAGGAAAAATTATGAAATTAATTTGTAGTTCAGTGTAAATTTCAGTGATGGGGAAAGCTGGGCTCCAGTCACCTCGTGTGGGCACAAACACACAGCTCAGGCGTGCAAGAGGCACACAACGTGCCTGCACGCACACATGAGTGCACACACACGTACACCTAGCTGCAGGGAGCGGGAATTGTCAGGCCTGAAAAGCAGAGGGAGGGGGAGGGGCTCACTTCATCTCTCAGGCTCAGCTGCTGGGTGGGGGTGGAGCCCCCAGTTATGGGAGCCAGGACTTGGGGGGGACAGCAGGACAGGTGAAGAAGGCAAGGTCCAGACTCCACTCTCCGGGTACCTCAAGAATCTGAGGGGGCTGGTGGCCCCACCTTAGGAGGACACCCGCAGCACAGGGAGGGGGCTGTTCTCACTCCCCGCTGTGTCAGCGAGGGTGGGCAGCAGGAACGCCCTGCTGTGAGCAGCAGAGGACAGCAGCTCAGGAGGGACAGACTTCTGGCTTCAGGAAGTTCCTGGCTCTGGGGTCCGCAGGCTGCGGGAGGGCAGGACCCCTGAGACAGAGGCAGGGCAGGTGGCTTGCAGGCCTTGAGACCACGTGTGGCCAGTGGGGCAGCTTGGAGCTGCTCCTCTGAGCATGTGTGCAGATGAAACCAGGAGCCACAGGAAGTGCCCTAGTTGGGGAGGGCACAAGTGGCACTGCTCTGCCTCCCACTGAGATGCTGAGGCTCCTTCTTCATCAGCTGGCCATCCAAGGAGCCTCCCGTGGGACTGCAAGTTTCCCTGGGCAGTGGACACACGGAAGTGTTATCTCCCCACTTCACAAAGCCTCCCTGCAGAGTGTACCCAGCATCCTTTCCTTCCCGTTTTCCTGTCTGCTCTGTACCACTGGACAGGGTTTGCCGTGCGTCATCCCAGGGAGGAAATGAGGTTGGAGCCCTGAGCCTCTGCCGCCCACTGGCCACCATGCCTATCCTCCTCCCTGATCCAAGACACAGCAGGTGATCTGAGAATGTCTTCCCTGTTCTGGGACCCCTGTGGCCCCTCCCTGTGTCCCACCGGGGGCTCCAGCCAGAGCCTCTGCCCACTGGCTTCATGGTCTCTTTGGCACACAGTCTCTTGTGATCTCCCTCACGTGACCTGTTTTCTTGGTGCATTCCCTGCAGCAAGCATGGCCCATGATGGCCACCCTGTGATGCCATCTCTGAGCACTGGCCCCAGAACACAGCTGCCACCGGGTAGGCTTCAGATGCCTTCCCGTCACCCACATGGGGCCCCCTCCTGCCTGGCATGGCCAGCTTCTGCCCCCCTCCTTCCTAGGTTTCCTCCTGAGTCTCTCTGGTAGGTAGGGCACATGGTTTGCAGCAGTCTGTGCTGTCCGGCTCAGGACCATCTGCCCTGCCCTCTTCCACATGGGCCAGAGAATGAGGTATACGGTCAGTACA
Organism: Ctenodactylus gundi; assembly: GCA_004027205.1. Lineage (NCBI taxonomy): Eukaryota > Metazoa > Chordata > Mammalia > Rodentia > Ctenodactylidae > Ctenodactylus > Ctenodactylus gundi. The sequence goes on along the minus strand of PVKB01002665.1, from coordinate 141,669 downwards.
GAGTGCAGGCCTGCGGGAGTGGGTAGTTACACAGGAATTCTGACCCTCCCTGGATGGAGGAAGCTGGGGAGCTTCTGGAGGTTGAGCCAGAGAGGTCAGGAGGCTGGCCGTAGTGCATGGCAGGCAAGAGGGTCCCACCAGCTGCCCCTAGCTCTTCTCCTCTTCTATTCCAGGGCACCTGGGTGGCTGTCTGCTAGCGGCCAGGCGGTGGCTCCAGTTTTGTGATCCCACGGCAGCTGGGGTTCCCAGATACACCAACAGCAGCAGGCAGGTGCAGCAGTCCTGGGGGTCCTGGGATGTGCCAGAGCCATGAGGCTGTGGTCATCAAAGACTCTGCCAGCCCAGGGCCGAGCGGGGTCCTGGCCCTCTCCAAGGTGCTGACAGAGTCTAGCCTGGCCCTGTCCGCAGCAGACAGGGCCGAGCTCTGGGGCTTGCCCAGTCTCCTCTCATCCCCCATCCCTGCCTTCCTGCTTCTGCAAGACGGATGCCTTCGGTTCTGATACTGGTCCCAAAAGGATGAAGAGTGGGCCTGCAGTGGGGGAGGGGACAGATCTCCGTGACAGATCCCCCCTGCATACGCCTCTGAGCCTGCTTCCACCACTGTCCAGCGAGAACAATGCCGCCTGCTCACCCGGCTGTGGCTGGGTCTGGGAGGGCACAGTGCTGCCTCTGCCTTCTTTGTTCCTCTGGAGTCTGTTTCTTTGTTCCAGTCTTTCTAAAAGTGCATCCTTATTACAGCAGAGACTGGCTGAGTCCATGTGTTCCTGGGAGGAGGGGAGTGACCTGGGCAGGTGTGCGTGCTGCACTGTGGAGGATGGGAGCCACACCCACCACCATCCTGGGTAAGCAGTGTGCCGCGGCTGTGGCCAGCACTTTGTCCTCTGGTGGCGTTCCCACGGGCAGCCTGTACCCGGTATTGGCATGGCCTGTGGACATGCACGCTCCTGGGCTGTTCCCGCAGCCCCCGCCGCTCCCAGCTCATTAAGGCTCCCCCATTATTCTGACATTTGTGCGCATCACGTACCAGCAAGAAGTAATTTACTTAGAAGAAATTAAAAGTTCATTTTAATTGAGCGCACACTGCAGTATGTAAATGAGGACCACATTATGTACACTGATGCAGAGACAAAGCTGTAATCAGCGCTTAACCCTCCACGCACCAGGAGCCTCCACTCCAGGAGGAGTCCCGGCCCTGAGGCCCCTGGGGTCCAAGCAAGAGGGGACCAGTCACACCCTGAGCCATCTGTCCTCCATCCAGCACCACAGGGGCACAGGCCTGGGGGAGTGAGGGCAGTTCTGAACCCAGCCAGCTCCAGCCTGCAGCCATGGCAGCCAGCTCCCCCCAGATCCCAGCTGTCTGAGCATCACTGGCCTGGCAGGAGGTGGCCCTGCAGGGAAGCCACAGGATGCTGCAGTGAAGACAGACTCCCGGTGGTAAATCCTGTCCACTGCAGGAGAGCTCGCATGCCTTCTCACAGAGGGTGGGTCTCGGGTGCGAGGTCTTTGCCTGGTGTCCAGCGTGTGCTTACAGTTGGCACCTGCTCAGGTCACCATTCCAGCATGGAAAGGGAGGTTGTTGCAGACTCCCAGGCCTAAGCAGGAGTGCTGCTGCCAGCCCTCCCAACTGTGTGAGGCTCCTGATGCTGGATTTCTGCTGCCTGCCAGGCCTGGGGGCTTCATGACAATGAGTTGATGCTGGTCCACAGACAGAAGATGACAGCACACTGCAGGAGGCACACAGATCACCCCTAGGCCCAGCTCACAGCATCACCAATCCAAGCCCTGGGACATGCAGAGCCCGAGGTGGGAGCCAGGCCTAGCTGTCACAGAGCACCTGCCCCACCACAGAGCTGTGCTCATGTCCAAATGGGTGGCCCAGCCACACACCCCCAACCCTACCCCCTTCCTCCAAGGCCTCTCGTCATCCACAGCACCCCTCCCACCTGTGCCTCTCAGGAAACCAACAGAGCAGACACAGGGGTCAAAAAGGTTTCCTGTCTCAACCTGCAGGGAACCGAGGCCCAAAGAGGGTGGCTGTGTGCCCAGCCTCCCCTAGCCGGGCTTGGCCAGCTGGTGTGCGGTGCAGGAACTCTGTCCTCTCAGGCTGGAGCAGCATGCCCACAAAGCAGGTCCAGGAACCTGCATCTGAGAAGCAGAAGGCCACACTCTTGGTCGCTGGACTCTCTCTCGGCCCCTGGCCCCCACCCAGTCCTTCAGCCTGGTCTAGGCTCTCCAGAGACAGTGGCCTGCACTTAGGCAGGGTGGAATACAGCTGGGGCCCCTGGCCTCCCCTTCTCCCAGACATAGCAGGAATTCTGCCCTCCCCAAGCTGAGCTAAGGACCCCTTCTCTGAAGCACCTTCCTCCTGGCCTGGTTATGAAGGTGGCCGAGGCCACCTCTACCCCGTACCTTCCCAGCCCTAAGATGGGACCCTGGGATTCTCCAGTGCTGAGTCTGTCCCCTGCCAGGTCGTCCCTACCCTGTGGTGTGCCTGCCTTTGCCCTGCCTGTTCCCTTGGGAGACTGGAGGAGGCAGGGCTGGGACACTGTCTGGCTTTCGGAAGTGATGGAGCCCCTCTGTTCTTCCTATTTACCTGCACCAAGGACAAATGGTGGCCAAGCTTGGCTGAGCCACAGAAGGGCTCACGGTGGCAGAACCTGTGCCCTCACCTCTAGCAGAGGGGCCCATGGCAAGGGCCAGCCCAGGAGCCTGGCTGGGGAGGCTGGGGCCCTTCTGGTTGTGACCCTAGCACAAAGACAAGGGTCTCTGTCACTTGCTGCCAGCCATTCAGTCTCTACCAGGTGTGGCCCCAGCAGCCGCTGCTCACAGGCACCCCTCCTGCCCCAGCAAGCAGGTTCCGAGCTCTGGGTCTCATCTGGTTCTTCCTCCTGCCTGCCCACACTTGGTCCTTGGCACTGCTCCGGGATACCCCTCCTGTTCCTTTCCTCCCCGTCCCCAGCCATGCCACCCTGGTCAGCGGGGCAGGGCTCCCCAGTTCTCAGACAGTGGTGCTCATGCCATTGTCCTTGCAGTTCTGCTTTCCCAAGGCACCGTGCCAGGCACCGTGTTCACTCTGGCCTCCTCCATGGACGCAGGGATGGAGATGTGGGCAGCATAGCCACGCCTGCTGGATTCATGTCTCTGCAAGCCCAGAGCCTGTGTCCCTGGTCACAGTACAGAAGCAAAGTGGGAATGGCTGGGGGACCAGCTGACAAGGTCCGGAGTGCCCACATGCCAGCTGCCGGCCTACAGGGCATAGACCCTGAGTGTCCATATGCTGGCCATAGAGCCTGGGAGGCACAGGCCCTGACTGCACATACTCTGGCTGTGGGGCCAGTGGGACTTGGACCCCAAGTGTCCACACACTTGCTGCAGGACCTGGCTAGTATATGCTGGCATGGGGGAGCAGCACACCTGCGCCCAGGTGAGTGCCCTCCTCGGGAAGGCTGAGGCCACACGGGCTCCTTGGAGACCCCGTGGGGCACAAGTTTGCCCCACAAGGCCCCACCTGGAGGGTGCCCCTGCTTGCGTCCCCCCGTGAAGCCAACAGAGTTTGCCAGCCAGCATGCACTGCCAGGCTGGGACTGCCAGAAGAGGGCAATGTGCTTAATTAGTGAGGTCTGCCCTGGCGTGGGATGAACCGGACTCTGATACAAATGGGTAAGCTGAGGTTTAGGGGGCCGAAGCCTGCAGCCACCGTATGGGGCCTGGGCTGGACTCTGCCGGCTGATGCCTGCCTTGGGCCTGTTGGTCAGCCATTCTGCTTCATATGTGCCCCTCACAGGCAGTGGGACCCGCGTCGCCACCCTCCCGACCTTGCGCCTGCCCTGCGGGCAGTGCAGTGGCGTGTCTGCGGGGCATGAACCTGTGCACCCCACATGGGACTGCTTGGCTGTGTGGGGCCTGAGGTCGCAGCAGCTCTGTCCACACACGGGGTGCAGGGTGAGCAGCGTGCGCCGGCCCTCGGGCCTCAGGAGGCCTCAGGATGGAGCAGCACACGTGCCGCGGCTTCTCCAGCATAGAAGCATCCTGTTCCGGGGAACCAAGCTGCCCGCACCTTGTGACAGGTGGCCCCAGAGCAGACAGAGGCTCAGAGAGGGCGCGCTCTTGGCAGGGCACACACCTGGCTGGGCTCACCCTCGGGACCTATCATCTGCCTTTCTGCTGCCAAGGCTTCACCTTCCCTCAAGCCTGGCCAGGGTCTGTGATGACTCCACCCCAGCCTCCCTCTCACCAGCTCTGTACCCTAAAGACCCAGGTCGAATGCTGCCTCCTCCAGGAAGCATGCCTTGACTTCCCCAGTGGAAGTTTTCTCTCCCCTCTAAGTTGGGGGCTCTTTGCAGCCTCTCTCCTGCAAGGGATCCCCCCAACATGCACCTGTCCTTGTGCTGACCATGGACTTGGGTACAGTGGTCAGGAAACAAAGAAGCAAAATGGATTGACGAGTGGATGGATGGATGGAGGCAAAGGAGTGGCTAAACCCGGCTGCTAGGGATAGCAGGCGAAGACCCGCTGGGTCAAGTTGTTGCTACCGGTGGGTCCCTGCACTCCAGCCCCGACCCTGTAGGGCATCAAGGTGACCCAGCATGGGCCCCACGATGGCAGAGCTGTGGCGGAGCCCAGGGTGCGTGCAGGGCTTCCAGGGACGCCACAACCCCCGCGCATACCTTCCCCAGGCTCCGTGGGAGCAGGAAAGGGTTAAGTTCTCTCGTGAGCAACTGCTAGAAGAAGATGGTAAACAATTTTTCTCTCCCTCTGCTAAATTAATATGCAAATTCACACACACACACCCCCCCCCCACACACACACACTCTGTCCCCTGCTTTGAAATTAGCGAGGTGGAATGCTTGGGCTAATTATGCATTCAGACAAGCAGGCTGCCTCTGCGCTGGGAGGGTGCGGGAGGCGACCCAGCAGGCCCTTTTGGAACATCTGGAGATGCTCCCGTGAACAGGCAGATGCAACCTGACCAGCGGCCTCTGCTGCACCCGCCCAGTGACCTAGGTGGGCGCAGGGCCTGGGGCTCAGGGCAGGCCTAGAGCAGCCACCCGCTGACCCTTCTCTGTCATTGCCAGTCCACACCTGGGAGGTGGGAACCCCGCTGCGGTCTCCACGGCAGTGGTTGTCCTTGTCCCAGGCTGGGACCACAGGCAGATGTGCAGAGAGAGCTCAGGGTTTTGGGGTGAGAATGAGTTTTGGGGGCCAGGTCAGGCAGAGCCCTGCAGCTCACAGAGGGGCTTCCTTGCAGGGTGGGCAGCAGTGGCTAAGCCCAAGGACCTTTATCACCTGTCCCTCAGCCACAGTGCCTGACACACAGATTGAAAATGTTGGACTTATAGGTAACATTTCTTTTAATTTTATTTTTTGTATTACTGGAGATTGAGTCCAGGACCTTGGCACTGAGTTGCGTTCCCAGCCCTGCTTTTATGTTTTGAGACAGTCTTGCTAAGTTGCCCAGGTTGGGCTCAAATTCTGGTATTCTTGCCTCAGCCTCCATGAATGCCAGGATTGTACACGTACACTGCCATGCACAGCTCAAAATTTCATTTTTAAATGAAATGTCTCAGCAAAGTGGGAGTTTGAGCAACAGGAGAGAACCAGAGATGGCTGGTACGCAAGTGGGGTCAGAATCCATGACTCAGCTGAAGACAGGTCCTGCCCTTTCACACCAGTGGAGCCCATTCTGTCTGCCTGTCAGTCTGGGTCCCAAGCCACCCTCCTGGCCAACTCCTGCCATGAGCCATCAGCAGCCACAGGCACTTTGCTCTTTTTCCTTCTCTTTCTGGTTTTCTCAGTGTGCTGTTTGTAGCACCTGTGGTATCTGGCCTTGACTCAACACAAAGCAGGTTGGTCCATTAGAAAGTTAATAAAAGGTTTGCTGAGGTAGCTCTTGTCCTGCTAGACATTCTATTTTGTAGCCATAGACGGGGAGTCGTCTTTCTGAGATGAACCCAGAAGTATGAGAAGTCCTGGAAGATTCAGACACTGACCTAAACCCATTCACACTGCAAGCAGCATTATGTCTACCACCTTCACCATTATCATCACCATTTTCACCATCACGCCCACCAAAACCACCATCTCCGCCACCTTTACTACCATCACCACCATCTCCACCACCATCTCCACCATCGTCATCTCCACCACCAACTCCACCACCTTCACCACCATGCCCACCATACACACCTTCACCACCTCCACCATTTCCACCATCATCACCACCCTCTCCACCTTCTTCACCACCACAACCATCATCACCACCATCTTCACCATCATTCCCACCATCACCATTGTCCTCATTATCATTATCACCACACCATCACTACCGTCAGTATCATGTCCATCACCACAAACCTTGGCATTTTTCTGGGCACTTACTTTGTACAAAATATTCTACAAAATGGTGTAAACACATTATCACATTGAATTCTCACAGCCCTTTAGGGTATTATTACTACTGTCCTCGGTCTATAGATGGAGAAACTGAGACCCTAAACTAAAGATGAGGACTGATCTTGAACCATCCCAACTGTCTATTCTATCTTTTTCGCATTCCTCTCAAGGCCATGCCTTCTGGTGAGGGGGACAAGGACCCTGGACATGCTCATTCCCGCAGGTACGATAGCTGCTCTGTACTTTTGAGGCCCAAGCCAGTGAAGTGGTTGTCATAGCCTGGGGGATTCAGTTCAGAGCAAACTCGAGACTTCCAGATAATGTTTGTGTTTAAATGCCAACTATGGAGATTCTCACCTCTCCTTGAATATTTGAAGAGGAATGGGGTCAAGCAGGTTGGTGGGTGAAGCAGACCCAGCTCTGTAGCCTTACAGGACAACCTGGTATAGCTAACCCTGCCAGAAGGCAAGAGCAACAGGGTCCTTGGGTCTCAGGCCACCGGGGCCCTGCTGGCTGCCCAGACCTTGGCAGAAGAGCAATGCAGACCCTTTGTTTCTTCATCTGAAAGGTTTTGGGACTGGACTCTGGTGGGCTCAGCAGTACATAGTGGACAGGGTCTACAGGTCCTAGGCCCAGGGCTGTGACTGATTAGGTTGCATCCTCTCTGTTGGCCTTGGTTTCCCCATTTATACTATTGGAGTGTTGCACTGGATACTTTCCAAAGATCCTTGACTTGAGTTTTGGGCTTCCTAGTCCAGGGTCCTATTGATTAATTTACCCATATGCCCAGAAGCATTCACTGAAGGCCTCTGGGTGCTGGGGTCCCCAAGAGAGATAGTGCTGGCGAGACCTGCTCATCCTGGTACAGGAAGACCAACAGTGGGAGAGCAGAGACAATGCAGAGCTCCGCACAGCCCAGGCTCATTCACCCCTCTGCCAGGGGCCATCAGAGTGAGCAGACACTCCTGCCACCTTCCACTTCCCTGCCCTGCCAAGTCAGGGAGGATAATCCTGGATTTCCAGAGTCAGAGGGTCAGGATCCCAGGGAAGCACTGCTGCCCATCAGAGGCTGGTCCACAGACCGGATGGATGGCTGCTGCTGAATATTCATCAGACACAAAAGGAAGCCACTTGATGGTGCAGACAGAGCATGCAGCCGCATCTTGTGCCCAGCCCCAGGGCGGATGCTGGCCCACTGGCAGGGGCAGGCAAAGCAGACGGCAGATTGCTGGGAGACCTGCCTGGTAGCAGGTCGCTGTGGACATAAAGAGATAGGCAGAGTAATGAGGCCCAGCGCAGGAAGGGTTTGGAGAAAGGCCTCTCCTTGGGTAGGAAGAGGGGGTGGGTGCTCAGCAGTCCCCACTGAACTGGGTAGAACTGGCCCCCAAACATAACCAGATAGTGACCTCCAACCCAATGGCCAGCCACATCTGGCCCAGGAACGTCACTGTGTGGGACCTAGGAGTGAGTACCCAGGCAGGAACCCCAAAACTTTGAGGGAACCAGCTGTTGGGTGGCACTTTGTCCTTCTGGCCCTCCAGGCGCTCAGTAATGCTGGGCTGCACACCGCAGATTAACACCATTTGTTCTGCAAAGCATGCCTCATTTCCACATGACTGGCATGGCTTATTACCTCTCTGCAGCAGGGCAGGTAGGGGGCAGCAGCACCCTCCTGCCTGTCCCTGCAGCCCACAGCCCTGTGGGAAGAGGCAGCAGTCCAGCTGGGGAGGTGTCCTGTGGAGTAACTGGGCCCAGACAAGGGATCTAGGACTAGCTCTGAGAGCCTCTTTCATGGCTCTGGCCTGTCTTCTCTGTGGCTTCAGAGAGGCAACTTGACTTCTCTGAACTCTTTCCTTAACAGTGGAGACGGGGCTCACCCCAGGTTCAGACAGGACCACCTAGCGCCCCTGGACTCAGTGACCAGCAGCAGAGCACATCTCAACCTCTCAGCTGTCAGTGACATACAGCCATCGAGGTTGGGTGACGGGTAAACACCTGGCTTGCAGCAAGGCCTGTAGCAGGAGTGACTGTGGCCAGGGTCCTGGGCCCCCTCTGGTAGGGATGTCCAGCACTCGAGCAGAGTGGGGCCCAGGACCAGGCAGACTGGTCTAGATAGGTCAGACAGCAGGACACAGCAGTACTTGGGCTGGGCTGGGGTCCCACAGCCCCGCAGTACAGTCCTGCTGTGCTTGCTGCCACTGGGCAGGAGTCCTGGCCTGGCCATGTTCTCAGCCACTCGCCTCTACCTCGACCAGGACGAGGACAAGGGATGCTCAGAGGGGCTTTGTTTGACTTTTGATTTTGGTGGTACTGGGGATTGAACCCAGGTTCTTCACACTAAGCTCCATCCTCAGCCCATTATTTTTTATTTTGAAATAGTCTAAGTTGCCCAGGCAGGGCTCAAACTTACGGTCCTCCTGCCCCAGACTCTCAGCATGCTTGGATGAGGGGCCTGTGCCACTGCACCCCTCCTAGAAGGTTTGGTCACAGATTGGCCTGGGGATTCTTCTGTCTGCCCCAACCCAGCATGAAGGTCATGGAGATTGCCCCCTGCCCTGCTGTCCTCCCTGAACTTCCCCGGCCCACTCCCATTCTACTCCCTGACTCTGCCTGCCACCCTTCTCCCACTTCATCTCAGGAGCCTCGCCAGCCCTGTCCTTGTCCTCGGCCCCACAGAGGACCTTACACCGCTGTGCTCCCATGAGGGAACCTACCCAGGGAGCTCTAGAGGTGAGGACCACGGGCCTGGGCCATGTGCCTGCAGAGGGACTGTGAGGCTCAGGTCCATTTTCCTGCTGGCTTCGCACTCTCTTTTCATCTGTGGCCTTGGATTTGTCCTCTGTGGAGACAGTGGGAGGCACTGCCATTGAATCCCAGAGTCTCTGGGTTCTCTGAGGGTAGCCCGGGGAAGAGGTGGCAGAACAGGACTGTCTGGAGCCAGCAGCCAGGGGCAGTGGCCAGGTGGAGCCTGGTCACTGCAGCTGCACCTTCCTGGGGTGGATCAGTTTGCCATCGTACAGATCCAGGCCTGTGGTCATCATTGTGAGGAGGACCAGGCCACAGTCTGCGGTAGTGCTGGCCCACTGCCTGGCTGACCTGGCCGTGTCCTTAGCATGATCGTGCCTCATGGCTTCCCCCTTTGCCTTCCCCTGCCTGCCTGGAGTTCTCTGCCAAGGGGACATGCTTGCCTCTGCTCAGAGCACTTGCAGGGAGCCGATGATGGCACAGCACTGGCCAGAGCACCTGCCCAACTGCACAGCTTGGCACACCCAGCAGCAGGACTGTCATGGGGTCCTAGTGAGGCTCCTGAGTGTGTCCCAGAACTCAAGGGGGACTGAAAGGCTATTAAAGAGTGTCAGCCCCAGGCACTGAGGCCAGGAGGGAACGAGTACAGGACTCTGTAGGGACCCACAGCAGAAGCGGGAAAACTCTACTTGGCCACTCAGACGTAGCTTTGTGAGAGGGGCAGGGGGATGTAGAGCCCGTCTTGCCTACTGGTGAGCAGGGTGATGCAGCGAGGAAGTGACTGGTCCCACAGAGGGGGCGTCGCCACCCAGGCATGGCCAGGAGCTGCCATCTGCCCAGTGTGACCCAGGACCTGGTGGTAGGAAAGCGACCAGGAGCATGTGGCTGCCTGCTCCCTCAGCTGCAGACCAGACCAGCCACTATTCTCCAAAAGCTGTGAGGGCTTGGATCCCACCCAGCATGGCATCTGAGACCAGGGATGGGGGCTGCGGTGTGGCAGGGGGTAGGACACACCACCTAGGCCAGCGAGGGAAGTGGAAAACTGGGTCAGGTCAGCTACGGTCAGGCTGAAGCCCAGGCAGCAGCACCTGTCTGAGCAGTAGGGTGAGCAGGAAGAAGACTCCAAGGCGGTGTCTACTGAGCTTGCAGGACACACAGAACCAGGCAATCAGAGACTGAGACCAGCCATCACACAGTTCACAGGGACCCCAGGTCACATTGGTGTGAGGCAGTAGAGGAGGAGAGAGGATCACTCCCCCCACCAGGTCTATAGAGCAAGGGGCTTCTTCCCACGGGGGTGGCCTGTCATAGGAAGTGGAGCTAGTGCCCCAAGCTAATGTGCCTAGATGCTGCCCTGGGCTCTCTAGGGAGGAAGCAGGACAGCCTGGAACGGGGGAGGACCTCAGATCTCAACCAGGTAGGGGCAGGGTGGCAGGACGTGGGAGCTGGGAGTGGTGTCCGTCTCTCTGCAGTGTGGGAAGCTACAGCAGGATTTGATGTCAGAAGGAGAGTGGTTCCATGAATATTTCATTAGGGAGCATGGTGGCCCCGGAGCATCTGGCTGAGTCTCTTGGGAGCAGGAGCCTGCGCGGAAGGCAGACACTGTGAAATTCGGGGGGTGAGGGGAGGGGAGGCAGATGGGATGCCAGCCTCCTGCCATCCTCTCCCTGGGAACAGCAGAGCTCAGGGCAAAGGCAGCGGGGGATGGTCCTGCTTATGCCCAGTCCCGGCCCTGCCACCCTTCTTGCCCAGGGTGGGGCAGCCATGGGCAAGATACCCCAGTGGGCTCATATCCAGGAAGGTCCTAAGAAGGGTCCCCATCTGAACTCGGGGATGAACCGGGGCCTGGCACAACCTGTGCAGCAGAGGCAGGGGGTAGGACACACCATCTGGGCCAGCCGGGGCAGCAGAAAACTGGGTCAGGTCAGCTAGGGTCAGGCTGAAGCCGAGGCAGCAGCACCTGTCTGAGCAGTAGGGTGAGCAGGAAGAAGACTCCAGTGGCCACCCCGGAACCCCAGGGCTGTCTCCAGATAAGCCCCTCTGAATCCACAGGCTCCAGAGCCCACGTGCCAGAGTCTCAGCACCATGTCCACTACCCCTTGACATTGAGGCTCCTTTCTACCCCTCCCAGGTGAGGCTCCTGTGCCCAGTGGCTCCAGATTTGACCCCTGTAACCCTGAACCTGATCCCCCTGGACCCACAGAAGAGCCTGGGCACTGCAGCTGTCCCACTGGTGCTCTGCTGGGTTGGGAGCCCAGTGCTGCCCTTGGTGGCACCTTCTCTCTGCAACTAGACACTGTCAAGGTATGACAGTGGTACTGAGGCTGCCTGAGCCCCGCGCAACTTGGGGTCTCTCTGCTACATCTGATGACCCATGGCAATCTCTGATGGCCCACTGTGAGGGCGGAGGACATGCTAGCTCTCCATGTCCACGAGGCCTCACTGTCTCCACGCCCTGTCTGCTCCATGCCGGCTCACGTGGGACCCCCACCCATCCTGGTTTACCTGTGACCACTGGGAAGAGAACATGGCTTTGTCCCTGGAAGACTGGGCGAGCTCCTGCCCCAAGCCAATCCTTGCCCGGCACTCCTGCCGGTGCCCTCAGCAGCTGGCTTCCTGGCACTGCCGCCTAGGCCCCCGTGTTGGCAGTACATTTGGCATTGGTCCCAGCAATCTGCACACAGGCATTGAGGTACCCAACCAGGCTGTGGGCAAGGAGGGGGCTCTGAGTAGATGGGGGATGGGGAAGCACTTCTCTGCAAGATGCAGGCCCCCCTACTAGGTAGAACCCATCCATCCTGTCAGGCTGCGCCTATAGGCAAAAATACACGGTGTCCGTGGCAGTCTGGGCACCTTCCAAAAGCCAGAGAGGACCTGGCCTGAGGGCCAGCACAGCGACTGTTGTCGGGGAGGTGATCCTGCCTGAAGACCCCCTGCAAACGCAGCTGCGTCCTCACACCCCAGCCACCTGGTGGACCTCACCAGGCACATCTGGGCAAACGCAGACATCCTGGCCCCAAGGCAGTTTTGGGGGATCTGGAGACTGCCTGGTCCATAGAGCTGGCCTGGACACTGAGGAGCCCAACCCCCAATAGGACACAGCCCTCCCTGCAGGCTACCAAGACCCAGCCCCCACCACACCTTGACACAATGCCAAGTGCCAGCATCCCATGAGCCCCACACAGTCATTACCTGTGCCCGCTGCTGCCTCCGTCCTGCTCCCAGCCTGTCCTTGGCCGCACTGCTGCCAACTGGGCTGCTGGTGTTCGCTCTGGTTTGTCTGTGGGTCTGTCCCTGCAGCCCTGGTGGGCAGCGATGGCAGGCATCCGTCTCTCCCGACTCACCCTCACCTCCACCGCCTATCGGTGCCTCTGGCGCCCCTCGGTGCCCGCGCGGAGAGGACTTGGCACGGACGGAGTCCAACCCGCCTCTGCAGCTGAGTGTAGCCACGCTTCTTTTTTTTTTCGTATTTTAAACACACACACGTACGCTCTCACACGCGCACACGCCAAGCCCCCAACCCCCAGCAACATACGTCCCTTCTGTCGGAGCAGACCTAGCCAAGAAAGCCGGCGCGGGTGGGTAGGGAGACCCAGCCTGCGCTCCATCCCCTCCTGCCCCATCCCACTCCCTTCTACGAAACCACCAGAAGGGGGAAAAAAAGGAACCTCAAATCTGTGTCACATTTTGGAGCCTCCTGATTGGACACACCTTTTCTCTATGTTCTGGCCATCCTCTGCCCCACCATCCACATCCCTCACCACCACAGCCCCATGTGCCCAGCCACCACCCCTCGGCCGGCCTGGCGCCATGACGCCACGCCCAGCTCCCTTCCCTCCCTTCACACCAAGGGTGTCCTTTCCCATGAAGACATTTACTGATTGAGGGCCAACTCCAGCGTCACAACAAAGACACCGAAATGACGGTAAACATGGCTGAACCAGGCAGCCGCAGGGCTGGTGATTCTTGGCATCCGATGCAACTCGGAGTCCCAACCTGGCTGGGAGTCCCAGAGGAGATCCTGAGGACTCTGCAGCCCACCGCAGGCCAAGGCGGGGACAGCAGAAGACAGAGGCTGTCACCTGGGGGCAGCCTGGAGGCTGCAGCCAGCTGCTCCCCACGGGTGCCTTTTGCCTTCTCCCACCACATGACAGGCCTCAGGGACAATAGGCTTGCTGATGAAGGCAGACCCGGGGCCAGGTGGCAGCGCCCCCTTGCTTCACTCTGCGTGGAGCCCAGACCTGACCCTGGAGGAAAGCTGCTCCCCCTGCAGAGCAGAGCCAGGAGTCAGGCGTAGGGTTCCATTTCCCCAAGCATCTGTCCCATGGAGGCTGCCACCAAGTCTCCCTCATGCCCCATGGGCAGTGCAGGTGGGAGGCAGGGAAGTCCCAGTGTGTGGTATCTGCCCAGGCCAGCTGCAGGGCACAGGTGAGAGTGCTGTCACTCACCCCTCTACTCACTGGTGTCCTCAGCTGGTCTTGGCCCCGTCAAGCTGAGGATCCATTTGGAAGTGGCAGGTCAGGCCAGCCCTGGGCAGAGGACTCTTGGGACTCATCATCAAAGTCTGCCCATACCTGGTTGTCCGCACTGTGTGTGTTCCAGGCCTCATGGGGCTCCAGCACTCAGGACTGACCTAACCTGAGTTAAGCTCAAACTTGAACATCCCGAGCCTGGAGCAGTATCCCCCTGACGCCCCGCCATGTGCACTCCCCAAGACTGGACGGTGACAGGCTGGTTCCCACCCCTAGGCTGCCTGCCTGGAGTTGCCCACAGCTCTCCCAAGCCCGGGGTCACCCTTCACTCTCCAGTTCCCCTCTACCTACTGGAGCAGAATATGGGAGAGGGGCTCAGTCCTTTGGGTTTACTTAGATTGTCTCAACTCCCTGCAGGAGCTGGGCCTGGGCAACCCCCAACTGCTCAGGCAGGAGTGGGAGGAGCCAGGCACTGGGCTGCAGCACCTGCCCAGGAATGTCACCAGTACCCACCTTCCTCCAGTGCAGGTCTACAGGGTCACCTGCCTCTTGAATTTACTATTATGTGCCACCGCACTTGTTCTGGTTAATTTTTGTTGCTGTGACTCAATGCCCAACGTGACAAATTAGGGAAGGAAAAGTTCATTTTAGCTCACAGTTTCAGAAGGTCATAGTATATGCATGGGTGGCCAGCGATGGTGGAAGCACACGGTGGAGGTGGAGTGGAGGCAGCTCTGCACAACATTGCAAACAGGAAGCCGGGTCCTGGAAGGAAGTAGCATATACCCTTCCAGGTCCTGTCCTAGAGATCTGCCCCTTCTGGGTCCAGCCTCAGTGTTCCACCCCTTCTAGGTTCAAGCCTTTAATATACCACATGCCTGTAATCTATAGACCACCGCATGACTGTCCTTCACCACACACCCCTCCAGACCAGGCACCCATCTCCTAAAAGCACATGGCTCCACAGATAAACCATAACGTCCAAATACAGGAGACTTTTGGGGAGACATTCCAGATCCAAACCACAATAGCCCTCTTCCTAACCATCCAGGTGACATATGGGCTCAGAGGTGACCCCCTGGCCTCTGTCCTTGGGCTTCTGGGACTTCCCCTTGGGAGCACTCAGGCCCTGGCTGGATGGCAACCAGAGAGAATGGGCTGACCAGGAGCGGGAGCCTAGGCCCAACCTCAGGACCCTGCCCTCTGCCTCCCCTGGGCCTCACTGACCCTGAGTGAGTGGGTAGCTCCTGAGTAGCCGAGGCCACTGCTGCCCTGATGCTCCTCAGGGGTCTGTGCACCCCTCCCAGGTCACTGTCACAGAACCCCTCCTTTTTACCTTTTAAGTTTGGATAATTCACACAGCTTGGTGGCATTCGGTAATTTTTCAGTGTTGTGCAGACACTGCTGTATGTAGTTCTAGGACATTCTCAACCACCAGAAAGGAACCTGTCCCCATGCAGCATGCGGTGAAGGGTTTAGGTGGCAACCAGGGCCACTATTGGCTCCTTCCTTAGCTGATATGATGGCTCCCCAGGTGTGGGTCCCACCCTGCTTTGCCTCCCTGTGGGGTACACTCCTTGAAGGATCCCCAGGGCCTGGCTAAGATGAGGTTGCCTATGCTAGACATTGTCAGACAGAGCCTGGCTTGTTTCAGTGACTGGCTCCCATGTGGGCGGGCACAGGGAACCACAGCATGGCATCTATCCCTCCCCAGGGACTCAGGAAGGCCTGGCTTTCATGCCTGCCCTGTATTCCCTCCGTGGCCAGGGCTGCCTTGCTCCATGGCTCTGCTGCCCTCCACGTCTACCCCCTGTGCAAGAAGACACGGCAGGGCCCAGGGCCTGTGGCCCAGCCAGGGGCCATCTGTGTCTGGTTGTGTGGTGGAGCCAGGGTTCCTGCCCTCTGCAACTCCCACATGCCTCCTCATCCTCAATCCATTCAGAGGAGAATGGAGGCTCTGGAGCCCACATACTGGCCTAGGCAGCACTCTGCACCCCCTATTTCACAGCAGTTCCTATGAGCCCTTCTCTTGGCCATGCCATTTCCTACTCAAATAAGATGAGAATAACACTGGCCGCCAAGTTGGGAGATACAGGTGTGCATGGCCAAGGTGTCCAGCCATGGGATCAGGTGTCCTCAGCCTGGCTGGCACAGTCAGAAAGTGTTAGGTCATGGATAGGGGGACATGGGCCACTGGAAGAGCCAGGCCTGCAGCCACCACCCAGCTGCAGAGCCATAGCAGGACACTATGACTGCACGGCTCACCATCCTTCCTGATGTGTGTGTGTGTGCGGGTGTGTGGGGGGTGTGCATGCATACAGGAGCCTGGGTTCAGCCCCCACCCACCCCTGAGCTGTCTGAGGTTCTTCTTGTCAGCCTGGAGGAGGAGCCAAGTCAAGGGACCCCTCCCCACACCTAGGGTCTTAGTTACCTTCTCATTGCTGAGACAAAATGCCCAACATCCACAACTTAAGGAAGAAAAGTTTATTTTAGTTCACAGTTTCAGGTCTTAGTTCATTCATGAGCTGCTGGCAATTGTGGAAACACACAGCAAAGGCCCGAGAGCCACCCACGGCATGGTGGACAGGATGCCAAGTGAGGGAGGAAGGGACAGGGTGGGGAGGTGAAGAGGCAGAAGGGCCACTGAAGAGGCAGGCTCCACCTGGCTTGTGGGGGGGGGGGGCGGTCAAAGAAAAGGAGAGACAAGAGGGACACAGCGGCTGCCAGAGCAAAGATTGAAGAGCTGCTCTGGCACCCACAGCCCAGCAGGAAGTGACAAGGGAGGGGCTGGCACATACCTCTGCCCCCCTGTCTGCCTCCATGACCAGCCCGAGTTTCTACCTCTTCCACCCAGGTTCCACCTCCCAGCAGCACAGGTTCTATAGCTATTCCACAACACCCAAACACATGAGGCTTTTCAGAGCTATTCCAGGTCCAAACCATAACACCAGGCAAACCTAAGACCAGGTGCCTCCACCTGTCTGCATGAGCCATGCAGGTGTCATGTGCACATATGAGCGCCACAAAATGCATGTGTGTTCTTGAGCCTGTACAGGATGTCCAGAGTTAGAGTGGGCAGGCTTCCTAGCCATTCCCTTACCTGCCTTGGGTGGCGATGGCCATCTCCTGTGTAGTGTGGAGGAGGCCACGGGCAGTCATTCATGTAATAAACATGATTGGCTCAAATCTGTAAGTAAACACCAGGCATACCATGCAGCCCCAGGCTGGGGGTAACCTGGCCAGCTGGGGGTTATAGAGACTGAAGGGATTTGAGATGAGCCCAGGCTGAGCTTTGGCAGAGCCAGGGAAGTGTCTCCTAGACATAGAACCTGGAAGCAAGGGGCTGTGCAGTGTGGGGACACTCAGCTGGGTCTCCTGCTCTCAGAACAACCCACTACCCACTTCACAGACATCTGCCCCAGAAGCTGGGGCTCAGGCAGAAAGAAGGTGGGGTGTCTCTGTTACTTTTCCATTGCTGTGACTCAATACCCGACATCCACAAATTTAGGAAAAGAAAGGTTTATTTTAGCTCACAGTTTCAGAAGGTCACAGTACATTCAGGGGTGGCCTGCAGCAATGGAAGTACATGGCAGAGGCAGAGGTGGAGGCAGCTTCTCACGACATCTCACACAGGAAGCCAAGGCAAGGCAAGTTGGGACTTGTCCTCCAAGGAAGGCAGGAAGCAGCTTATACATCCTTCCAGGCCTCAGCCCAGTGATCAGCCCCTCCTGGACCCAGGTGTGGAAGGTGTGGCCTGTAATCCACCCTTCCAGACTAGACCCCAATCTACCAAGAGCACATGGTTCCATAGACAATCCATAACATTTAAATAAGTGAGACTTTTGGGGGATATTCCAAAGCCAAGTCGCAATAGTGAGGTTCCTGCAGTAGGCAGAGGGGTCAGGACTTCTAGGGCAGGAGCCTTGTTCCTTGGCCCATGGTGGTCTCCTTTACCAGGACTCTTGGACCCACCTGGTCCCTGCTCAGCAGGGCCTCCTCAGCCCTCCAGGTCTGTGGATGTCATGAGCCTTGGCCTGGTACTCTAAAGGTTTTTTTCAGGCTGAGACTGACTCTTCAGGAGCTCAGAGAACAAGAGTGGTGGCTTGGAGGACTTGTGGGCACCTGCTTCAGCCTCAGTTCCTGAGCCAGTGTGGCCCATAGAATAGGAAGACTGCCAAAGGGAGTGACCAAGGAAGTGCCACCGAGGTCCTGCTGGTGACAATGGAGATGATGCCCCTGTCCCTGACCATGGTGGGGATACAAACAGCCCAGGGCACCTAGTGGCTGTAGCTCTGCTCACAGGCTTGGGCTAGGACCCATCCTCCTGGCTTGACTTCTTCAAGCACTTGTTTATTTGTCCGTAGGGGAATTTGTGGGCAAGTATCCAATTGTTTCCTGAAGATAGATCTTGTCCTAGAGAGTGCAACTCCAGGTCAGGCACACAGGACCGAGCCCTCTCTGAGGAGTGGGCCTTCCCCCTCCTCCAGCCTGTTCCCATCTGTCCCCACCACACAGCCTCTCCCAGGATGGCAAAACTGGCAGACATGAGACTTGGAATGCTTACTTCTAGTAAATCCAACACTTACTATGTCCGTATCTCTGTGTCTGGGCAGGTTTTCTTCTTTTTCTGTTCTTTTTTTATTCAAGATTGCCTTTTTACATCTTTCATTCATTTTCTTATTGGATTGCTTGTCATTTTATTATCAACTTACAGAAATCCCTTACACATGGTAGGTACCAACACTTTAATCTGCCGCATAAAGCGCTACTTCTGGCTGTTCTTCGCTTAATTGTCCTGCGTGGGTGATTCCAGCTGTCCGGCCTCATGTTTCTCCCCACCCGTTTCGTTTGTTGTCTTGCAGGAAATGCACACACATGCACACACACACACACACACACACACACACACACACGCACGCACGCACACACTTGTCCAACAAGTTTGCATCTGTGATTCCTTCCAGGTATGTTGTGGCCTTATTTTTTGACTGTACTTTTAACTGTTTGCTGCTGAGTGTAATTCACAGCAAGGTAGTACATTGGCTGAAATCACAGGTCTGATTCTTCCTCCTCACAATGCCCCTTCCCCAGCCACGTCCCCGGCTCCGTGCCACCCTTGGCTGCTCGCCTGCAGGCCCCTCTGCATCAATGCAGCACTAGCGCCAGTCTGGTTATTTCATGTTGGCTGCTGGCACAGCAAGTCCCTCCAAGCTCACTAATACTTGATGTTAACTTTTTTTTGAGACAGGGTCTTGCTCCATTGTCCAGACTTGTTCTGAGTTCACTGTGTAGCCCAGACTGGCCTCGAACTCATGGCAGTCCTCCAGCCCAGCCTCCTGAGTGCTGAGATTACAGGTGTGCGCCACCATACCCAGCTTTTATGTGGTGCTGGGGGATAGAACCCAGAACCCTGTGCTTCCTAGGCAAGCACTCTAATCACTGAGCTATGTCCTTAGACCCTGATAGCAACAACTTTAGTATGAGCACTCTAAGTTTTTGGTGCCATTAGTCAGCTTTCTGCTGCTGTAGTAAATACCCAAGGTAATCAACTTGCAAAGAGAAAAGGTTACTTTGGCTCCTTGTTTTGGAGGTTCTGGGTCACAATCAGTTCTCTTGCACTCTGGCAAGGCAGAGCATGGAGACAGGTGTATGCCACGGAGCAGAACCGCACACCTCATGACCAGGAAGCCCCAGAGGATGAGGTAGCAACCAGGTCCCACGTTCCCCTCCAAGGGCTCACTCCCCGTGACCTAAGGCCTCCCAATAGTTCCATCCCCTCTCTCAGTAGCACTAGGTTGGGAACCAGGCCTTTGACAGAGGAGGTTGGGATATGTTCCAGATGGCAAACTACTACAGCACCGTAGTAAGAAACAGATAACACAACTTAGCACCTTACTCATTTTAAAGCACTCAACTGAGTGGCATTAAGTATGCCATGTCATTGTGCATTCTGTCAGGGCCCAGTCCAAAATTAGCTATATCCAATGGGGTAAAGAGTAAGAAACATGGAGCATCTTAGGCCCTGGGCTACCATAGTTAAGCAGTTGCAAGCCTTTGTAAGCTTGTTGGGGTATTGCAGAGTGTCTATAATCCATTTAGTGTGAATTTTACATCCCACTTCTGAGCAAAGCCAGCACACGCTAGGACTGAGGTAAAACACAAAGTGAGGCTTTTGCTGGTGCAGAAAGGGAAGTAGCTCAGGCCCACGCTTTACAGGTGGTAGAGGAGGACGAGAGGAAGCCCTGACAAAGCAGGAAGTTGCCCGCACCAGGGCTCCACAAGTCACGGATCCTGCTTTGCCACGCTGAGGCGGGGAGCCACCCAAGTCCAGGCTCTACAGTTTGCCCGCTTGTGACTGGCCTGTCCCACTCAGCACCATGCACTTGGTTTGCTGGGCTGGAGTGTCAGGGTGACACGCACACTTTGGGAAGACTATTCTGGCTCTACTTCATAGGCTTCGTCGGCAAGCACAGCCTCCATGACGTAACTGTGGAAACAACTCTTCTGGAAATCTGGTGGCAGCCTTCAAGTGCAATGTTGTGCCTTCAGGAAGCTCTGTGCCATCAGGCTCTGTCCCACACACGGCAGCTCTAGGGGTCACTGAGGAGGCTGTGAGGACATCACTGCCACTGTCACTAGGACAGGGCTACCATGAAGAGGCTCTATGACCTCATCTTCCTCCCAGTGTTCAGGAGGAGCATGACACTGTGGAGTGAGAAAACAGAAAGCAGTCAAGTCAGGCCATCAGGGAGGCAGGCAGAAGACCCCTGGGGGATCTGTATCTCACACCAAGCTTTCTGCACACTTGGAGTTGTTTCCAACCAAAAAGTCAAAGAATAATGGACAAACAAATAACCTCTCCTCAAAAGAAAGAATAGATATGGTATAGATTTAAGTTCATTTAATGTAGCAATGTGATACAGCATTAACTTTGTTTTATTGTAGCAATTCACTTATTAGGTCACTGATGAAAAATTATCCTAAGAAAACTGACTGATGTAAAGATAGCCCTGTGAATGTACAAATATGTACCTTCCAGTATTCAGGTAAGGCATTTGAAATTTAACTGTTGTTTTTTCTTTTTTTTTCTTTCCCAAATTTACTAGTCTTCTGAACTACATGTTTATAGTTATTTTCTAATGTGAACTGGTGGGTAAGGCCAGGTTTAAGAATAGCAACAAAGATATAGCAAAGTATAGAAAAAAAAAACTTTTGGTAAATATCCCAATAAAGGGACTGGTTGGATTCAGAGAACAGGCATCAAGATTTAACTACTGGGACCCATTCGAGGAATAGGAAGCTGAGTTAGATGGTGACTTAAGTGAAAGGACTTAGGTGCGGAAGATAAATATGTTAAGTACTGTATAGTTTCTCTGACTTGGAAAACCCAGAACACAGACATTCTATAGAACCACATGAAGTGATAGCCGGAGTTGGGGGAAGGGTTAGGGAGGGGGTGGGAGGGTCAAAAACGGGAAGGGATTATAAAGTTGATATGATACATATGTACATGAAATACCCAAATTCAATGTAAACACTATGTATTACATATGTATATTAATAAAAATAGTGGGAAAAAAAAGAAAGAATAGATGACAGCATCTCAAGCAAGTGTGTGTACCCATTTCAGTGCCATGGCTGTGTGTGTGTGTGTGTGTGTGTGTGTGTGTGTGTGTGTCCCACCCCTGCACCCTGCCTGGCTACCTGTCCCGAGTTGTGCAGGCTGCCCTGCACAGCATCCAGTTTCTGCACCCGGCTCCAGCTAGCTCAGCTCCTGATGGTCACCCCAGTCTGTGGGCTGTTTCTAGCCCACAGCATCCTTATTACATGATCAGTGCCCAGTTTTGTTGGGAGGGTTGAGCTCTCTTTGTGAAATAAATTCAGAATCAGCATTCCTGCACTATTTAGGGGAACTTGATCATCAAACTTTCTGATCCTAGTGTCCTTTTTGGAGCAACTTTTTAACCAATTTTCAGAGTTTGATTTGTGTGTGTGTGTGTGTGTGCTTGCTTGTTTTTGGTTATTTGTTTGGATTTTCTACTTTAGGTCTATCTTTGTTGTCTACATTTCCCTAGGAGATTAGATTTCAGTGGTACTTTAGACAGCACTGGTCTAGGATGACGTGTAGCCCCTGGGATGTTCTCATTAGTAGTTGTCGCGCCTCTCTTGTCCTCAGGTATATCCCGATGTCTTTTATTCTGTCTTCTCTTTCCATACTTCTTTTTTTTTTCCTCCGGTACTAGGGATTGAACCCAGGTCGTCACATTGAACTACAACCCCAAGGTCTCCCCCAACTTTGATGCAGATCTCACTAATTCACCAAGTTACAAAGGCTGGGCTTGAACTTGGGATCATACTGCCTTGGCCTCCCCAAGGGCTGGGATTTTAGGCTTGTGCTCCTGGACTTGGCACCTATATTTTGATTTGGATGTCTCCTACTCAAAGGGTCTCTAAACTCCCTGGCTGCAGATTAACGCATGGCCACCAACAGGAGGTGAGCAGCGAGTGAAGCTCCGCCTCCCACCACTGTGTGCCTGTGGGTTCTAACGCCTCTGCTGACTGACAGGAGGTGAAGATTCACTCCCCTCCCCTCATGCTGCTGAGGCTTTCAAAGCTGTCCTCCCACAACCTACCTAAGACGACCAAGCACAGCCACCCACAGCCCTGTCCTTGGGAGAATGACCTTCAGCTAAACCAGTCCCTAGTATCCAAAGGGTTGGGGACTGCTGCTCTACCCTGTGTTTCTACCAACACCATTTTAGGTCATCTGTGGTGAGATGCCTTTCAGTATAGTTTGTCCTGTTCCTTGTGAAATGAAGATCTAGGAGTCTCGTTGTAATATTTTCTAGATATTTTTAATTGCAATATTTATTTCCCTTTTATTAACATAGTTGATTAGGTTGTTTTTCCTTCCAAATTGAGAATTGCAACATTTTAATGTATTGGGGTCTGAGGACATCTGGAAGTCACTTCCCAGCACCTGTGGCCCCTGGTGCTAAGACTCAAAAGTCATGGGCACCACAGTGGCTTAGTAACCCGGCCTGCTCCAGGAGGTCTGCCAGAACTCCCAATCCCCTGGAGTCCCTGTTGTTCTAGTAGCTGCTGCAAAGAAGCCAGAGGAGGAGAAGTTTCCTGAAGGGAGGGTGAAGAGTTTAAACTTAGATGTACTTAGCTAACTTAATTAATAATATTTCTCAGTTCCTCTAATTCTCTTTGTTAATTTAATTAGTGAAAACTTGGGACAAGTGGGTCACAGGGCACCACCCCGCCCATCTGCTTCTCCACATCTTTACAGAGAGGTTTGGCCTTATCCATTTCAACGCCATGGCTGTTCAAGTAGAAGCTTCTTACTGTACAACAGGTGTCTAGCAAGATGGATGAGCGCAAAGTAAGAAGTCAAACCATCACTGTCAGGACTGAATAGGGGAGAGCTACAGGGCTACAGGGTGACCTCCCACCTCCCAGCATGGCACAGAGTGGGCTACATTCCCCAAATCGCACACCACCCAGACTCAAATATGATGAGATAGACAATCCAAACCCCAGGTGACCAGTCACTGAGATCATATCCCAACAGTTCCAGGCTCGGGCATGTTTCCTGGAGAATTCTGCCTAACACTCACGAGGAAAGAGTGCCAGTCTTTCCAGCATCCCCAGAACACAGAGAGGAGGGAGCACACTCCCCTGCACACTCTGTGAAGCAAAGATCATGTCACCAAAGCCAGATGAGGACAATACACAGAGAGAGATGCAGACCGATGTCTCGTATAGGCTGACAAAGATATGCAAAATCCTCAGCAAAATATTAGCAGATAATCCGATAATGTGTAAAAAGAATTAAACATCCATCTTAGTTACTTTTTCATCACTGTAACTCAATACCCAGCATGTACAAACTAGGGAGTAAAAGCTTATTTTATCTCAGTTTTAGAAGGTCACAGTCC
Organism: Ctenodactylus gundi; assembly: GCA_004027205.1. Classification (NCBI taxonomy): domain Eukaryota; kingdom Metazoa; phylum Chordata; class Mammalia; order Rodentia; family Ctenodactylidae; genus Ctenodactylus; species Ctenodactylus gundi. The sequence continues at coordinate 118,115 of PVKB01002665.1, read as the reverse complement.
ACTCAGAGCGGCTGGCAACAATGGAAGCACATGAATTAGGCAGAGGTGGAGGCAGAGCCTCTCGATATTGCAAACAGGAAGCCAAGTCAAGTCTAGTCCAGTCAAGTCCCCAAAGAAAGAAAGAAAGGAAGTTGCATTTATCCTTCCAGGTCCTGTTCCAATGATCCAACCCTTCGGGGTCCAGCCTCAGTGTTCTGTACCTTTGAGGTTTAAGCCCCCGCCCCACGCCTGTAATTCAATCCACACACCTGCGATCTACAACCTGCCACACGCCTCTCCTCCACCACGTTCCCATAGTCCACCCTCCAGACCAGGCCCCAATCTCCCAACAGCACATGGTTCCATAGACAATCCATAGTATCCAAATACATGAGACTTTTACGGGGCATTTCAGATCCAAACCACAACAACCTCATAACCAAGAAGGATCTGTTGCACCAAAGCAAGCCTCGCTCAATATGGAAAAATCAATCAGTAGGCTAAAAGAACATGTGACTAAATCCACAGATGCAGAAAACACATGTCACAAATCCAACACTCATTTGTGGTTGAAAAAACTCCCAGAAAGGAATAAAAGGGAAACTACCCCAAGTTGGTAAGGCAAATCTACAGATAACCCGCAGCTAACAGTGAGCTTAACAGTGGGAGACCAACTCCCTCTGAGGCCGGGACTAGGGAGGAAGTTTGCTCCTACCAGGGCACTCAGGCAGTGCTGGACATTCCAGCCCAGGCTGCAAGGCAAGGAGAAGAAAAAAGAAAGACAGGTCGGGAAGGAATAAATAAAAATGATCCTGCGTGAGGGCGGCATGATGGTGTGTGTTGAACAATTTCAAAGAGTCTACAAAATATTTTTAGAACTCAGTTATTGGTGCAGCAAGGTAACAGAATTCAAGACCAATAGGCATACACCAACGAGAACTGAAATTTAAATTTCAATACTATTTATAATGCTTACTTGGATCCCAGTGATGAAATCTGGCTCTGTTAGCCTCAGCACCACCACTTCCTCCTTCTCTGGGGACCCCCCTTCACGCCTGCCTTTGTCCAATGAAGGCCCGGGGGTGGGAGGCAGAATCTCTGGGTTTCTGCTTAACTGACAATGTTCTTGCCCCTACCTGGGCCTTGGGGGAGGTGTGACATAGACCAGAATCATCTTCCTCTCAAAACTCTGAAAGCATTCCCTTGTTGTTTTCAGAATCTATTGTTTTAGGAAGATCTAATAACTCAATGTAATGTTTGATCTTTTATTCTGCCTTGGAGTTGATAGGATTATGTCATTATTCTCCACATTTTGAAATTTCTTTTTCTCTGAGAATCACCTAGGCTTGGCTTGTGTTGGTCTGTGTGGCCGCACGGAGGCGCGGCCGCATCCCTCTTCTTGGGGACTCCAGCCCCTCCTGCCACATCAGCGGAAGGTAGGCAGCGCGGCGTTGCTTTGACCCACGTTGGGCCGTTGACAGTTTTGCTTTGCTTTGGTTTGGTTTTCTGTTTTTTGTTTTTCAGTTTGGGGATCCAATCTAGGAAAAATATCAACAAACTACATCCCCAGACCTTTTCATTTTGAGATAAAATCTCATTAAAGTGCTAAGGTGCCCAGGTGGGACTTGAAATGGTGACCTTCCTGCCTAAGCCTTCCTCAGTGCTGCGGTTGTATTCCCAGTTTTTGCAGTTAAAAACGGAGCTGCTACATGTATGTGTACAGGGCCTCAGGTGGGGCTGTTCTGCTTCTTATGATGAATGCTGGGGAGTGGAGGGGCTCCCGTGTCACATGGAAGGTGCATGATAAGGATGCACCAAGCCCTCCTGCTGTTGTGAGCCAGAGACACTCGCTCACCTGGTTCTTCCCCTTTCATCCAGCTGCCTCAACGTCCATCTCTGCATGCCGTCCTTCAGACCCCCTGGCTACACGAGGCCTGCTCGGGGACTTGGAAAGGCACAGTGCTCGGTGGAAACACATCTCCCCCCATCCCCAGTGACCTGGCTACCCGTGCCCTCCCACTGCCCTCACCTGCCTCTCCTATGGCCTCCATGGGTCGTCCTGTTTGTGAAGACCACATCCTGCCACCTGGCCCCAGCACACTCCTGTCCCACTGCCACCAACCTGGATGTTCGCTGGTGTCCCCACTGCTCCTCCAGCTTGGCCTCAGGCTGTTACTATCTCCAGGGCTCCGTCCCTCCCACTTCTCCTGCCTATCACCTCCAAAGAAAGTACAGAGGCCACCTGTAGAGACATTTTTAGGGGGAAAGAAATGCTTTATTACTTAAAAATGGCAAAGTGAAACAGCTTGGACACAGCTCCCTCACAAGTCACCTGGCAACTTCTGGGCCAGTGGTCAAGACCTCCCCCTTCTTATCAAGTGGGCCCCACAGGGGCCAAGCCACTGACTCCTTGAAGACTGGTTTTAGGAGAGAGCAGGATGGGCTGGTTCTGAGCACCACTCAGCACAAAGGCCACAGCACTAACGGTGGTGGTAACATCATGTCTTTGTTGTAATAGCAAGGCTTATGACAGCTTGGCCTGTGGTGGCAGTGTGGCATGAGATATGTGGCCCCGTGGTACCAGCAGGACCCTGTGGTGACAGTGTGACAGTGAGTACCATGTGGGGCTGCGCATGTTAGTCATGTCCACGCCAGGCTGGGCCATGGTGCTCCTGGGTGCTGGCACCTGGGTAGGAATAGCTGAGAACTCAAATGTAATCCCTCTGGACCTGGGGTACCTCAGCATTACCACGGAGTGAGTCTGGAGTTATTTTCTCGGTGGAGGGGCAGGTTCCAAGGATCCCCAGCTTTTGAATTGTAGGTCCAATGTGGCCCTCTGCTTTTTCAAGTAATGAGCAGTGGCATTATAGAGGTGGCCTGGTGCCACCCATGCCACTGAAGGTCCCTACAGTCACTGTGGGGTGGCAAGCTGACTGGAGTGGGGTGTCCACATATGCTAAGCCAGGAGCTGCAGGGCCTGGGGACTGCTTGGGCTGAGTGGGATCTAGGGCCCATGATGAAAGAAGAGGCAGGCCAGGCAGGTGTGGGAGGGTGGAGGAGAACTGGGCCACCAGCTCAGAGGCCATGAGGACACAGGTGTGGCATGAGGGAGCTGTGGAGCTGAGCAGCGGCCCCTCAGATTGGATGGGAAAGGCATGGCCTGCAGGTAGGCCAAATATGGGGGATGGTAACAGCTGCTGGTCTCAGCATTGAGTGAGTTGTGACTCGTGGGGATTGGGAAGACAGGAGGGACTGGAAGCCACCAGAGCATGACGGGCTGAGGGCATCAACACAAGAAGGCAGAAGCAGCCACTGCTGCCCAACCAGCCTGCCTGATGCCACTATAGTCAGCCCTGGGATCTGCCCTCAGGCCGGTGCGCCCAGGGAGGCACAGGAGGTGGTTCTGGCTCCGTGCCTATGCTGGACATAGAAGTTCGAACCTGGAGGAGTCTGAGGATCTGTAGACTCCACCAGCAACTGGGGTCCTGGGGCTGGACGTTCACCAAGAACAGAGCCATTGCTCCTGGCTGAGAGGGGACAGCTCTCCTCACTCGTGGGTCCCCCGGCAGGGGCCTGTCCTTCTTAGCTTCCCCAGGTTTACCACCTGGCTGGCTCAGCCCTGGCAGACTCCTCCCTCCTTCTCCTCCCTCTTTTCCAAGTCCCCTTCTCAGGGGCCCAGGAGGATCAACTGGAGCAGCCACACACACAGGCCTGACCTGCCTCCTGAGGCTATGTTCTTTTCCACTGCCCAAGTGGCAGGAAGTCTCAGTACCGCTTCCCTGCCTGTCTGGCAGTGCCCTGGCTCTGCCCCCAGTTCCCCCAGGGCAGGTGTACATCCCTGCAAGCTGCTGGGTGGCAGGAAGCAGATCTCACTCTGACCTCAGTCTCCCCCTGCGCACACCAAGCAGCAGAGGTTCTGAGAGTTTCCTCCACGAGGCCACTCCCTGCAATGACTTGTCACAGGGGACCAGGGTATCCATGGCACCCCACAGGGAGGCCAAACAATGAGAGGCAAGGAGAGACCTGCAGACCCCAAAGTGTCTTGCCAGGCTGGGTGAGAAGGAGGGAGGCTGGGCATGGCCACCCATCAGACCCCTGGAGACCCAGAAACACGGGCTGGGCTCCATGTGCCCTGAACTCCTGCCCCTCCCCACCCACCTACCCCAGACAGGACAGCAGGACAGCTGTCGCCCAAGGGCTTAACCTGTGAGCAGGAAGTCACTCAAAAGGCCCAACCAATCCAAATGCCTAGGCCTGTGGGAGAAGGCCATACAGCATTTCCCTTCAGTCTGGACAGCCTCTGGGTGGTACCATTGTCTCTCACCCCCACCAGCCAGCTTGACACCTCCATATCGCTGCTGCTGGGCTGATATTCAGGCGCTCGGTAAGGAAGAGGTCTACATCCCAGCTTGGCAAAGGGCAGCTGGCAGGGCTCCTCCTCCTCTGAGCCTCAGTCTCCTCCTTTGCCCATGGGAGCTGCTGCAAGTCCTGCTTCTCCCCAGCACCTGTAGCCTCCTGCTAGGGCAACACTGCTCCCCACGAGCTAGCCCCTCAGCAAAGTTGTACAGGGTTCAGGAGAAAAGGCTGTGAAATATGCACGCTGTGACCCCATCACCTTGCCCTCCCAGCAGGACACCCCCACCTCCTCAGAAAATGGTGCTGTTCTGCCCTTCCTGAGACACCCTCTGCGGTGCTCCCCCAGGTCCCGGGCAAGTCCCCAGCTGCCCCTGAGTAGGCCCTAGGTTTTGCCATGGGTTATCACAGACCAGGGCTGGCATGGCGCGCCAACACCTGGCTGTTGCCCTCAGCAGAGGATTGAGGTCCCCTAAGCCGCCCCACAGTCTGTCCTCCACAGTCCCTGTCTGCACACACACTAGAGGCTGGTTCTCTCCAGCTCCTAGAGGTCCAGTTGCAGCACAGCGGAAGCATGCAGCACATGGGCATTGCAGCATGTGGGTGGTGTCGGAACATTCCACCACAGGACCAGGGCCACCCACCAAGGGACTGGGAAATGAAATTGTTCACCCTGAGCCAGATGTCACGGGCCCAGGGTCCTCTGGGCACATTTTCAAGAACGGGGAGTGGAGTCTGGTCTCCTGTGAGACTGCCCAGGAGCCCAAGGAAAGCAACACAGAATGTCTTCCACAGAGCACCCGTGTCTGGGGCTGTGACAGACCCCACCCCACTCACCTACCAATGCTCCCTGCTGCCCACAGCCATGGCCCATCAGCTGGACACAGTTTTACTGCCAGGTGCTGGTAAGAGACCCATCAACTCATCCAGCTGGCAGTAGCCCTTCTGGGTGCTCACATCAGAGTACCCCTGAGGCCCTGCATGTTCACCTGCCCAGGAAGTCCACCTGCTGAGAGCCACTGTCCTCACCTCCTAGGGAGCACTCACTCAGCCCAGTCCTGGAAGCCGTTGCCATTGACCCAAGTCCAGTTTACAGGAAGCGAAACTGAGGCCCAGAGACTGGCAGTGAGGAGAAGCCAAGACCTTGACATGACAGGGCCGAATCGCTGACTTGTCTTAACAGGCAGCCCCTTGCTGCGTTGAAAGGAGCAGGAGTTCGGCCTGGGCTGACCATTCACCAGGCCCAGTGTGCCCCCAACCCCAGCTCTGATACTAAGCAGCTGCACCTGGGTATCTGGGATGGCGCCATTGGGGGAGGAGTGAGGAGTACAGTGCCTGCCATCATGGGCAGGGAGGATCTAATGTGGAGGCCAGTCCCAATTCCTTGGTGTATGTTTCCTAGAGATGGGGGTTCCATACCTCCTTTTGAGGGGTGGTAAGCAGAACTTCACCTTCCTACCCTGTCTTCCAGGAATCTTAGGTTCCATTCCAGATTCATGGCCAATAGCATTCGGAATCATGAATATCAGACTTATGTGGAAGAAAACTGGGGTGAGGGGAGGAGAGGATGGTTATTGGGGAAGTCAGTCCCAGCCAAGGCAACCATCCCATTAGACCCAAGGTAATTAGATGTTTTACCAAATGCAGCTGGCTAATTTTTAAGTTGGTAACTTCATATGGCATGCACATTAGGTCATAAATATCCGAACAGCCTTTGGACCTGGTATGAAAGATGCCTGTATCACGAATGTGCACCATGGCTCTCCCTGCTCCTGGACTCTGGAAGGTGGGGCTGAGGACAAAGGACAGCTGGGCTCGGGCACACTTGCCCCAGTCCTGGCTCTCAAGTGGACGGGCCATGAGTGGCCTCCCACACCACAGGGCCATCAGCCTGTGACCCCAGGTGTTGGTCCTCAGTGCACAGTTCCTGCTCACCCCTGAAAGCCCCAGCCCTGAGTCCTGGTCACACTTCCACATCTGCAGGTGTGACTGTCAGAACATGTGCCCGCCCTCCGCCCCTGTGGTGCATTCTCCTGCCAGGCTCCCCACTCTGCAGGAGAATGAGCTGTGGTTTTAGGAGGGAAAGGGCCTGGTCTCTACTTTGCATCAGGCTGCTGCCCCTGACCAGCCAGCTGCAGGCCAGGAGCAACAACCTGGTGGCGGGATCTTGGACCCCCAGGAGAGCAGAGACGAGGTCATACTCTGCCCAAAGATCATGGAACTAAACATATCATGGTGCTGCCAAATTGAAACACCTCCACACATTGGCCAGATTTGCCCTCAGGTGCAAATGGTGCCTGGGCTGACCCAGTATCTGGGACTGTTCCTCCTCTCCATGTGGGACTCACTCACCCGACTCCCACCTTGCCAAAACACCAGAAGATAGGTGCAGAGCAGCATACAACCCTGCCCCATGTTCTGGATGCTGCTGTGTGTGGCTTGCCCGGGGAGGCTGCTAGGCCTTTCTGGGATTCACGTCTCCACCTGTGAAATGGGCATAACAGGCTGAGTACAGATAGGCAGGACAGACCTGGCCTGAGAGAGGCTCATTCTGTGGGAATTTTTTCTAGTCTCTTGGGAACGTTTCCTGTGATTCCTGTCACTGAAGCAAGATGAGAGACAGAGGAGGCAGCTCTTGGGGGATTCCAGTGCATGCTGGCATGTGTCACTATGCACACATGTATCCCCGTCCCCCATGTGCTCATTAATGGCAGGGGTCTCTTTTCCCGGGAGGCCCACTAGACGTGTAGTCAGTGCCAGGTATGGGGATGCTGGCCAGCCACCACAGCCCAAGGCTGCAGCTGGTCTGTAATGTGCTGCCCCGACCCTGTCCCAAGGATTGCCTGGACCCTTCCCATCCAGTAATCGTTAGCCATTCCCCCAGCCCACAGTGCTAGCTGGTGGTGACTGCCAAGTGCCAGGCACCATGAGAGATGCAGAGGGTTCTGGCTGACAGCCCAGCCTCTGCACCACACTCACGTGGGGTGTTTTCAACCATAGCAGCTGCATATGAGAGTCCTGGGAGCCCAGACCCGCCATGCGGCATCTCCCAACAGGCCTCCGGGCTGGGTGAGCCCCAGGACTGAGTTGCCAGTGAGGATGGGTCACACAGGAAAGTCAGGAAAGATGGTCACAGATTATGTAAATTTGTTGAGATTAGGAAACACCCAGGGCAGAGTTTTCAAGTATGTGTGACTGACTTTTGGGCCAGGAAATTAGAGATGAGCACCCATCCTGGATGGGGGACACCCAACTGGCAGTTTAAACTAAATAAAAGAAGAAAAACATTGTTACAGCTTTTCCTGGGAAAGCTCTGGCCTTCCTTTAGTCTTCAGACACTGACACACTTCTCCCTTACTTGTCTTTCTGTCTACCTGGCCAGGAAGAGCTTTTGTCCAATAGACCTTCGCCATGTGCTTCCTTCTTTCCAGCTGCCCATGAATGGACCATGTGAGAGCTTCTGAAACTCTGAGCTAAAATAAATCTTTTTTTCTCCCCTAGTTTGTGCGTGTTGAGTATTGAGTCACCGTCACTAAGAGACACAGGTCAGCCACACCAGGCCTCCAGGTACCTAGAAAGTGGGCTTTGCTACCTCTACTTATGGGGAGCACAGGGCTGAGAGGCGGCCAGGAGAGCAGAGCTGCAGACTCAGCCAGGATGATGGTGGGAAAGTGGTAAGAATTGATGACAGTGGTGATGGCGACTGTTATGGTGATGGTGGTGGTGGTGGTGGTGGTGGTGGTGGTGGTGGTGGTGGTGGAGGTGAAGGTGCTGATGGAGATGTTGGTCGTGGTGGTGGTGGTGTGGTGGTGTGATGGTAGAGATGGTGGTGGTGAGGGTGATGATGGCTATGGTGATGGTGGTGATGGTGATGTTGGTGATATTGGTGGAGATGATGGTGATGATGGTGATGGTGTTGGTGATGGTGGTGATGATAATGGTGGTTGTGATGGTGGTGGTGGTGGTGGTGGTGATGACATTGGTGATGTGACAGTGATTCTGGTGGCACCTAACAGTTATAGCGCTTATTCTATCCCAAGTGATGTTCCTCATAGTTTATACATATTATTTTAATTTTCATAAGGAAATAATCAACTTCATTTCTCATGAAAGACAAAGTACAGACAGAGAAACCCTTACATCCACCTCACACCTCAAAATGTAGCCAAACAGTCTTTGCAGACGTGGTCAAGATGAAGCTGTGCTGGAATAAGGTGACCCCAGTCTAGTGACCAGTGTCCCCACCAGAGGGAAGAGAGACACACATGGATGAGGAATAGCCTCGTGAACAGAATGAAGAGGCCCAAGGGCAGCAGCTGGTCCTCCCAAGAGCTTCTACTGGAGCCCTGTGCCACCTGGATGCCAAGCTACTGTGCGTCTGGGGACCTTGGAAAGACACATTTTCCCCACTTGAAGCCACTCTAGCACATGGAGAAACAAAGGGACTTCCTGAGGGGCGGGAAGCCCCTGCTACTCAACAGGAGCCCTTCCAGCTTCACCTAGATAACCCTGCTATCCCTGTGGGTGCAGCACCCAGGGCTGGCCATAACCAGAGGGATAGCAAGGTTAGAGGTTGCACCTCCAGTTCCATGCCTAAGGACTCCAGGGAGGACAGCTTGGGGCCACTCACTGACCTCAGAAGCTCTGAGCCCAAGGCCTGTAGCAGGCAAACACTGTGCCCTTTCCACCCACCTCTAGCCCTCCATCCTGCTGCCAAGCTCCTAGCTATGATGACTAAATGAAGCACCCATCCTGCCGGGACCCCTGAAACAGCCTAGGAATCTGAGGACAGAAAAACACACTCCGGGAGTCATTTCAGTGAACGCCATCTCAAGTTTATTTAGAGAAGTACAAGAGCTTAAATAGACTGAGGAAAATCTCTTGGGCCAATCAGCAAGGCCTCAACCAGTGGAGGGTCTCCCAGGGGGAGGAAATGAGTAGAGGAAGAAGGGTGGAATACTCCAGTTGTTTTTCAGTCTCTTAATTAACTAAACCCACAGTTCCTGTGTTTAAGCAAAACAACACCTGGCTTAACTTACAATTAGTAACACTTCTTCGCGGGAAGGAAGGAACTCCGCCAAGGTCAGCGATGCTGAGGCTCTTGGGCCCTGAAGACCCCAACAGATCCATGTCCTGTGACGAGAGTGGCTGGGGACTCTGTGTGCTACTGGTTTTCATGTGGGTTCGCTTGTGGAGTGCCCCTAGTGTTGGGGTCTGCTGTGGCCCTTGGTGGGAGTCAGAGGTATATGGAGTTGGGAGAGAAGGTAACTAGGTCTGTGAGACTGTGATGTTATCAGAAGTGCCCATGTCACTCCAGAAGACCTGGAGCTTTTCCAAGAGGAACCCCATGCTTGCTCTGTTGCTGTGTTCCTCGAAGAGCATTCAGGAAGCGAGTGTGTCCACAGTGTCATGGGAAGTAATAGCCTGGGATTAGAACACCTAACACCATAATTTCATGAGTAGCCGGAACTGCTGAGGACCAGCTATACGCTGTCTTATTGTGTATGGGCCTGTTAAGGAAGGGACATCTAAGCACCGCCTAAGGTCCGTGTTCTGCAACACCCCTGCTGACCATCCCAGATCTCAGCCAGCCTGCGTCACGCATCATAGATGAGGTGCAGGGATGTCCTGGCCACCCAAAGTGGCCCCATCCCTGCCTATAACACCTGGCTAGAGAGTGTGGCCAGCTGGAGATGTTGGAGACCTCCCAGAATAGAGCACTGGCGTGGGATAGGGGGACAATCTCCAGCCCCACAGAAAGCCCACCCTCGCTGGGCCTGTCAAAATCTGTGCAACAGAGCAGGGAGGTAACAGCCTCTGACTGAGATGCCACATCATGGCTGACTCAGTGTGACCACAGCACTGCCTCCCTCCAGCCTGTACCTTCCATGCTGTTGGTGGCACGGAGTCCATGGCAAGGGCAGGTGCCTGTGTGTCAGCAGAGTCCATGTGTGCAAGTGGGAGTATGCTGTGAATACAGACATATGTGAGTAGAGGGGGCACATGTGATCATACATGTGCATACATGAGTGTTCACAGGTGGGACCTGTCGTGTTGGACTTCTACAGAGAGAGAACTGGGCCTTGTCCATTTCGCAGGGCTGGCTCACCACTGCTACCTTTGCCAGTGCCAATGCCACTCACTGCTATATCTAAATGTACAGGCCCTGATGGTTCGTGTGACCCAGGCCCCACGAGCTTCCCTGGCCCCACCGTATCCAAGTGTGATCTGGGCCTGAGCTCTTCAGCTCCGTGGAAGCAGAAGTGCTGCTGCAGGAAAGTCAGCCACACACCTTGGCCCCAGGGCTACAGCTGGTAAGCATCCCAACATGCATGTCATCCTGGTTCTCCTGTCTCTCCCTCCCTTTCCAGCTGCTCGGGCCTGCCCTGTGACAGAGGCTTGCACACCAGTCTTACCTAGATGTCACCTCACCAAGTGAACCAAAGCCCCAGAAGCTTGGGTTTGGGCTCATGCTCCATGTCACAAGTGTGCCCCAGACCCTGCTGCCTCTTCACAGGAGGATGGTCTTTGGCAGCTTCCTCTACAACCACCGCCAAAGGAAACACACTCACAGCCAACATGTGTGCAGAGCTCTGAGATAACTTGCATTAATACTTAGAAGGCATTGGTAACATTTTTTGTGTTGTTTTCATTTAGAAGGAAATCAGGGTGATACCTAGGAGGTTCTACTTTCCTTTTTATTTTTTATTTTTTTTCTCTCAGTGACTTGCTTAGGTCTCCTCTTGGTCTCTTGGCCAAGGGCCTTTTTGTTTTTCTTTTATTTGGTTCAATAAACTGTTGCTTGTTTAAAAAAAAAAAAAAAACACTAGCCAACTGAGTGGACTTCTGTGCCTGGATTCCTGTGTTCTCTCTGCCATGCACAAGGTAAACCATCCTGGGCTCAGGATGAGGCAAGACTGTCAAGTTTTGATCTCTGAAAAGTCAGTCAGGAGGCCTAACACCCAGATCCCAGCTGGAAGCTAGGAAGCCCAAACCCAGGGGCTAGAGAGGCTCAGAAGTTTTCATTCTGATCAGGCCCTCATCAGTCTGATTTTGATAAGCTGTGGTAGAGCTGAGGTGTCCATTCTAGTAGCCAGGAGCTGTTGTGTCAACTAAGACTTAATACTGGGGACTGGGGGCGTGAGTCAGTAGTTAAAGCACTTGCCTAGCAAATGCAAAGCCCTGAGTTTGATTTCCCAGCACCACATAAGTGGGGTGTAGTGGCACATGCCTGTAATCCCAGTACCCAGGAGGTTGAAGCAGGAGGTTTGCTGTGGGTTTGATGCCAGCCTGGGCTACATAGTAAGTTCAGGACTTCCTTGGACTACAAAGTGAGATCCTGCCTCAGAGAAAAAGATTAATATCAGGCCAACACTGCCACATGCTACTCAAATGGCCAAGGAAGGTGTGTAATAAGCACTCACAGACGGGTAACTAGAAGCAAGTCAGAGCTTGGCCCTCCTCTCTTCAAATTTGTTTCTATATGCTTTATTATATTAACATTTTGGGTCAGATTCCTGCTCAGCTCTGAATATAAGCATGCTAATCACTTAAGGCAGAAATCCCCTCCCCTGGGGCCGCCAATCCATACTAGCGTGACCTTGGAAGGACCATGAGCGTCTGGACAGATGAACAGCTCGGGGAGGAAAGGGACAAGCAAAGCCCCAGCCCCTGCGAGCATGCTCCTATCAGATTCTAATGCTGCTGGTGATTGACAGGAGGCGGAGTTTCGCGCTCCCACTTCCCCTCCTGCTGCTCCTGCCATTTCAACAACCTACGACATAAGTGCCCCCGGACACACACACATTTCCCCTGTCGTTGAGAGAATTGTCTACAACCAAATCCGTTGCTATGTCAAAGACTGGGGACCACTGACCTAGGGAGGGTCCATATAAGATTTGTTGGCCCTAAATTTACCTTGTCAATCTTATTCACATTCAGGACTGAGGACACGAAGATCGGAGTACCTGATTTTCAGGGTATGCAGGGACATCCAATTGCCAGCTTGTACAAGTCCCTTTCCAGACCCCGAGAGGGACTCCTCGAAGTCACCAGTCATAATCCTAAACCTACAGTCACCTCGAATCAGGGTGCTTGTGAGGCAAGATTGTAGAGAGCCGGGGCTGGGTGCCTGGACATGCGAGGAGACACGAGGGGGAAGAAGGGTAAAGCCCACCCTTAAACTTAAAACAAGCCGGAACGCTCGAGGCCGGAACTCGCCGCCGCAGCACTGCGCCATCAGGGACTCGCTAGAGAGAAGGGCCCGCCTTGCCCGGACGCTTTTGAGCAACGGATGTGGTTCCGGTCGGACCCGCCCACCGGTCTAGGTGGGAGACTGGGCACGACCTGGTGATCGTAGCCCGGCTCTCGTGACGCCTGCCGGCCGGCGAGCCCACACCAACGAGGTAGCGCGGGCTCCCGTGTCCCGGGAGGGCGCGGGAGGGCGCGCGGGGCCGCGCCGGGCGGCGGTAAGGGCACCGCGGCGACACCGCTGCGCGCCCCTGCCCGACGCCGCGCACGCCCTCAGGCGCGGGTTTCGGGGCGACTCCGCGGTGGCCTGTAGGTTTCCGGGGCTGGGTGTCTCTTTGGCTGTTTGGTTTGAATGCCCTGCTGGAGAGTGCGACGTGAATGTCTGTTACTTAAACATGTACTTTTGAAAATAATGCCGGTGTTGACGAGTACCCCACGCTGCGTGAAGGCCGCAGACCGGGAGGGTCGGGGCGGCCGCTCGCCTTCTTCCCTGTGCGGACACCAGCGCCTGGTTGCACGCAGGCGTCAGCAGGTGGGACTTCGCCCGAGGCCCTAAGAGCCCGTGTGTGCGCTGGCAGGCCCCTCGTGTTGGGCCGTGTAGACGAAGGTGCCGCTGTAGGCCGTGGAAGCCAAGCAGGGGGAATTGTCCCCCCTCCAAACCTCCAGCTCTGACCTCTGCAGTAACCGTGTGCTGCCACACAGAGGAGGGGCATTCCCCAGGGCTGGACGTGGCTCTAATTCTGCGTGTCCTGCTAGTCTGGAATCTGGTGTTTGGAACATGGAAAGGGCCTGGCCTCCTAGGTAGTCCAAAGCAGCTGTACCCGGTGACTGGCGAATCCCAAAGAATGTCACACTTTCATGGGCTCCTCAGCCCACTGTTTGCTTCTGACCAAAGCGGTGAAGCCTGCATGCTCCTCAGGCCAGTAAGAGCCAGGGACAGGTGTGGTTGGTGGGCAGCACCACTCGGGGCTGAGCCACCATGGGTGCTTAGAAGCCCCACAGTGGAAGGGCTCCCTTGAGTGAGAGGTGGGGCAGCTGCTGGTCACTCCTGATGAGCAGCCATAGGCCTTGAGCAGATTTTGTCTTGCTTGTCTGAGGCAGAGGACCCACACTGAGGGAATGCAGTGCTCTGATGAGGACTGGCGTTAGGCCCAGGAAGGAGCCATCTCAGGCCATAGTGGCAGAGTCCAGGATAGCAGGTGGTACTACCCTCTGGCTGCTCTGGAGGAGACCACGATGGTCTGTGGACAATATTGTGGGGAATCATTTAGCAGAAGGAGGTGGCTGTGCTCCGTCCTCCAGAGAGCTCAGACAGTTGTCTCTGCTGGTGTTGGTCTTAGTCATTATTCAGTAGTTATGCTGGGGAAGAGGGAAGGGTTGTTGTTCAGCCTTGAGAAACACACTCCCCAGTCATGGGAACCTGCCGTGGTTAGAGACCAGCTCCATTCCCCAACACTGCAGAAATAACTAATGAAATTTAAAAAAACAGTTGCAAAGCACTGCTGTGTGGTAGCTGGCTGAAAGAGGCAGCCCTGTGTCTGCGTGTGGCAGGAGCAATATCCCCACTTGTGCCCCAAAAATGACAACAGTGTCTGCACAGTTCCCATGGCCCCTACATTTCTAACCAAGTGTCTAGGCAGATTCCCAAAACCCACTCTTTGGTATTTGCCCTTAAGTGCACTGAATTTTATTTGTTTCTTGGTTTGGTCTAGTGTATTTCGTTGATTTAGGCTTTGTGCTTTGAAAAGAGATTAAATAAGCTGGGATGTTGGACATTGGAAACCCTGGAGATGCTGTATTACAGATACAACCACCACCTGTGCTAGGGAGTTTTCCTTAGAGTAGAAAACTTAGCCATAGAGTTGGGCTTTTAGGGTATTTTAAGTTCACTACAGGTAAAGTGAGGGCAGCCGGGTGGGCACTAATGCACTAACCTCCCCTTCTGTAGCTGCTCTGGGACTCAAGGAGGACACTTGCCAGTGCCATGCTGCCCTGCAGGACACTCCCCTTCCCGCGACTGTTCTTTGCTGTGGCTTCCTGTAGGCTGGCCCCTGGGAGACACAGGGGAAGCCATCTCCTGCATACAACCCCTGTGGCCCACCTGGACAGGGCTGCCCCTGTGTTCACCCGAGCCCTGACCTTTGGGGACAGAATTGCCATCATTGACCAGAATGGCCACCACACCTACAGGGACCTTTACTACCGCAGCCTCTGCCTGGCCCAGGAGATCTGCAGACTCCGTGGCTGCGTGGACAGGGACCTCAGGGAGGAGAGGATCTCCTTCCTGTGCTCCAATGATGTCTCCTATGTCGTTGCCCAATGGGCCTCGTGGATGAGTGGCGGCATCGCCGTTCCCCTGTATCGGAAGCACCCTGGGGCCCAGCTAGAGTACTTCATCCAGGACTCCCAGAGCTCCATGGTCCTGGCTGGCCAAGAGTACTCAGAGTTGCTAAGCCCAGTGGTCAAAAAGCTGGGGGTCCCACTCCTGCCCCTCACATCCGCTGTCTGCCACGGAACTGCAGAGGAGCTGGCGGATGAGTACATGCAGGAGCGCGAGTGGCGAGACCGGGGTGCCATGATCTTCTATACCAGCGGGACCACAGGGAGGCCAAAAGGCGTGCTGAGCACCCACCGCAATATCGCAGCTGTGGTGAGTGTCTGTGTCCCTTCCAGTACAACTAGAGCTTATTCACTACCGGCCCTTGGGAGAGGCGTGACAGTTACTGCCCAGGCGTGGCTCATTCCTTCTCTCTTCTGGAAGGTCATTCACAACTGTCACCCCTGTCCACTCTACTGAAATACTTGGTGGCAAGGGTTATAAGGAATATAACCTCCAGCCTCACTGTAGGATAGCTGGTGAAGCACTTAGGGCCTGCCGTGGGATATGTGGGGACAGAGCAAACACTGTGCTGGGTAGTATGCAGGTGCTAATCAGGGAGCAGCCACACAGGATGTTGATCAAGACCTCGGACTGGGAGTCACCAAGGCTGCTTGGATGGTGGGTCTGCATTCTTGTCCACACTGTCTCATGCATGTTTCTGTGCTCTGTGGCTGCAGCTAGGATGAAGCAGGGATGCTGCCTCTGCTTACCTGTGATGGCATCTGTCTTCCAGACAGTGGGCATGTGTGGTGTCCATGTGTGGTGTCCATGTGTGGTGGGATGACAGAATGAGGAGGAAAGGTCAGAGCACAGAAGGAGGGTGGGGATGAAGCCACAAGCTCCAGGGATGATAGCATCCCATGAGAGAGCAGCAGGCTCCCTCAGCCACCTGTGTGTGTCACCACAAAGGAGACACCTGCCTAGAAGCATATAGCCACAGAGTAGGGTGCTGTCCTCACAATGACAGTCTAGGCCTTCAGAGGATGCTTACCTGTGGCCTCTCAGAAGGAGCCGAGGAAGTGCTTGGAAACCTGACTCCGTGACTTCTGTGGGAGCTGCGCAGGTAACAGTGGCCCAGGGGCCTTAGAATTCCATGTGGGCCACACTATAGGCCGGTCCCAGTTCAGTCTGAACCTTGGGAATCAACATGCCCAGGTCTGGGCAAGGTGTTTGCAGAGCTGTCCCGACACAAACCTGGTCACTAAAGCCCCTTACTTATTGCCTCTGTCCCTGACACTGGGGATAGCAGCAAAGCCCCAGTTCCTAGTCATTTTATTCTCATCTCTCCTAAGCTTTTGCAGGGGAACAACAGAAAACCAGCTATTCTTGGTCCCCCTTGCATGCTAGAGCCAACCAACCTGCAGCTGTTTGGCCTGTTCTCAGGTTGTGTTATGTCTCTGCAGGTGACCGGGCTGGTTCATACATGGGCGTGGACAAAAGACGATGTGATCCTCCATGTCCTCCCACTACACCATGTCCACGGTGTGATCAACAAGCTGCTGTGTCCGCTATGGGTGGGCGCCACCTGTGTGATGTTGCCCGAGTTCAATGCTCAGCAGGTGAGTGGGCTGGAGCCTCAGCACAACCATGGACAGACTCTGCAGTTTTGTGAGCTGCTGTGTGAACAACCCAGGCAGGGAGGTTCAGTGTGTGAACCACTATGTGAATAGCCCATTGCACTGAGGTTCAGAGTGTGAACTCCTGTGTCAACAGCCCAGGTGTGGAGGTTTTATGAGCCGCTGTGTGAATGGATATGGTTAGGGGTTCAGCATATGAGCTGCTATGTGTACAGCCCAGGCACTGAGGTTTAGTGTATGAGCTGCTGTGTGAACAGCCTAGGTGAGAAGCTCAGTGGGGAAACTCCTGTGTAAACAGCCCAGGTGCAGAAGTTCAAAACCACACATTTGTTCTCTTTCTCTTGGAGATCAGAAGTATGAAATGGGCCTGATGAGGCCTCTTCTACCCTGAGACTCCTCAGGGTTCTCCCTCCAGTACTCCTGCCTCGTTCCTGGCTGCCTCGTTCCTGCCACCATGGCCTTCTCCATGTTGGTCCTCCCTCTTCTCAACACCCCGTAAAGGACAAGAAACTTTGTCACATCTGAATTATACTGGATGACAGAATCAGAGTCGGGAGGAAGGTGTAGACACTGTAGGTCCTGTCACTGCCACTGCTCTGAATTGGACAGTTCAGCCATAGGGTCCCCCAGTTCCTTTGTTCTTTTCCTTTTTCTGCATTTTTATTTTGCACTTCTGTAGTTACACAGGGCCATGGGCACACAGGAGGAAAGATTCAGGGATGTGAAGGCATGGGCATGCAGGAGGAGGGACACAGGGACGTGGGCATGCAGGAGTAGTAATACAAGGACATAGGCATGCAGGAGAAGGGATGTGAGGATATGGAAAATAGGAGGGGGATGGGGGGATGTAGGAATGTGGGAGGAGGGGTATAGGAAGAGGGACATGGGCATACAGGAGGATGAATGCAGGGCTGTGGGCTTGCAGGAGAAAGAACACAGGGCCCATGGGCACAGGAGAAGGGATGCAGTCACATGGGTACTGAAGGAGGGATGAGGTGACATGCTGTCTGGGAGGAGGGATATGGAGCCAACCCTGAGAACTAGGTGGCAGTGGTACCACATTGCTCATCTATGAGCCAGTGTGTGTGATGTGGCCTTTACAGGGTGCTACTTCTGGTGCAGCAGGCCCAAGAACTTCTTGGAGGGAGAGCTGGGTCCCAGTGTGACCAAGGGACTTGGTGAATGCAACATAACCTTTCAAAGCTTCTGTTGTCATATCTGTCGTTTGGCATCTGTTGTGACATTTCTCGGCCACCATTCTGTCACATCAGCTCCAAGTGCATATTGAGAACTCCTTGATGGCCTGAACAGTTATGCAGGAGGCAAACGTTGGCTGGGCAGGCAGCTGAGTCAGACCAGCAAATCCCTCATTTCAGGTGGAACATCCTTCAATTTTCTAGTGACTCTTTGTCTTAGTTACTTATTTTGTTGCTGAGACCAAATACCCAATGTCCACAACTTAAGAGAGGAAAGATTTGTCTTAGCTCACAGTTTGAGAAGGTCTCACACAGTCCATTCATGGGCAGCTGGCAAAGGTGGAAGCATGTGGCAGAGGCTGGGAAACTGCTCGCTGCAGCATCGTAGACAGAAGCCAAGTGAAGCCGGAGATGAATCAGTGTGAGGAGACTCAGGCAAGGCCAGAGCCTGCCCAGGAAGAAGCTATAACAGTGGTTCTTCATTTCTTCATTTAGTCCAAGCTGCCAGTTGGCCTCCCACACCCAGGATAAGGGCCATTCTCTCACTTCTGGCCCACAAGTTAATAACACGTACCTGAAAACTGCCCTGAAGCTTTTGGGGGACACTCCAGATCCAAACCATGGCACACTTCCTGTGATACTTGTGTTCTTTGCCATCCTCCCTTCTCCTCTGTCCTCTGAGTATCTAAACTCCTTTCCCCAGTGTGTATATATTTTGGTGTCCTCACCTGATTGCTCCAGCACTGTCATCTGAGGCTTTGCCTGGGTTGTTCCCCTTGTGATGAGTTGCATCTGTTTCCTTACATGCTTAGTAGTTAGAAGCATGCAGTTGTCTCTCTAAAGACCAGTGCTGTGTCCCCAAGTGCTTTTCCTGAGTAGGCAGTGGGGGCATTGAGGCAAGAGGGCATGGCTGGGCCATGGGCCCCTCTCAGGCTGCCTGCTTCTAGCCCTGTGTTGAGACGTAGGTCTCCAGGATCAGAACATCACTGTGGGGTTACCCTGCCTCCCACCCAGTGACTCAGGTCCTCAGGGCCACAGTGAACAACACATCAGCTTTTCTCAAAGACTCGTGGGTGAAACAAGCAAGAAATACAAGCACCCATGTATTGAAGTCAGAGGTAGCTGTCACCGAGCATATGTTCCTTCTGATGAAACAGAAAACTGTCTTCTTTTGGTGCCAGGCCCCATACTGGGTTTAGGCTGTGGTGCCACTGGGTTCTCCCTGAATCCCTGAGGAAGTCCAAGGCTGAAGATATGAGCACTGGTCCTGGCTTTGTCCTTGAGTGCCAGACATGTGTGTCCCCCATGGGAGAGCACTGTGGGCTGGGGAGGAGGTGCAAGGCCACCTGCTGGAGCCACCTTGGGCTCTGATCTCCTGTGAGGAAAGGTTCCCATTCAGAGCAGCCGTTGCAGCTGGGAGACACCCAGCATACATCTGTGAGTTTGCTGTCTTGTCCTTTTACCGGACACTTGTTGTGTTTGCAGGTTTGGGAGAAGTTCTTAAGTTCAGAAGCTCCTCGGGTTAATGTGTTCATGGCAGTGCCTACAATATACAGCAAACTGATGGAGTACTATGACCAGCACTTCACCCAACCTCATGTCCAGGACTTCGTGCGTGCAGTCTGTGAAGAAAAAATTCGGTAAGCGGAAGGAGCCCTTCTCCAAGCAACACTGAGCATCAGACAGTGTACTCATTCCTGGTGAGCCACTCTGCTGCCCCCTGCCCTTTAAGTGATCCATCTGCATGACTCTGTTGGGCTCTGTATACATGCGCCCATGTGTCTGGTGGTCCTGGCCTCTGCGTCTGTTCTGTCTCTCTGGGATCTGTGTCTGTCTGTGTAAGCGTGCATATGTCTGATGGTCCTCGTCCGTCTGCTCTGTCTCTCTGGTATCTGTGTCTATGTCTTCACCTACTGTGACTCTCTGCATCTGTCTTCTGCCTCTCTGTCTTTCTCTATACTGTGGTAGAGGAGAGGGCAAGGAGTCAGTGAACTGACCCCCCCCCCCCCACTCGTCTACTGTAACCACGTATCATGTTGCTCTCGGCTTGATCTGTGGGTCTCCAAATCCTCCCTGACAGGCACCCATTGCTTTCCTGGGGCCTACATCCTCCCTTGTCCCACATGGGCTCATAACTTGGCCCCATAGTGTGATGATGCTCTGTGTTCTCTCATGAACCCGTAGACTCAATTTCTTTCCTAGATTTGTACAGGTATGGCACACTAACCAGGAAGTAGATGTGCAGCGTAGCTAATCCTCATGTCCCAGACAGTCCCATGTTACCAACAGATGCAGGGTACGTGTGTAGCTTAGAGAACTCTCATGCGCTGGACAGTCCCACACTACTAACAGATGCAGGGTGAGCATCCAGCTTAGAGACCCTTCACATCCTGGGCAGACCCACATAACCAGCAGAGGCAGGGTATATGTGCAGCTTAGAGACCCCTGACACCCTGCACAGTCCCATCTAACCAGCAGATGCAAGGTGTGTGTGCAGCTCAGAGACCCCTTCTGCCCTGGGTGACCTGCAGGTGCAGGCTGGGATACCTTCCTTTTTGCCACACAGCTAGTTTCCTGTGTATTACATACAGGTGTTGATGAGGGCTGCCATCAGAACTTCAAAGCCATTTGATTTTTAAAATGCCAAGTACTAGCTGGGCTTATTGGTGCACGGCTGTAATGTCAGGTACTCAAAAGGCTGAGGCAGGATTACCAGCTCAAGGCTATTATGAGCAACTTAGAAAGACCCTGTCTGAAAATAAAGTTTTCGAAAAGGGAACTGAAAACATGACTCAGTGCTAGAGGCTTTGCCTAGAGTGTATAAGGCCCTGTATACCATCCTCGTTGCCCAAAACTAACACAAAACCCAAGTGTGGCCTGCGTGTGTCCATGGCTTGGGCTGGCCTTCATCTGGCTGCTAGGTCTCAGGAAGGTGGTGGGGCAGCACCTTGGTCCCTCTGCAAGGACTCTGGGTGCCTGAGACATGTTAGGTGATGCTAGAGTTGGCTCCCCTGGCTGTTGTCTACCCTCTCCAGGAAGATACTTGGAGGAAGCCAGAGCCTGATTCATCCCAGGTAGTGCATTGGCACCTGCTGAGCACCATCCCCACAACCTGGGCATCCTCAGGCACTAGGTTCAGGGCAGGGCTGGCAGGTCTCAGTGTACAAAGTGCACAGACAAGGATAAGATCCACTAGTGACAGAAGAGGTAGGCTCTGAGTGACAGAGATTGCCAGGGTAGGGGGTTGCTGGGTGGCTCAAAAGATGCTTCACCTGAATATACAACATTCCCACCAAGGCTGTGGAAGGAAGTGATGCAGGGAAGCTGGTCCTTACCTCCCCTATGGCCACTAGCTAAGATATCACCAGTCCCATGAGCATCTCTAGCTTCCGCTACCCATCCCACTCCTGAGACATAGGGGCCTTTACCTAGGAACTTATCTCTGCTGTGGCCACATAATGCTATGGTTGCTGTTGTATAGGGTGTCTCTTAAAGGCAAGTTCCCCAGAGACCCTAAAAACTGTTTTACCTCAGCATTCCAGCATTCCTTTGGAAAACCTGTTGTTTTAAAACATATCCAGCAAGTTCTTTCTAAAAGCAAAGTTACACGGTAGCTCCAACTCTTTTATCGTGGATCAAAAATACAGCAATGTCAAAGGAGACGCAGGGCCTTATCTCTATCTGTGAGAGTCTGCCTTTGGAGTCTGACTGTTGTCCTTGTGCACCTAGGCTGATGGTGTCAGGCTCAGCTGCCCTGCCTGTGCCACTACTGGAGAAATGGAAAGGTGCCACGGGCCACATCCTGCTGGAGCGCTATGGCATGACTGAAGTTGGCATGGCCCTGTCTAGCCCCCTTGCTGGGGCCCGCTTGCCAGGTACGCACTGCCTGCCACCATCTCCCTTGTCCCCGTCGCTGAGTCTCAAGTGGTCCATCTTGGTCCCGCACTAGAGACAAGGACCATAAGGATACCACCTCCGCCTCAGGGTGCTTTCCTCTGCCATTGGCCCTGCTTCATTGTGATGGTTCAGGATGGAGCAGCTGAAGCCATAAGGTACCTTCACCTGAGTACCCTAGGGCACAGGTGCATGAAGGTGCTGTCAACAGATCTGGGCCACGTGGGGAACGTGCTCCTCTCCTGTGGCAGTGCTTCCACGCATGCGTGTGTGTGTGTGTGTGTGTGTGTGTGTGTGTGTGTGTGTGTATGTCTCTCTCTCTCTCTCTCTCTCTCTCTCTCTCTCTCTCTCTCTCTCTCTCGTCCCTCTCCATTGCCAAGGCCATTCTGTATAAGCAAAGGTTCCCTGTGTACTGCATGCACAGGTTTCTGTATGCTGAGGGTTTTGTCTCACTTGGATTCACACTACTGAGGCATGGTATTGCTGGGACCTCGGAGCCTGTCTCGTCCTCCAGGGTGGCTGCATTGCTCCCTACACAGACATGCATGCCCCATGTTCCCAAGAGTCCTGAGATGGTCAGGCACTTTCATCATTGTAACAGGATGTGCAGCATCCGTGTAACTGGTATTTCCCTGATTAGTGGCGTTGAGCGTCATCTCCCATTCCTGTTTGTCATCCTTGTGGTTGTATAGCAAAGCCAGATGATCCTCAGTTTGTTCCTACCAAAAGCATTTTGGCTCCTTCTTCTGTGGCATCAAGTGTGATGTGGCCCCAGTGGGAGGTATGAGGGCCAGGCGGAAGTCTCAGGCCAGACAGGGGCTGCAGGGACCCAGGTGCTTTGACTGGTGTAGAAACACTGATGGTCAGCATCCTGGGCAGGCAGGAGGGGTGGGAGGTGGGTGCCAGTAGGCAACAGGGCCTGGGCAGCCATAAGACTGCAGGGGTTGCTCTGGATAGAGACACAGCTTCTGCTCTGTGGCAGGTATCCTGAGACATGGCGTCCACTCTGTGGGTAGGCACCCTGGACAAAGATGCAGCTTCTGTTCTGTGGAAAGCATCCCAAGTAGAGACATGGCACCCACTCTGTGGCTACTACCCTGCACAGACATGTCTTCCCCTATGCTGGTGAATGTCTTGAGCAGAGATGCGGCTTTTGTTCTGTGGCAGACATTCTGAGTAGAGACATAGGTGGGAGCCCTGAGCAGGCATGGCTTCTCTGCAGGCGAATGTCCTGAGTAGAGATACAGCTTCTGGCTGTAGGACCCCCAATGGCACAGGACAGTACCGATTCTCCAGTTTGGGAAGTGTGAGCCACATACCCCATCCTGGGAGTACTGAAGAGCTATGCCTTAAGCCATGATTTGAAGGGAATAGCTGAGGAACATAGTGCTGCCTACCTGCTACACACAAATGCTTAACAACCCTGCCTTCTTGGCCAGGGGTTTGTCTCAGTGGAAGGGCTGACTTGCCCCTCCATACTTGGGGCAGACTTTTTCCCCCACTCTGCTTTTGGCCCAGAGTCCCTCTGGCTGGCCTTTCTCTCCCACTCACAGAGCCCCTAGTATTTCTGCAGTGGGGTGTACCCACATCACCACGGGATCAAATTCAGCTGAAGTTCTGTGAGTAGCAAGGTCAGCCTGAGGGAGAAGCACGTGCAGAGGAAGAGGGCCACTGTGCAGGAGAGTGAGCCATGTGTGGCCGAGGCTTCCAACGCCTCATCACACTGAGGGCGGAGGTCAGTGGCATTCAGACCTTGATGGGCTCCAGGATTTTGCCACCTGTGTGCGTCTCTGGGGACCCATGCGCAGGAGGCACAGAGCCTCTCCGGATACTGGGAGGCCAGAGGCCAGTTAAAGTTATGGGGAAGAGTTGAAACATCCATCTGAACAGCAGGCTGTTGGAAAAGTGACAGTGCCACTGTGCACTGTGCACAAGGTTCTGGAGGGCACTGTCCAAGTTGACACACACTGCCTCACCCATCTCCTGTGGGCAGTATTGCTGTACCTGCTTCTCCCTGATTCCAAGGCATCTCAGGCTCTCCCAGCCACTGTGCAAGCCCAGGAAGGGATGGCCCTGCGCCAGACTCAGAAAGCCCACAGATCATGGCTAGCCATACCTCCTCCTTGTGTTGGGGCCCTGGAACACACTGACGTCCTGCAGGACAGACAGCTCAATGCGCCTTTGGGAGGTGGCACTGCCTTCTGAGAGGTCTCAGCTGGAAGGAGTGCTTCCCAGGGGGACAGATGCTCAGAAGGCCGGCACAGGAGCAGCTCACAGCCCACTTGAGGAAGGATGGTGGCGCTGGGGTCCTGCTCCTCGGCTGGTAAGGGTCTGACAGAGCAGTGGGTCCTGCTGACCTCTCCCTTGGAGGGCCTGTGCATCTGCCAGAGAATTGCGGAAGCCACATCAGCCCATCTTTCAAGCCCAGGAGATGCTCGTGAGAAGCAGTTCACAAGATCTAACAGTGCACCCCGACCATGCTTAGCATCAAGAGGCCACCTATGGGTGTGTATAACAGTTTGCAGCTTGCCCAGCAGGTGCCCCTGAAGCAGGTATCCCCTCTGTGCCCCAGGCAGCCATACTGGGCTGCCTGCCCAGTGCCTCCCTTGAGCCTTTGCTCTGAAGCCTTTCACATGCACTTGGAGTGGAGAGCAGAAACCACAGTTTCAGAGGACTGAGACCAGGGTCAGCAGCAGCAGGCTGACCATGAGCATGGGCAAAGGCATCCATCCAAGGCCAGCACAGTTGCCTCCTGGGCCCAGAGTGTGGTGGGCAGGTGGGCTCCTGGCCCATCTGGTCCTGTGGCACCCTGGACAAAGATGCAGCTTCTGCTCTGTGGAAAGCATCCTAAGACCCAGTGGCCACTAGTGCCCAATGTACCCTCAGCACTGAGAAGGACCCTACAAGGAGAAGGGACTGAGGTTCTGGCTCCACATACCCCTTGTCTCCTGCGGCAGAACCCCAGCCTAGAGGACCGTTAGCCTTCCTCAGGCCAGAGCCCATGTGGACAGACCGTGCTGAGTGTCTGTTCCACTGTGTCAAGTGAGTGGCAGGACATCCACACAGTTACTGTCCTGGAGACTGTTGTCTCTGGGCAGTCCCCATGGATTCTTATGGTGAAATAGAGGCTATTAGAACCAGTGTGCACTCTCAGAAGTGCCAAGTGTGGACAGGGCCTCTTGCCTTGTGTGCAGTAACATTTCTGCCCTCCATCCCACTGCTTTGCTCCTGTGGACCCCCATGATGGCACCAGTATTGTTAAGAACCAGGACCACCCTCTGAACTGCCCCTGCTGACCTGCCAGGGGCCTGTACTGATAGCAGAGTAGTCCTGCTCAGCACCTCTTGTGCCTCCTTATGCCTCTTGTGTGGCCCAGGGGCTTGTGGACCACCTCGGTGCATCCCATCACCTGGCTCTGCCTCAGTGATGTGACTTCAGTGATGTGGGGTAGCCCAGCAAACCAAGCGTTACCTCAGTGTACCAAGTACACTGGGGGTGCCTAACACATGAACCTTGCTGCATCCTGTACACCATGGGCACCTAATGTGTGAAGAACCTCAGTGCACCCAGTGCCCTGTGGGTGCATAATACATGAACCTTGGTGCTCTGAGTACATCCTAGTTGCCTAACACGTGATCCATGGTGAAGCGTGTCTCACCTGCCCTGGGTCTAGCTTTCAGCTTCTGTCTTTCGTGGGCAAGGATGCCAGTGGGTCCTGCTTTTGCCTGTTCCTGGTATATACCAGTGTCCTTGTCATGGTCAGGCCAGGTTGTCCCTCTGAAGAGCTTCAGTCCCTGCCAGGTGTATGTCTGAAACCCAGTGTGGCATGCTAGAGCACCAGGCCTGAGTGTACCCACTCCCATCTCCGTGATTGTGCCCCCATGTACCCATCCTCATGTCTTGCCCTTCCAATCCCAGCCCCTGACACCCATGTGCACAGATGCCCAGCATGTGAGGTTCTCTTCAGGGCCTAACTCTGCCCCCTTTGTCCTTGTCCACTCTGCAGGTTCTGTGGGGACCCCACTGCCCGGAGTGGAGGTGCGCATTGTCTCAGAGAACCCGCACAGGGAGGGCTGCCCCTATGTTGTGCATGCTGAGGGGGACGAGCAGGGAACAAAGGTACTGTGGATAGCCAGGTACTCTCTGGGGGCTGAGGATGCTTGCTGGGGATTCTGGGCCTTACCCACAGGGACGGGGAAGCTGTGTGCACATGCAACCTGCTGTCCTTTGGTGATGAACTGGCTGGAGAGAGGATCATTACGGTCTTGCAAAGGAGAAGCAGGGACAGCATCCCCCAAGTTGATTAAACAGACCTGTCAAAGGCATTGACCACACACTCCAGGGAGACCCTATCCCCACAGCCCTGTCTGGGCTCCCCATGTAGCTCCCTACCATCATGGGGTGAGCCTGAGGAACAACAAGTCCTGTTTTATTGGGGACTTTAAGAGGGAAGACCTGTGGTCATCAGGGACCCTGAGCTTAAGGAGTCATGGGAAATGGAATTTTACCCTGAAAGGACACTACTTCCTAAGCTGTCATTGGCACAGGCTGTCACATGTCCATGAAAGGTCCAGGGTATAGAAGGGTGACAAGTCCTCCCCCAGCTTCCTTCCCTGCTGCTTGCTGCCAGACCAGCTGTGCTGTCTAGGCTGGTCCACATGGATTCCACCTTTGCTCTGGTGATCTTGATATCTGACAGCAAGAGCTTCTGGGAGATGCTCATGGTACACTGTGAGCACGTGGGTGAGACATGGTGGCACCAAGTATAATTTGTGGACTATTTGGTGGCATGGGGAAGCAGAGATCCATTCACCAGGAATTTCTGCAGGCTCGGAGGTTGCTGTGCCTTCCCTGTCCCGTCTGCCTGTGACTGCACTGCAGTCTTATCCTATGACCCCTGACACTGGGGTCCCCACAGTTCAGGGGAGCTACCTGCTTTTGCTGCCCATTTATGTGCCCTGCCTCTGCCATGCTAAGCCCAAGGTGTACCTGTACTTTGGGATGTCCGGGCACATAATCTGAGTCCTGTAGTCACCCTGCCTCACCTCAGAGCACCCAGGTCCCCAGGGTTGGCTGATCTCTACAGTGTCAAGAAAGCCCATGTCACTGGTTCAGGAAGGTCCCAGCAGACAAGAGTAAGTGGGAGTGCCTTACCTCAGTGGCCCCACCCTACCAGGTACTGCCGGTGGCTCCTGGTAGCTCCATAGGAACATTTATTCTTCAAAAAAATGTCAGAAATGTCAGAGAAGGGACAGTGGACTGGGGATTTTTGTCTCACATGCGAAAGTGTGGTGCTGCCTCTGCTGTGTGCCTGAGGAGATGGAAAGCACTCACAGAAGAAAGCATCTGTGGGGACAGGCGGTCACCTGTGCTAGTCCCTGTGGGCCAGAGTACCTAGACCCCTCCAGAGCTACCCACTGTCCATGGGTGCCCCACCAGCCTCAGTGCTGGCAGGTCTGCACTCCTACCTTGCTGAAGGGCCTCCCACCGCCATCAGAAACCTAGCCTGGTACTTAGTGTGGTAACCTTTGGGTATTCCCTTTATGCATAAACACAGTATATGTATGTTCTCGTAATTTTAAAGCTAAGTTTTTATGTACTTTTGCATTTTTTCACACTTTAAATTTTAAAGCCTTTACACCTGAGATAAATCTCCAAGAATGTGAATTCAGCTGCTAGGGATGTCCCTCCTGGTACAAGCCTGGCTATGGGAGGTGATAAGAGGTGTCCTTGGTGTCCCCAACCTTTGTGTGCTCATCATTGTGGGCAGTCTGCAGGCAGACCACAGTCTTGAGCTGGTGGCCCAAGTGCCAGGTCGCCAGACCTGTTGTTTAGCAGACACCTCTGCACTTCCTTCCTGGGATGCAGGCAGACGTGGGTGCTACTGCATGCCCTGCCCTGGGCATGCCCAAGCTTCATTCCTCCCCCCCCCCACCCCCCGTGCCCTCCCATCCCTGGGTTTTCCCTGGAGCATGAAATTCTGCCAAGCTGCACCAGATGCCTTGACCTTGGGCTCCACCTGCCTCCTGATGCCCTTCACTTTCCATTCTGCCTGTGCCAGGTGTGGCTGATATGGAGGTGGGCAAGCACCTCCCTTATGTGTCTCCTCCAATCACCTGGGTCCTGTCGTCTCAGGACCTGAGAGCACTCAGAGACGTGGTGCTATGTCCCCTGTGCCTTGTGCCAATGTCACAGCATTTTGTCAGAACCAGAGACTCTGTACCACTTCACTGTCCCTACCTTCCCTCCCAGGTGGCTCTTGCTGCTTTTATTAAATCAGGTGGTAGGACTCTGGCCACATGCTTACTTGGGTCCCACAAGGCACATTCTGTCATAGCCACAGTGGCAGCATTTTTACAAAAAGATACTGAGGATTGAACACAGGGGCTTCACTGTGAGCTACATCCCTAGCTCCTTTTTTTTTTTTAATTGCTTGAGACAGGGTCTCACTAAGTTGCTAAGTTGCCCACACTGGGTTTGAACTTGTGATGCTCCTGCCTCAATGTCCTAAAGTGCTGATTACAGGCCTGTGCCACCCAGCAGCTATAGCCTTTGATAATTCAGAGCATGCTGCTGCCATGGGACTGGCCCTGGGGTTTAAAGGCAGCACTGTGGTATAGATTGGATCTGCACTGGGATTTCCTCTTCTGGGAAGTGGTCTGTGTACCCATCCTATTGGGATGAGAGAAAAGGACCTTCAGGGGGATCATTGTGGGGTTGGGTAAGGACACTTTCAGTGTGCAGGGGCACCTTGGCAGGCCTTCACAGAGAGACCCCATGTCCTATAGCCTGCTCTGAAGTGGGAGGCTGCTTGGCCCACTAGCAGCAGCCCTGGACTCTGTCGGTCTCTGTCACATTGTTCCCAGGGTCTACTGCCTGTGGCCAGCTTGTCCCAGGCCTTGTAGCTTGGCAGAGGCCCCTCTGTCCTGGGGCTGTGGCTCCCGTGAGTGTATTCGCCCTCATGGGGATGTTACTCCCCAAGCTCCCTGTTTACCCCAGGGGCTTGCCGTCTTCACCCCACACCCAGAATCCCTTCCTTCACTGGGACAAGGCCCCCCTCCTCCCTGGGATGTGGCCTTCTCTCGTGGTTCCTTCAGGCTAAGGTATACAGGGCTGGTGCCTGTCCCCTGTGCTGGAGGGGTTAAGTTCTATTCCCCCCATGGCCTGATGCATACTTCATGTACTGTCTCCCAGCTGGCTTTATTCTGTACCCTGTGAACACATCAGACATTGTCTATTTATTTTTTGTTTTTTCAAATTGCTCACTTACATGAGAGCCAAACACCAGCCCATGACAGTACAGGGCTATAAGTAGATAAATGGCTGCACAGCTGTGTATAATGCCACATGGTAAGCAGGGTATTTCCAGAGCCAGCCTCTTGTGCCTGGGATGCAGGGACTTGGCGTGTGCAGGTCGCTGGGGTGGGCACATGGCCACTGTAGCCATAGCCTTGTCTCTCTTTAATTTCCCCTTAAAAATTTAATTGCATCATGATTTCTCCATATGTGAACTGTCACTCTGGAGAGAGGATTGCTTTGCTGCTGCCTTCCATCCCTACAGCCACTAGTGTCCTCTCTGCTCCTTTCTCCATCTCCCATGACCACCATCTGTCTCTGGTGTGCTGCCAACTGCTATACTGGACCATCAGCGGAGTGGGACTGGGGACCACCTGGATGTTTCCACGTGCAATGGCACCTACTTCCCACCAGGCAGGCCATCTGGACCATGTGACCCTCCTCATGGGGCACAAGGACCTCTACTCTCCATAAAGAGCCACTAGGTGGTGGCACAACCCCAAACAGGAAATCCTCAAAAGAAAAACAAGTCACTGGCCACCTGACTGGTACAGTGTCTTGGTGCCTCTCCTCCAGTTCCCATTATAGTTATGTGAGTAGTCTGGTCACTCTGGGAGCCCCTGGCCTGCCTTTAACTGCCTCAGCCCTCCACCCTCCTGGCCTTGAGGAGATTTTCAAAAAGTGGAAAGAACACATCTTGGTAAAGAAGGTCTGCACAGTAAATGTTGGGAAAACTGGCCGTGCACGTGCAGAAGAATGAGGTCGTACCATAACTCACCTTACTCGTGACTCTGAACAGTCAACCCAAAATGATGGTAAACTTTTGAATAAAACTACTTGAGGAAAAGCAAAACTACTTGAGGAAAAGTAAAGCTCAAAGATGTAGGGCACATATTTTTTTTTAAATATGAACTCAGAAACACAGCCAAGAAAGGAAAAACACAAAAGGGATTGCAGAGCTATGTGAGCGCAGAGACGGCGCTCAGGACGGGGTTCTGTGCGGACTATAAATCTCATAAGGAGTTCTGATCTGAAATGTGTAGGAAATTTGAAAACCCCTATTTAAAATGTGGGAAATATCTACATAGACATTCTCAAGAGAAGTTGTACAAATGGCTGACAGGTGTGTGAGATACTCAGCATCACTGATCATTGGGAACGCGCATGACACCTCAGCGAGGCAGCACCTCGCACCTGGTGGCGCAACTGTTATCAAATGACAAGTGTTGGTGTGGACACAGAGGCAAGGCAGCCTGGCACACTGTTAATGGATGTAAATTAGCACAGCCATTATGGAAAACGGAGGAAGCTTTCAAAAAACTAAAAATAGAACTACCAGGAACTCAGCGATCCTACTACTGGGATTTTAAATATCCAAGAAATTTAAGTCAGCACGTACAGACATCTGCATTCCTCATTCGCTGCAGCACTAATTGCAAGAGATGAGATATGTAAGGTGCGCTCACTGCTTATCAGTGAACGTGTGGATACAGAGAATGTGGTACATGTGTCTGATAAAATACTACCCAGCCTTGAAAAGGAGAGATGTGTCATGTGGCTATGTGGATGGAGCTGGAGGACACTAATTGAGATAAACTAGGCACTGAAGGGTAATACAACATGATCTCGCATAGTCATAAAAAGCTGACCTTCACTGGTCATAGTGACATATGCCTGTGGGCCAGCATTTAAGAGGCTGAGACAAGAGGATCCCTTGGACCTAGGAGTCTGAGCAACACAGTGAGACTGTCTCAAAGAGCAAGCGACTTTCTTGGAAGGACAGGGTCAAATGGTGATTACCAGAGGCCTGTAGACTAGGTGTGGGAGGACAGAGATGCTGGCAAAGTGGTGTATAATTACAGTAGGACAGCTGAGAACAGCACACTTGTAGAGGCCATCACCACACCACCTCAGCCACCCACAAGGACAACATTGGAACCAAGGTCCCATGGAGGTAAGGAGGTCACCTTGGGCCTCCAGGGTGGGGGCTCTGTCTCCCCATCATGCCCCTAACTGCCCTCCAGGACTCTAGAGTGTTCCAGTGCTGGCTGTAGCTTCAGTGGTTGTGCTGTGACCTGTGTGTGAACACAGACAGTGTCATCACCCCTTCTGGCCCTCAGAAGCTGCTCAGAGAGTCGGGAAGGACAAGCTGCAGTGTTTGGCCCCCGACTCTGGCTCCTCTGCTAATACTCCTGTGCCTCCATGCTATTCCCTCTCTGTCTGAAAGACTCTTGCGTGTGGGTGTGGGAGATCAGATCTGTTCGCAACACATTTCTTTAAACACTCCTTCAGTTATTTTATCTATTCCTGCAAGGCACTTTGACAGCATTTACAACTCTGGGTTGATAATCTTTCTGGCAGTAGTTTAAAAAATATTCTTCCACTTCTTTCTGGCCTCTGCTGTTTCTGCCAAAATCCTGCAGACCTTCGCGTGGCTTCCCTGTGTGAGCAATGTCCTTTATTCTGGGAGGGCTCCTTGTGCCTTTGGAGTTCAGAAATTGGATCACAAGGTGCCTAGGCATGTCACCGGGTTTTGTGCTCTGAGTTTCTCTGAGCATCTTCAATCCCTAAGTTTGTTTTCCCCACACTTGGGATTTTTTGCCAAATTTTATCCAATATCTTCCACACACAGCTTTCTCCTGCCCTTGAACTGAACATATTGTCCCCTGGGCCTGGCTTGGACCTGGGCTGTGTCCCCACCCCCAGTGGCTCGCAGCTGCCCTTTCCCCAAGCTCTGGTCCCTCTTCTCTCTGACCCTCACTCTGCCATTGAGCCCCTGTGCTATGGTCTTATTTTCGATGTAGCTTGTTTAAAAGTTCAATGTAGGCCTGCCGTATGTCTTCCATTTCACTGAGACTTTGTTCTTTCACTTATCTCTGACATTTGCCCTTATTTTTTGGAGCATTTTTATAACGTGTGCTTTAAAGTGTGTCAGACAGTTCCCACTGCTGTGTTGCCTGGCCCTGTCCAGGTCCCTGCCTGGAGTCAGTGCTGCCTCATCTTCTCGTGTGCTGAGAGCCTTTGCCCTATCCTGGGCATTGCAGATGGTGTCAGGAGACTTACTTATATCCTATAAATAGGCAGTGTGTTTTCATTGGTTTGAACCTGCAAGTCTTTTGTGAGTGGCCACATGCCAGCTTCTCCCCAACACCTTGCCCTGCCCTTGGCATCTGTCCTGCAGGTGTGCTGCCCAGCCAGTGCTCCTACCAGGCACTGGAGCTGACAAAAGATAAGAGTGGGAGACCCAACCAGGCTGCAAGGAGTGTGTGGTCAGCTTAGACCAGCAAACACAGACGTCTGAACAGGCGTGACGGGGAGGCCTGGAGCAAGGTCCTTGCCCTCTGCTGTGCAGCAGCCTGGGGTCATCTTGGCTCTCCCCAGTGTCAGGTGGCCAGTTGAGTCACACAGATTTGCAGACTATTCCAAAAGGCTCATGATTTTTAAAAGAATGAAATGATTTTTCCATGTCTGTTCCCTAAGACAGTTGATAGTCCTGAATTGGACAGGAAAAACCCTGAGCTGACCTTCAGTCACCTGACCACTGTACTGAGTGCAAGGGGTCAGAGTGCTGGCCATGGCACGGCAGGTGTGCGTCACAGTCTGCTTGCCTGCGTTCCTCACCTGTGCACCCATGCTTCCCCACCCCCCCCCCCGCTCACCCCACCCCCCAGTTTCATATGACTTTTCCCTACCTCTGCATGGTCTAAGGTTCTGTGCTTCCCAGCACTGCAGGCGTCCTGGGTGACTGGTACTCCTGTAGACTTCACACTTCTCTGTCTAGGGGCCCCTGTTTTCGTGGTCTGCTTCTGAAGGCTTCTCGGGGTGCTGCCTCTCCAGGCTTCCACAGCCTCCCCAGCAGAAGACCCTCAAGTGTGTGAGAGGCACCAGGGTGGGATGTGGCCCTCAGAAATGGACAGCAGCCCCACTTCTTGGGCTTTGTGGCAGGGCTAGAGCCCCTGAAGACTGAAGGGCAGTGAGGGTACCTGCTTCCTGTGGCCTTTTGGAGATCAACAAGGTAATGTTCAGATCCCAGCCCAGGCTGTGGCCAAGGACTATACAGGACTGCTCAGCACTGGCACAGTTAAGCCCCATCCCTTGCAGGCTATAATTTATAAACATTTCTAATAGTGTCTAATTTCAAAAACTATTTGGTTCATGGGAAGGGCAGGCAGGAAGTGGCCTACACTGAGAGGACAGTGCCCCTTCCAAACCACGTGTCCCTCCCTCCCTCTCTGCATGGGTGGTCTTCATGCACCTCTTTCTCTGCAGGTGACCCCAGGGTTTGAAGAGAAGGAAGGGGAGCTGCTCATCAGGGGGCCTTCTGTGTTCCGAGAGTACTGGGATAAGCCAGTAGAAACCAAGAGTGCATTCACCTCAGATGGCTGGTTTAAAACAGGTAGGATGCTCTCTGACAGGGTGACAGATGGAGGAGGTTATGATGAGATGTGTTGCCAGCCTGGGTCACTCTTGGTGCCCTGCATCCTGAGGTTCTGGATGCCTCCACCCAAGGTTGCCCTTTGGTACACTGAGTGCCCCTGCCACCCTGGGCTCCTGGAAGGAGCTGGGGCCCCTGGCCCTTAGACACAGTTTCCTTGCTACCCTTTTGCCAGGTGGCAGCCCTCCCACATGCATGTCCACACCACAGATTAATGCTGTGCCGTCCTTCTGTTGGTCTTTCTGCCCCAGGGGATCAGGACACCCTCCTCCTGGCATATCTCCACCACATACTGCTCTAAGGCCCCTGTCCCAGCCTTCCTCTGGGTCTTAGTTACTTATTCATTGCTAGAACAAAATATCTGACATCCACATCCAATTTAAGGGAGGAAAGATTTATTTGGCCCACAGTTTCAGAAGGTCTCACACAGTCCATTCATAAACAGCCAGCAATGGTGGAGGCACATGGCAGAGGCTAGAGAGCTGCTCACAGCATTGAAGGCAGAAGTCACCGAAAGCAGGAACCAAGCCATGTCTGAAGACTGGCTAGGCAAGAACCTTCCTAGGAAGAAGCTATAACAATGTTTCTTCTTCCTTCCCAACAGCAGTTGCACCTCCTACACCTGGGGTCACTTCCTAGCCCCACAAGTCAATAAAAATATCATGAAAGCTCTGCCCTGGGAGTACCATCCAAGTCCCAACAAGTTGACACAGTCCTTTCAGATCAGGCCCCAAACACCCTCCCCTTCCACCTGGGCCCTGCCTCCTAACAGCACAAGTTTTGTTAACTCACTACATCCAAAATACATGAGGCTTTTGGGGAACACTCCAGATCCAAACCACAGCAGGGTCAGGCATCTCATCTGGGTTTGTCCTTTATATCCACCCACAGGCTGGTCTGCTTGGTCTCACACCAGCACAGCCATGGTAGGTGCAGTCTCATCCACTGGGGACCAGTGGGCAGCTCCTGCAATGTGCAGGGGGGTCCTATTGGAATGTTCCACTGCTAAGTCACACCAATCCTGCTCTGGACAGCTGTCTGCTCCCAGACCTTCTACTCCTACAAGAGCTAGCCTGGCACCAGGAGCCTGTATCCTGCCAGAGGCAACAGCAGACGCTACTGATGTAGGTGTGCACCTGCATCTGTTTATGAGGGGGGCTTCCCCTTCATCTGATATGAAAGTTCCTGACATCAGGACAATGGGATTCTAAGGAGATTTTCTTTTCTCACTCTGCAGCCCAGTCCTGAACTCACTATGGAGCCCAGGCTGGCCTCAGACTCACAGCAATCCTCTTGTCTCAGCTTCTCAAGTGCTGGGATTACAGGCTTGCACCACCACACCTAGCTTATGTGGTGCCAGGGAATCAAAGTCGGGTACTTAGCATTTGACATAGCATTTGCTAGGCAAGTGCTTTAACTGCTGAGCCATTCCTCCCGCCCCTAAGGAGATTTTCTTTTTCTATTTGCTTGTCTCTATTTCTAAACTTTTTTGAGCAAACATACTACATTATAATTTTTTCTTTTGTATGTGTGTGTTAGTGGGAGTTGAACCCAGAGCCTAATGTATATTGGGCAAATTCTCCACCGCTGAGCTACATCCTCAACACTTTTTTCTATTTTTTTATTTTGAGACAAGGTCTCACTGAGTTGTCCAGGCTGGTCTTGAGCTTGCAGTCTTTCTGCCTTAGCCTCCTAGAGTGCTGGGATTACTACAAGTGTGCACAGCCACACCTGGATTTATTTTATAATTACTTTTTCTTTTTATAATTCTTAACGTGATATTTTCTAAAAAGATCAGCCTCTTCTCACATGTTATAACATGCCAGCCTACATTGACTAAGGGGTTTCTCTGAGCTTGGTGGCAAGAGGAACCTGAAGGAGGCAGGGAACGGGAGGCCACCATGTGTGATATCCTGCCATCTCTGAGAGGGAGGGGCGCACCTGCAGAGGAGTGGCACGTGGCCTCATCAGATGTGGTCCTCAGCCTGTTGACCCCAGCAGGCCCTAGAGGTGGGTCTTCATGTGAGCTAGTGCAGCCTGTAAGCAGCAGGGTCATCTGCCCAGCGCCCCACATTGAGGTCCTGAGGCCCCAAAGTAGAGACCCATGTGGTTCAGGGTGCTCAGGGCCCAGCCACTGCCTGCTGACTGGAGCTGGGGTGGATGGCAGGTAGGAGGTCGCCTGCTGAGGGGTAGCGTTCCTAGTTCCTTCTGCCCCATTGCTTATAACAAAGGGGCCTCATTACCCCAGTTCCTGAGCACTCTAATAGCCCTCTGCCCCTCCAGCAGCTGTGTCAGAAGGGGCAGAGGGCTATAAGAGTGCCCATGGGTAGGAGGCAAAGCCACAAAGAAGCACTAAGGGGATGGAGCTATCACTTTGTGCTGGCAGAGAGGCCTGGTGCTCTGGCTGTGTGGGGTTCCTGGAGATTTGTAGGATGAATGTTCCAGGAGTCACCTCACTCGAACAGCCCACACCTGCACCTGGTGCCACCTTGCCAGGGTCACAGAGATCAAGGAGCGGACCCAGGAGCCCAGGCAACATGTTTGTGTGCCCTCATCTGTGATGGGATGTGGTGGGCATGCTAACATACCTGCCTGCAGTCCCCTTGGAAACACCATTAGTGAACTGCTTGGTGGGCCAAGCCCCTAACCCCCCCTGCACAGGAGCAGAAGTGCTGTGGCAGGTCCCCCAGCCGCCACCCTGGAAGCAGTCCCTGTCAGAGCCTGCTTGCTTTGTGATTACTTTCTTTTGTTTTTAAATTCAGATCAAAAGTTTCTCCCTCCATCACCAAAGGCACAGGACTAGCCCTGTAGGTTTTGCTGATGGGAGGGTCATAGAGCCATGGGGTGGCAGTGGCACCACACAGGCAGGCGGCACTCCTGATGGGTACTCCTGATGGGTACTGCAGCTGGAGGGGACTGGCATGCATTAATTATTGTAAAGAGATGTCTTCAGGAGAAAATGATTTTGAAATTCAGTTTAATTTCATTGTAATGTGCTGCAAACAGGGAGGGACTGTATGTGTTTAATTGGCTCTTGGGGGTGAGGCCTGGGAGCTGCAAGCCTTTGTCACAGGCCATTAGCGACACAGACTGCATAATGAGAGTGCACAATCAGCTCGCAGCTGCTGCTCCTATGGGGAGAGCGTGGTATTAAGTAGAAATCAGGATAAATTAAACTTAACTCTTTCCCTGGCCAGCCCTCCTGTCACACGGATTCCATGGGTGCTTGGGAGGGCTCAAGCGTGCCAGCTCCTCCCCATCCAGCCCCACTGGAACAAGAGGAGAGGAGAGGTGCCCACCTCAGTGCCCACTTAAGTGCCTGCCACCTGCCCCTGCCCAACACTGCCACCCTGCACACACACATTCCTGCTTAATCCTACACAGATCCTCACTAGGCCATGCGGTCTTGTGCCTGGGGGGAGTCAGGAAGCAGGGTGTGCTGGAGCAGCACCCCAGAGATCCAAGACTGGCCCTGCAGACTCTGGCTTCACCCCACCCCATTCGGAGCACACTTGGGTTGTCTGCAAATCAGGCAGGTGGGCAGGTAGTAAAAGGAATCTCAGCAGGAGCCCAGCCTGGGCAGCTTGGTGACCTCCTGTGAGAAAAGTTAAAAATAAAAATGGGCTGGGGATGGAGCTTAATGTGAAATGCCTTGGGCTCAAACCCTAACACCGATTTTAAAAAATCATAATAAGAGAAAAATAGAGAATTAAAAGAGCCTTGGGCCCAGCACAGAGGACAGATGGTCCTAGTATTGTGAATCCAGGTGAGCAAGCGAGTACCTCAGACCCAGGTGAATGGGCAGGTGATCCTAGGGGCCTCGGGCCCAGGCAAGTGGGCACATGATTCTGGCTTACCCTGGACTGCAATCTTTACTAGACCATATCAGACTTTAAGGGTTGTCACTGTGAGGCATGTTGTGCCTTTGCCCTGTGCCCTGTGCCGCTCCTCAGGAGCTGATGGATGCACTGTTGAGTCTGAACTCCAGGGCAGAAGTCACCTGCTGGGTGTTGCCTACAGGTCTGGACTCTGCCCTGACCTGAGCTGGGTAGCAGCCATGGACCCCATACCTCTCCATCAGCAGGTGAGCAGGTGGGTTAGCTCAGTGCACCCACCAGGAGATTGCTGGGGATGTGAGGACAATCCGAGGGGCTGTGTGTCAAAGGGTCAGTCCTGATCCTCACAAGCTGTGCAGGTCCGACTGGGATGTGGGTATGCAGAGGCCAGTGTTCCCTCTGGAGTGACTGCCTCCCGTAGAAGCCAGAACACCTGGGCAGGGGGTAGTCTGTCCCATTTGGAACCTGTCTTCCTCCCCTCAGCAGTGGGGTGCAAGCATATTAGAACGAGCGCCAGAGACCACCGCTTGGCTTTGTTGGCAGTGACAGCTGGCCCTCCTCGCTACAGGCATCTGTTTTTTTCCAGAGCCTGGAAGAGGGTTTTGGGATGGGTAACCCTCTGCTGAGCCCCAAGAAGAGGGGCCCTGGATTCCTGGTGCCTCTTTACCCAGTTCCAGCCTCCCCACCCTGAAGACAGAAGGGCCCAGTGGGGTGGGAGGGTCCTGGGTAGACATGGCAAAGCAGCCCCAGGAGCAGATGGTCCTGGGTCCCTGAGCTTCAGGGACCAGGAGCTCACCTGTGAGATGCACTGTAGAGCCAGGCCTGTAATCTCAGAACTCTGTGAGGCTATGGCAGGAGGATCAGAAGTACAAGACCAGCCTGGGCAACTTAAGCAACTTGGTGAGATCCCGTCTCAAAGTCAAAAATCAAAAAATAGGATAAAGATGTATAGCTCAGTGCAGAGGTCCTAGACTCAATCCCAAGTAGCACAAAAAAAGAAAGAAAGAAAGCAAATATTAAACCTGGGGCAGCCTGTAGGTGCCTGGCATTGTACAGGCCACAGCTCAGGGTTCAGGGAAGGAGCAAGGCCTTCCTGGCCAGGCATGTGTCCTTCATAGGCAGTGCACAGTCCCTGAGGAGGCCCCTGTGGGAAGGCCAGCCACTGCCCATGCTGCCTACATCCACGCAGTTGGAATCTGAGGATCAAGGGACTTGTGTTAGAGTTGAGGGCAGAAACATGGAACAGGAGGGGACTTGAAAAAAGTGTCTAAAGCCAGTAACGAGAGTGTATTGTTGTCTGTGTCCTTCAGCCCATACTGCCTCAGTGCATGCACATGCCGGGCTGGCCAGGCCAGGAAGTTATGTCGCCAGGGGACTCCGAAAACAGAACTGATGTGCATGTTATTTAACTTGTCTGCTGTACATTTCCAAGTGGTGACATGTGGTTAAGCTCCCATTGCTGCATGGCTATGGTGTCCGAGGTACATACAGTGTGGTGCCCTGGACACATGCAGTGTGGATCCCTGGACATGTATGGACCGTCCTGGGCACATGTGGACAGCCCTAG
Source organism: Ctenodactylus gundi (assembly GCA_004027205.1). Classification (NCBI taxonomy): domain Eukaryota; kingdom Metazoa; phylum Chordata; class Mammalia; order Rodentia; family Ctenodactylidae; genus Ctenodactylus; species Ctenodactylus gundi. The sequence continues at coordinate 79,352 of PVKB01002665.1, read as the reverse complement.
ACATGTATGGGTGGTGGCCTGAACATGTTCAGCATGACTTCCTAGCACTGAAGGATGGTACCTTGGATACATGCAGTATGGTGCCCTGGGAACATATAGACAGAGCCCTGGACATGCGTGCACTGAGCTTTGGGCACATGTGGACAGCACCTGAACACACATGATGCAGTGCCTTTCCCTGCTGTGTCCTGTCCTCTGTTGAGACCTCACTTAAACCTTGACCTTAGTGCCCCTGGCTCTGGGTGATGAGGTCGGTGATGCAGAAGAAGGGTATCTTCCCTTTGGCAGTGGAGCAGAGTGTTTACTGGGCCCAAAGTGGGCAGTCTGGGAATGGGCAGGAAGTTTCTGGCCCTCAAGGGGGATGGAACTCCACGGGAATTCCACAGGACAAGCTTGGAGCTGAGAGGAAAGGAACAGGAGGCCCTTTCAGGCTATGGTACACAGAGCCTCCTGAGAGCACTAGTGGGTGAGGGTGTCTGGGCACAGCCCGGTGTGCTCCCTCAGCAGGAATTAGCCAAGTACCGTGAGGACTGGAGGATCACAGCCTGTGGGCTCCAGGCAGGCACTATAGGGCCCAGCAGGGACCCAGGTTTCTGTTTTGGTCTGAGGATCACAGGAAACTTCCTCCCTGCATCCACAGAGGAACTCCAAGGCAGCCTGCGTGCTCCTTGGGCAGGATCCCATATGGGTACCCCTGGAGGTGACCCCTCGGGCAGGGACCTGTGTAGATGCCCCTCGGGGTAATCGCAAGCAGAGTCCTGCATGGGTGCCCCTGTTGGATGACCCTCAGATGGGATCTTGCATGGAATACCCTGTGGGCAATGGCTCTGCCATGCTGGGCTTTTGGTGAGTGGAGCCTTAGGCAGAAAGGGCCTACATTGGGTAAGTGGAGCATGTAAAAGAGACCACTAAAAACTTGTGAGGCTGCCCAAACCCAAAGGGCCACCACAGGAGCCTGGGCTCTGCCAGGAGCCACAAAGGATCCCAGCACTGGGACAGGCTTCGTCCACCCAGCCCCACAGCCTACCCTGTGCTCCCTCTGCTGGCCTGTGCATACTAGGCAGCTGCCCCTAAAAAAGCCTGTGCTGCCCCCCACCCACTGGGGACTTCTACCTCAGGTCAGCTCTTTGCTGGGCCTTACCTTCCCTTCCCTTAAATGAGCCCAGTGCCTGGCCAGGCTAACCATCTGCCTGCTTAATAGACTGGAGCACACCCTGCTGTAGGGTCGAGGGAGCAGGGAGGTGAGGGATGGCACTTCCTGTGTTGGACATCGTGATGCATAACGAAGTATGTAGACTGAGCACCCTGCGTGAGGTGCGGTGCCTGTGAGCAGCGAGGCTTTAGCACTGCTAACCGGGTGGCTAGGTGGCCACACACCTGCACATGGGCTCATTTGCACACACGTGTGCCTCACCCTCCTTGTGGTGGCCCTATTTCCCTCGAACATAAGCTTAGTGGCCCCAGGTCCCCTGTGCGAGAAGCAATCAGGAGTATCACTTTGGTGAGAGCAGAGAGGGGACAGTGATTGTCAGGGGCAGAGGGCCAGGAGGACACGCAGTGGGAAGTGGTCTATAGAGACCCCTCCCATCTAGAAAAGTTCACAGTGACCCCCCCACCCCCACCAGGCCTCAGCCACAGTGGGTGTTAGAGGCATGAGACACACTTGTTTTCACCCAGGACAGGGCTTGTGATGTCTCTGCAGGTCCCGACGCTCCAGGAGGGGTGGTGAGTGTGGGCCAGCCTGCCTACCGACCTCCCGCTGTGCACTTCAGCCATGGTCTGACCTAACATCACACATTCTACCTGTAGCTAGCAGTTATTCATGGCCTTCCCCCAGCTGGTAAATTCTTGGATCCATGGCCCAGCCAGCTAGCAGAGTGTCAAGTGGGGGTTGTGCCAGCAGCTCCTCCAGCACAGGAGTGGGGAGCCAGGCAGGAACTGTGTTCTTGCAGGGCCCCTGCAGGAGGGGCTGTGGACCTTAGGGGATGGGATGTTACCCCACCCGGTGTGTACCAACCCACTTAAGACACTTGTAGTAATCCTCAGGAGCCAAGATGTGCCTTCTGGTGGCCAGGCGTGCCCAAGTTGCCAAGGGATGCTACCGAGCTCCGTTTTTCTAGGGGATACTGCTGTGTTCAAGGACAGCAATTACTGGATCCGAGGCAGGACTTCCATGGACATCATCAAGACAGGAGGCTACAAAGTCAGTGCCCTAGAGGTGGAGCGGCACCTGCTGGCCCACCCCAGCATTGCAGGTGAGTGGTCACAGGTCGGCTACCTGGGAACACTGCTCTCAGGACCATTCTCAGCTGAACAGGAAATGAGAGACTGAGTGGCCCTTTCCTCACCACCTAGGGAGCCTGTGATGCACATTTCTGCTCCCTGCTCTGGCCACCATCTCCCAAGCTCTGGTGTAAATTCTGGCTGCTGCCCCTGCCCTTAGGCCTCCAGCCTGGCCAGGATGGGCATCTCCTCCGCTAACATAAACTGCCCAGGAGGAAGCACATGGCCCAAAAGTCCAGCCCCTAAGAGGCGGAGCAGGGTGCTTCTTCGTTTGCACATGGGGCAATCAGAGTGGCCCTCCAGGACTGCTCAGAGACCTCAAAGGCTGGACAGACCACCGCCAGCAACTCCTGCACATGCTGGAGTGTGTGCTGCCTGCAGAGGTCACCAGGTCCCCAGCTTGTTTTCTTCATCTTTAGATGTGGCTGTAATTGGAGTTCCAGATGTGACATGGGGCCAGCGAGTCACAGCTGTAGTAGCCCTTCGGGAAGGATACTCATTATCCCACAGAGACCTTAAGGAGTGGGCCAGGTAAGTTGGGAGCAGGGCTGTGGGGACAGGTTGGTGGGTCATCTTCAGTCTGGGGGGTGAGTCTTGTGTCCTGACATCCCTCTTGAGGTGAGGACAGGAAGCTAGGAAGACCCCTAGAATACACATTGGAACAGGAATGCTCCTCAGATCTGACTGGAAGGCAGTGTTCTGAGGTGACAGTTGGTGTTTATAGTACATGAGCCAAAAGGTGATGTCTTGGTTTCAGGATAAATCCCAAGACAGTGCTAGGCCCAACCCACCAGGAAGGTGCTCCAGTAACCCTGAGCAGGGACAGCTTTGTGTGTCCTGCGCATGCTCCCAGGCTTCCAGGGAGAGCCCCCTCCTCAGGGACAGCAGGCAGGATCTCCTATCACCAGGAGCCCTTATTCCTGCCCTTTGTGCCCTGTGTCTGTTTCCTCCACCTTACTCAGTGCCTCCCAGGTGACCCCTCCTGCCATCTTAGCCCCTTGTGGTTCTCCCGGCCCTCCAGTACCTGCGGTCACCAGTCCACTGTACCCTGTGCAAGGCAGACAAGGCAGCAGGTGCCCTGGGGCCTGTGGAGTCCAGACACAATGAGCCCTCGATACTTGTGCCTTCCGCCTGCAGCCATCAGTCCTGTCCCCAGACTCTTCCCCTGTAGTCTCCATTCTGCTGTTTGCCACCCGCCTCCTCAGCCCTGGGATATTTTTGGCTTCAGCAACACAATCCCACAAACAGTAGGAACCCCTCTTTCATGAGGCCAGCACAGCTGGGCAATGAAGGGTTCTCCAGATTTGCAGAATCTCCAGTGGAATGCTGCAGTTTAACAAAGGCAGGAGTCTGCTTGGACCGTTGCTGTGTTGATTAAACAGCTCCTTTGTTAAAAGGGGGGAAAGTTGCCCTTGCTGAGAGCTACACAGAGTGGGGCTTGCAGTGCTCTGCAGGTCCCAGGTGCCTCTGCTCTGGTCAGGTCCCACTCTTCCCAGCAGGACCTATGTTGGCCATTTAGGGTGATACTCCAAGGCAGGGAGCCATGTGCAGAGGCTGTATGCATGTAGAGGCACAAGGCATGCTGGAGCTTCACTGCAGGCAGCGGGACTGGATGTAGAGAATGCAGTAGAAAGGTGCTGGCCATGCCCCATGGGCACTCCAGAACTGCTGGCCCTGTGAACTGTCCTCATCCTGGGCAGCCGCACCCACAGATGTCCCTGGTGGGGCTGCAGATCCCAGGGATTCTGTGTTACTGGGTTCCCCACCCAGGCCCTAAGTTCCAGCTACTGGGCAACGTCTGTGTCCATGTCCCATGGTGAGACCATGCACCACCTCAGGCCATTCTTGCCTCTGCAGGCACGTCCTGGCCCCCTACGCTGTGCCCTCAGAGCTGCTGCTGGTGGAGGAGGTCCCACGGAACCAGATGGGCAAGGTCAACAAGAAGGACCTGGTGAGGCAGTTCTATCCCGCATGACCGGGGCTGCAGGACAGCCCATGTCCACTCACTGGCACCTGCTGCAGGCCTCAGCTAGTGCCTTTCACCTCCTCTACAGCCCACTCCACCCAGATCATGCTAATCAAAATCAAGAGCAACTTGGGATGAGATCCTTGTGAGGGATTCCCTGGGCCCAGGCTTCTGGGCGGCCACTGTATCAGAGCTCTGTGGTCCTCCAGGGATGCCAAGGCTGCAGGTTTTCCAGGGCCAGTCCTCAGGCCCAGGGTGTCACTCTGGAAAAGCTGAGACATCAAGACAGGAGCAGGTACTCATGGACTCTGTACTTGTGCACCCCTGAACTGTATGGCCACAAAGGACACAGGCACCCCCTCCTTGGGCAGCCTGAAAGGCCTGTCTGTACACTGTGCACAGTCCCCAGAGAAACTAGTCCCTGGACACCTCGCTGGCAGCTCTGGGCAACGCTCATCACAGGGTGTCATCACCCTGTGTGGCTGTCGGTGGCACGCACTGTGGAAGCTCAGGCCCTCAAGGTGTCCCAGCCTGCCCTGAGGCTACTTCATGGACTCCTGATCCCACTGCATCCCAGCCCAGGACCTGTGGGCCTCTGCACGATCTCCCGTTCCATGTCGCCTCCTTCCCATGATCTCTGTGCCCATTCTGGGTCCCTGTCCCAGGCTCCCCAGCGCTCCACACTCCTTGGCCTGCAGTGTGCTGATGCAGGGTTCCCTGGAAGCTGCTGAGCATGTGCGGTGGCCTGTGCCACCTGGGTCACACCCGCACAGGTGCGTGGGCTGGTGCACAGGTTCCTGCTGGGGACACAGCCAGCATGAGCAGTGCCCAGTCCTCAGGTCTCACCCCAGGTTTTCCTCCCCAGGAGCCAGCAACTTTCCATAGGGGCATCACTCAGGATGGTATCACCTTTGTGGTTGCTAAGGAAACACCTTCTGCTGGAGAAAAAAAAATGAATTTAACTCTGCGAGATAATTAAGTGGGTCAATTTCATACTTGTATCTCTTCTTTAGTCCTAAATATTTTGCTCCTTAAAAAGGTTTGCCTAGGGGCTGGGGACGTAGTTGTATGGTTAGAGCGCTTGCCTACGAAGTGCAAGACCCTGGGTTCAGTTCCTCAGTACCACATAAGCTGGGTGTATTGGTATGTTACCTATAATTCTAGCGCTCAGGAGGCTGAGGCAGGAGGATTGCCGTGTGTTTGAGGCCAACCTGGGTTACGTAGTAAGTTCAGGACCAGCCTGGATTACAGTGTGAGACTGTGTGTCAAACAAACAAAAAACAAAAACAACAACAACAACAAAAAACGTTGCCCAAATTACTTGCTTTACTTCCTAGTGTCTGTCAAACTCTGCCAGAAGGATAGTAACTTACATAATAATGTACGGTGTGCTGATGGCAGCTGGGCAGGCCTCCCTTACCTTTCCACTTGTGGGATGCAGCCCACCATTTTCCATGACCAGGCCTGATCCAGAGGCCCAGCACTTTGCCCACACTCCAAGCCCTTTCTCTTCCTGCCTTCCTGTGCTAGAGGCAGCCGCTGCCTCCTCCCCACCAAAGGCCCATAGCTTCCCCCATTTGACCTCTGGTCCCTGTGACCCAGGCCTGTTTGCTAAGTCTTTGAGACTTGACTGCCCTGTGGCCTCTGGAAAACTCCCACCCAGCTTGCAGCAGCCAGGCCTGGAGGACCGTAGAGCAGGCTGGACTTCAGTCTATATGAAGGAAGCCACTTGGACCCAGGCAGAGACCAGGACACTTGGCTGCCAGAGGCTGGACCTGCAGGAGGCCAAGCCATTGCTGGAGGACTGTGGCATTGGGAGCTACCTGGAAGGCACATGGCTATGTGATCAAGCAAATGTGGGTGCCAGACCTGCTTCTCTGATTAGCCAATAGATAGGGACAGAGTAGTCCCAGATGCCCAAGCAGAAACAGTGCCAGAAAGCCTCAGGCACAGCATGTGGTCCCTCCTGTCCCCAACAGTGGCTTTGGACTCTTCTCTCAGGTGACCAGACCTGCTGCCCCAGCAGCCTGAGCCTGCCCTTGTGCAAGGCACTAAGGTCCTCCCCTCTAGTCAGGGCCTTATGCTGGCCATAGCAAGCAGGGAGCTACTGGTGCTACCTTCAGATCCTGCTAGGAGCCACATTTTCCCAAGCCTGGCTGAGCCTGCTGCCTTCAACAGAGCACCGTACCTGAGCCCAGCTGCTCTTAGAACATCATTCTGGGTGAAAGTATCACAGACTCAGACCGATGGCTCACCCCCCACCAGTCCTCAAGTTCCTGGGACTAAGCAGATCCCCTGAGGGCCTTGGATCTGCAGCCTCCATAAAAATGTACTGTCTGCTGGTCCTCTGTACCAGACGAGCACTGAGCACTGTGCCATCTACCACCTGGCCCATGGGCAGCCCCAGTAATGCCCCAGGGCAGGAAGGCCCCACACCTAGGAAGGGGACCCCACCAAACACGGGGCACAGTCAGGCTCTTCCCTGAGGAAATGGCAAGGTCTACAGGGAGTGTAGACAGCGCTCCCTGAGAAGGGGAGGGTGAGCAGGACCCCACAGGGATGACATCGCCACACATGGCTTAGTGCGTTTAGGGCTGGGTACAGCAGCATTGGCGGCTAAGGTGGCTGTGCCAAACTGGCGACATGACCACCGTGCCCTTCGTGGTCATTGTGTCTGTGCATGTGACTCATGCACGTCTGTACATGCACCACTCCATTCTCTCTGTGGTCAACTACCATTGGCCCTGTCATCCTGGAGGCTGCATCTCTCCACTCACCCTTGTCCTGGTCCCCTGGTGGCTATGAGCAGGGTGGAGTATAGTATGCCCCTCCTGGCACATGGATGCGCAGCAAGCTCCAGCCACCTGGAAATTGATGCGCCACCATCGCTTCCACATTGGTAGCCCCTCCATGAGTTACGGGGTTAGGGGCAAGCTCACTGGAGAAAAAGCAGCTGCGAAGTCCCCTCACTCCTGTTGATGCTGAGCCCCCAGGGAAATCCAGACCACCACTGTCATCCTTTAACCCAGCTTCTCAGGTCACCTGCTGGTTGAGGTAACACAGGTACAGCTCACAGGGTGAGCACTCATGGACCATGGCCCTCTCAGGAGACCCCCTCCTTCCATCTCAACTTCTCCATTGTACCAACACTGGCCAGCTGTGGCTCCCCTGGCTCAGGGCCCTCTCCATGTCTGAGGGATCCTGTTGTTCTTGCTGAAGACACCCTCTCAGGTGGCTGCCTGCTCCTGTCCTGGTCAAGTGGGCTTGCAGCCAAGGATACTGCCCTCCCTCCCGCAGGCGGCTCCTCAAGGCTCATGCTGTCCTCGGGGCAGCCAGGCCAGAACTCTGGTCCCTCTGGCACTTCTGAACCTCAGCAGAGTCCTCTGCCATTCTCACCCAGGTCCACCTTGTCAGGATGGTCCAGTGTGATGAGGTCTGGAGGTAATCCTGTCCTACTTCTGCCAGGATCACCAGTCTTCCCCATGACCTTGTCTGAGGCAGTCCCAGGAAGGCAGACCTGGGCAGGCCCCTCCAGCTGTTTGGGCAACACCTCTGCCTACCTAGTTGCACAGCATCTGTAAGAGCCAGATATGGCCAGACACAGGGCTGCCTGTGATGCATCCCACCTGCCCGGAGCTGCTACAAAAAGCCATCCCAGGAGGACCAGGCAAGGCTGCAGCACATGGACTGGGGAGAGAATGTAGTCACAGAGGGTGAAAGTAGCATTGGACCCTGGAGGAAGAGTTGTGTCTTACCCACCGTGATGACAGCCAGTAAGTCAGCATCACATTCAGGAGGGTCAGGGCAGAAGTCACAGGGAGAGCCCTGCAGAGACCATAGACAGGTGCCTGCATGGCCACCTGGGGGGAGAAGTGAGGGTCCTGGGGAGTGGGGAGGAGCACATGCCAAGTCACTTCAGAGCCACAGGGATCTGGGCAGGTACAGAGCCAGTCTGGAAAGGGCAGCTGCCACAGACCCTGCTCCTCTCAGAGGGCCAGGGGTTGTGGCATCCAAGGACAGTGGCCTGGAGGCAGCCATGGCGCAACATTAAGATATGCAGAGGACAGGGAAGCAGATGCATCTGGAACATGCTGTGTTCCAGCCCAGCAGCCTGGACGAGGCTCGGCAGGAGGGAGGAAGGTGGCTGGGGTGCTAGACAAGTTTGCACCTGTGACCTGCCATAGGCCCCAAGGAAGCCTGAGTGCCCACCAAGAGGGGACAGGGAGAGTGTGGAGGGGCTGCCTGGGCAGGCCAGCACAGTCCAATATTCACTCTTCAAAGGAGGAAGTGCTGTCCAGTAGGAGGGAGTGGAAGTCAGGTCCTAGGGAGCTCGGCCCTTGGCCTTGCTGGGCAGCTGCCAAGGTCACTGCAGCCCAGACTGATCAGTGGGCCTCCTCACTGATGCCACTGTTGTGACCACCATTTGGCCTGGCCTGTGTAGGTCATGGCCTTGCTTGGCGGTGGACATGCTCAGCCTGCAACCCTAGACCCAGCAGGAGATACTGGCACTGCCTGCCATATCCTGCCACGTTTGAAGCATAGGTTATTCTGGGCCTTTACTCACCTCTCCCTTCTGGAGAAGAGTGAGGACACGGTCATGGTCTCCAAGCCCAGTCAACTGATATGACTGACCTCCCTGGGGGGGGCACAGCCCTTCTCCCTGGTCCTGTGACTGGAGGTCGGTGCTGCCTTCTTTGGCTGCAAGGCATCCAGGGGCACCAGGGCCCTGCCCTCAGTGCAAGAGCCATGACAGGATGACCAGCCGCCCAGTGCCAGCTAAATTAATTCTGTTAAAGTGGCTGATTTAATCTGAACAATCATTAATGTGATTTATTCGGGTTGGGAGTCCTTGCTCCCAGAACTGCAACTGTCCACTTTATGTTGCTTCAGAGTGCTGGGATTCCAGGCTTGCGCCATAGGGCCCAGCTGCCCTAGGCTTCTAAAACAGACTTGGGAAATGACTGACGTGTTCTGGGCTCTGAACGACAACGACCATACACACACCTGAGAGGCACCACCCTGGCTCCTCCTGCGCTGTGCTTCGAGGCCACAAGAGGGCGAGTGGTAGCCTGGACCCTGGGTGGCAGGCAGCCCGAGGTCCAGTCTCTGCCCCTCGTCTATCTCAGATCCCTTCGCAGGACCCCACGGCCTCTCCAGACCCCGGGCCCCGGGCACTGTGCTGTGGGGTTTCTCACCCTTCCTGACTTGCCCTGCTCCAGGTCTACAGCCTCATGGCCTGACAGCCCGCACGCTGCTTCACACCCATCCGAGCCCTTACCTCTTGTGTCTCGCTGCTTACCTAGATCTCCAGCCTGAGTCCCTGGCCCTCTCGGCCACGCTGTCCCGCTGCACAGGCTCGTGAGGACGCTTAGCCCAAGTGATCGTCAGAATCCCCGGAGCGTCGCGCTCCTGCTGAAAGCCTCAGTCTTAGGCACTCTCTGAAGGAAAGCTGGGAATTCCTAACTCCGAAGTGAGTTCCAGCTTGGGCCCGCTGCTCTCTGGGTCTCTTCCGGGGTTCTGCACGGGCCCTTCACGGGCGCACCTCTTTTACCAGGCGTCCACTGCAGTCCACGCGGCTGGGGGGGGGGGGGGGGGGGTGGACTGAGAAGCCAAGGGGCCTTCACCAGGGCCAGAAGAGCGGAGCTACGGGAACCCCAGCGCCTCAGACTACTTGGGCTCAGCCTAGAAGGCCCGAGAAGGAGCGAAGCGGTCCTAGGCGGCAGAGGAGCCAAAGCTTCAGGGCCATTCGCCTCTCCCGCCCTGGACTCCGTCCCCTTCACTGCCAAGAGCCCAGCACCAGCCCCTCGCCCCGCCCCCGTTACCACCCTTGCCCCGCCCCCGTCACCTCCCCCGCTCCCGCCCCCTCACCAAGTCCAGTCGTCGCCACGCCCCATCATGGCCCCTCCCCCTCGTGCGCACCCCGCCCCATTCTCGCGCCACCTGCCAGGGGTGTGGCGACTTTCTTTCCTTTTGTCGCGGAAGCGGGCCCTAGTGGAGAAAGTGGGGGCCCAAAATTCGTCGAATTTCTGGGCTGCAGAATTGAGAAGAGGGAGTGGGCAGTATGGGAGAGGTCCAGCGAGGGGAGGAAGACCCCTGCAGGCCCCGGTTCCCAGGCCCCACGTGGACAAGGCAGACTGGACCTCTGCTCGCGGAGCCCGCGCCTCCCGCCCTAGGAGGACCTGGGTGAGGGCAGAGCCAGCGCTCCGCCGGATTCTGCCTTGGGAGCGCTGAAGCAGCTCTGTCCTTTTCCTCGTGACCCAGTGCCTTTGGGGCCCCTCACTGAACTGGAGGCTGCCCCAGGACACCCACCCAGGAAGGGCCTGGGCTGTATCTGTCCTGGGTTGGATGGGGGGCACAGGAAGGGCAGAGGGGAGGGAGGAGGTGCTCAGAAGATGGTTTCTCACAAGCTGCTGCCTGAGGGGGGGGGGAGCACACACTCCTGTACCCTGCGGTAGTACCAGGGGCAGAGGGCCAAACAGGACAAGAGGCGGCAACTGCAGCAGGTCACGGGAGGCTCCTCCAAGCACCCACGGGAGGAAGGAGTTTCGGAAGTGGGCCTGGAGGAGCAAGGGGACAGCGAAGGCAGCAAGGGGACCTAGGACCTGGCCGGGGGAGCGACGTGTTTAGGAGTGGCTGACGAGAGGCAACCAGCGGGTGGATGGTATCCGTCTGGAGTGGGTACGCTGACACTGGACGCAGGGGCTGAGTGGCCGCAAGTGTCAGGTGAGGGCTCTAGTTGAGAGCTGGCCGCTGGCACGTGGGGTTGCGGTGATGGGACTGGAGTCCGGTGCCCCACCCGGGGCAGTGCAGGGACTGGAGACCCAGGATCCCGAGGGTGAGGAGGCGGCATGGAGATCTCTGAGCCCGACGCCAGGAGCTCCTCTAGCCTCACCCTTCCCTCTTTCCAGCTGAGGCTGCTGGCCAGGGCCTGGGGCCTGCCCACTCCACACTGGGGCGTACCTAGGGAAGAGGAGCTGGAGGAGCCCTGCCCTGGAGCCCAGGACCCAGGAGGAAGTGCGCGTTCCTCCCACCTTGCGGGCTCTGGAAGCACTGGCCACTGCCGTGTCACCTCCAGGGGTGCTGGGGCCAACCCGGAGGGCCACCAGGAGGGGCACACTGTGTGTGTTCATGTGGACAAAGGGAGCCAGTACAGGAGGCAGGGCAAAGGCAGAACACGTGGGAGACAGAGCTGGCCCAAGTTGTAGGGGAGCCTCTCCTCCCCGCCGCAATTCCCTCTGCTGGGAATGAGCTCCCAAGTCGCTCCAACAGCCACCCCCTGGCTTTGTCCTGACGTCCATTCAAAGGACACCTCCCCAGGACCCCTGCTGGCCAGTGGTGAGGTGGAGCCAGAGACCGAAGCCTGAAGGCAGGAAGGGAGCAGTCCTTCTGGGCAGCCAGAGCAAGAGCCTCCAGGCAGAGGGGATGGCCAGAGCAAAGGCCCTGAGGCCTGAGAGTGCCTGGTCCGTTTGAGAAACAGTAAAAGAATGAGCGGCCCAATTGTGTGTTCCTGCACATCTTCCACTCCCTGCCCGCTGCTGTCAACTGTCAACCCCCCTGCTCCAGCTCTTCCGGGAGGCCTTTTTCCTCCTTAGAGCCCAGGCCCTCCGCCCGCTACCTTGGGCAGGCCCCCACGTTCACTGCGCTGTCACTCTGCCCCGGGCCCAGCCCAGCCTGGCCCCACCCGTGCTGTCAAAGGTCTTGGGCCGCCCCGTCCCGCCCCGCCCCGTCCCGCCCTACACATGCGACCGTACAGCCCCATCCGCGCCCCACACCCCTACTCGCGCTGTTACTTGCCCCGGCCCGCTCCGCCCCGCAGGGGAGGTCACTCGGCCTCGGCCCCGCCCCACTTCGCCCCGCCCCACAGGTACAGTCACTGGGCTTCGGCCCCGCCCCTTTCGCGGCCCGTCCCACCTGCACCGTGCGGTCATTTAGTCCTCGACCCCGCCCCGAGTGCTGTCACTCAACCTGTGTTCCGCCCCGCCGCACACGTGCTGGCCCTCGGCCGGCTGCCCGCACACTTGTGCTGTCACTCAGCCCGCCGCTGAGCGGAAGGCGCCCTGCTGGCCACCAAGCCGGACACTCGAGCCCCGCCGCTAGCCAACGCCGTCCGGATGGACGCCTTGCTCGTCTTCGTCCTCGGGCTGCTCGCCCAGGTAAGGCATTGGTGCCCTGCAAATCCCTTCCGCCCCGGGGCAGGGGACAGTCTCCCGTGGGACCACTCGAGTTGCTAGCTGGATGGGCTGTTTGTCCAGGCGCTGTGGAGGGAGGCACCCTGACCGGGAGCGTGTGGAGTACGACCAGCCTCTGTGGCCTCGACCTGGGTAATTGGCAGCCCTGGGATACCCAGCTAGGGGCAGTCTTTGAGGGTTGGGGCAGAACCTGTCCTGCAGGGTCTTGGGTGGCTACTCTTGTGGGGGCATACGGAGGCAGCCGCAGGAGACCTAGCCAGGTGTCCTGGGGACTCCCTGCCTGGCCTGAGTTGGCACCCGCCTCGTGCCAGCCTTGAGGGGTCTGAGCTCCTCCCCAACCCCCAGGCTGAGCCAGCAGGGACGGCCATGAACGCTGCCCTCCAGAAAACTCTGGGAGTGCCTGGCCAAGAGTGATCCCTCCACGCACACCGTCCACCCAGGACAGCTGCTGTGGGACTCCATAGCAGCTGTGAAGCGGCCTGAACGGGGCCTCCCACTTCTCCCCACCCCGCATTCCCTCTCCCCAGTGTGGAAGGAGGCCAGGCTGCTGGCCCTGTGCCCCGGGGGGCTCCTGAGAGCCTGGTTCTTGCTGCTGGTAGCACTGGGCTGGGCCCAGGAGCGAAGGATGAGGCCCTGGGCCGGGGTTGGGGGGATGGTCTGTATGGGCTGACAGAGACCACTCATGCCCACTACCCTCGGGCACCTGCAGCTCTAGGGTGGTGTGCAGTCTGGGTGTGAGGAAGGGGCTGCCCCTCCCCAGCCTGCACCCAAGGTTTCCTTGGGTCCCCTTGAATTCCCACTGACTTAACAGCTCCAGCTGATGGTTCAGATTTTGGCCTTGGGCAGCTGACCAGCACTGATCAGCCTGACCCCCCTCCAGCTTCCCTGCCCGCTGGGTCCCAGCCCACGTGCCACCGTGGGAACTCTCAAATCCCGCGTGGATACAGCGGCTCTCACAGCCCCCTGCCTACATCCTGCACCCCCTCCCATCAGTCCTGTGTGTAGAAACCCGACGTCCCACGGCCCAGGGTCCGCTGTGCAGGCCTGCTGGCAATGGCTGCAGGGACGGAGTCCCCAGCTCCGCGAAGGCCAGGACCTGCCCCTGCTCTCTTGGGGCCCCCTTTAGGTTTAGGAGTGCTTCCCTCCCGCAGGTCCCAGGGGACTCCACCGCAGGGACATGGGTAGGATTCCTTTTCCTTCCCATCTTCTTCACCCCAGACAGAGGGAGACCTTGGGGGTCAGCGTAGGGTCGGGGTGACCCAAGGAGGCCAGGCCTCTGAGCTTCCTTCGTGGCAGGGTGGCTCAGATGACCTCTGATGTGAGGGGAGGGGCTCCCAATCCCACCAGACCCCGTGTATGCCTGTCAGGCCCCTGCCCCCTCCCCCACCTGGCTCAGCTTTCAAGCTCTTGTCCAGCAGGCTGACCCCAGCCCCCAGTGCTCAATCCTTCCCCACCATCCTCAAGCCCCAGGCAGGGGCAGCTGGTAGAGGGCTCTGCTCAGATTTTTTCCTGACCCTCTCCTCTGAAATCCAACCCTGAGCCTCAGAGTGACCCCAGCAACTGGCCTGTGGTCAGAGCTGGCCATTTACCTGGGACTTCTTCTCTGCACCCACTCTGTCCTTGGTTGCTGGCCCTATACTTAGGACCTTGCCCTCACTAAGAGGGCAGGGGGGGAATCTATGGTTTACTGTGCCCACATCAGACACTGAGGAGATCAGTGGCCTCTGGAAGAAAGACAGGGCCTCATGATGCCTCTGGGGGCTTTGCAGGTGAGGACCAGTCACTGTGTTAGTGCTGGATAGAGGGTGTCCTCTACACAGTCACCCTATCCTTCAGCCTGTTACAGGGACCAAGGCCCGAAAAGGCAGTAATGCAGTGTTGGGCACTGCAAGGCCTTGCTGTTGGGGGCAGGCTATGCAAACTGAAGGGAACAGCTGCCGCCAGTCTGCCGCCCCTTTTCCCTTCTGGGGGGCCACAGCAGCTGGAAGGGTGAGGCCCACAGGAGAGATGGGGGCCCACACTGGGCCAGGCGACAGCTGGGCCATTTCTGGCATGCTGGCCATCCAGGAACACACAGGAGGTCTGGAATTTGGCCGGGAAGAGGGGCTGGGGCCTGAGACGCTAGTGGGTGGGTCTTGTCCCCTTCCCAGGAGAACTCACCCACACTCCACCGGCCATGTTCCTAGAATCTAAGTGCGCCCCCTTTTCCGAGGCCCTTCCTGAGACATCAGGCCCACTGCTACTGCAGTGTTGGATGAGGTTTGGCCCATCTGTGCTGGGGAATAGAAGGACCCTTCCTCAGACCAGGACAGAGTCATCAGCAGACGCTCTAGCCCGGCAACCCTGGGGCCTTCGTGAGAGGCCACCAGCTCTGTCCCGTCTACCGAGCAGAAGAGGGCAAGGGTTTGGGTGTCCATAATGACCAGTCTGCTTCCCTGGCAACTGGTACCTCTGATGGCTCTGTCAGACCCATCTCCTGCTGGGAAGGGACAGCACTTGGCTCCTTGGGGTTGGGCAGAGGTGGACCTGACTGGGGAGGCCCCTAGCCACTCGACTTTGCCTGGGTCTCTGGGGCTGGGCTCTTCCCTGGGTCCTGGGTCAAGGGCAGGAGGAGCTTGTCAGTGTCACTAGGCACCCATACTGAGAAGAGTCCATGATGTCTGGTTTGGCACGGAGGAGTCTGAGAACCCATGTTCACAAAGCCCACTGAGCAGATCCGCTGGGCATGGGTTGTCCTGGACTCCAGAGGAAGCCCCCAGACCCTGCCTACAGCAGGTCACACTATCTGGGAAGGAGTGGGGCAGGGACAGAAAGCAAGCAGCCTGGATGCCCCTTAGAGCCAGAAGCTTCTTCGGCCTGCCCAGTGAGCGCCTGTGCATGCCCACCGCGATGTCTGACCTAGGCAAGGTTCCTGCCAAGCTTCTGTGGTTCTGCTGACCCTGTGAACCGGGGCTGTATGCAGCAGAAACCCAGGATTCCCAGGCTGTGCCGTGTCTACACCTGGCTGGTGCCAAGCCTCTGGGCATCAGCCGAGGTGACTGGTGAAGGTAGGGCTGTCCCAGATTTGGCTCAGCTGGCCAGGGATAGGGCAGAAGTGTTTCAGGAAGGGGTGATGTGGTCTCCACTGAGGTTCTCAGGCCTGGAGCCCACCCTCTGTCAGGCCAGCCCCCAGCAGGGTGGGCACTGCTATCGTAGGGTCCTATGCCTGTGGTTCTGAGTAGCTGAGCACACAGCCCCCATTGTCAGGCCTGCTTGGGTGGGTATTAGCCCTCACGGCAGCTTCTGAACTTCCCGCTTGGACCATGAGATGAGGCATACACCAGTACCCCAGGCTGGGAGGGATAACAGTGCATCCCAGCTCCCGCTGGCAGAGAGGGCTGTGCATCCCGGGACCCTGCCTGAGGCGCATACCCCATTAACCAGCCCTGGGGCAGGGCAGGCAGTGAGCCCCAAGGCCCTGTGCACCCAGCTGGGAGCACAGCCCCATGCCAGGAGGACAGGTTTGCACATGGTAGGAGCCTGCCCCAATCTGGAAGTGTCAGTGTCCAGCAGCCTGTGGCAGGCTCAGGGGCCAGTGAACCATCTGTCAGCCTGCAGGTGCCACTCTAGGCAGGGGCACCAGCTAGAGGGCCGTCTGTCCCTTCCCTGCCTACGTTCT
Organism: Ctenodactylus gundi; assembly: GCA_004027205.1. Classification (NCBI taxonomy): domain Eukaryota; kingdom Metazoa; phylum Chordata; class Mammalia; order Rodentia; family Ctenodactylidae; genus Ctenodactylus; species Ctenodactylus gundi. The sequence continues at coordinate 63,256 of PVKB01002665.1, read as the reverse complement.
GTGAGGGGTCCAGGCTGTCTGCTCCCAGGGCAGGCACAGGGTAAGGAACCTCGGCACAGCTCCCCCCGGAAGGACCTTGGAAGAGGTGGCCCAGGGTCCCGCTGCTGGGGGCTAACAGCCCAAAGGAGGCTGTTCTGGCCTGGATGTCACTGTATTCTGTCAACAGAATGGGAACCTTTGCATGGGGGTCTGTGTGGTCCAGTCAGGGAACAGGGTGTGAAGCCCTGAAGCCCCTGATCTTGCAATCAGTTCCTGCCCTGGGCCCTGGGTGTCCACGCAGGTGGTGGAGGAGGTAGAAGGTAGGGAGGATGGTCCAGGCTAATGGCTCTTGTAGGGCCAGCCCTGCCCCAGGGTGTGGCCCACAGCCACTGTCCCTATCCACGTCCCCACCCCTCCACCATCTTCTGTCCAGCCAAGGTGGAGAAAGGCTTCACAAAAGCCAGGCAGGGGGCGGCCAGGGACCCTGCGATCCTGTGGGGAGGAGGGTAGCCTGGCCAACGCTGTCCCCACTTCCTACACCCCTGTGCTGCTCACACTGCACCCCACGTGGGAGTGTACCCCACAGAAGGGAGCAAGGTATGGGGCCCCAGACCACCCAGGATCCCCCTGTGGCCCCAAGTGTGTGCATTGTGGCCAGTGGCTGTGAAGGCTTTGCTGGACTTAGGACACAGCGAGGGTAGATGATCCCAGGGCCCCAGGGCCCAGCTCACTTGCCACTTCAAGGCAAGAAATGGGAGAACCATGCCAGGGAGCCGCTGGGACACACAGGTGTATCTGGGAACCCTGCCCTCCAGCCCTCCAGCCCTCCAGTCCTGCTTCCCAAGGCCCCAAGGCCCCTGTAGGTCAGGGCTGCGTGGGGCAGGGAAGCCTGGCAAGGGACCTGGAGAGGCAGGAGCTGGAGGAGTTGCTGCCCGACAACAGCCCTGCCGGCTGAGTCTCCTCCAGTCTCACCCGGCCACTTGTGGCCAGCCGGCCTGTGCTGGGGAGAGCCGGGGTGGGCCTCAGGCATCCGCACTCTCCCTCGGGCCAGCCGCGCACTGAGCCCTGGACACGTTCAGTGGCATCCTCGAGGCAGCCCCTGGACCCGTGGGGGGTCTGCACTGACTGCGGTGCTCAGGACCTAGATGCAGCCCTCACTGAACCCACACGGTGGCAGGGTCCATGTCCTTGGGTCTCCTCCCTTCTCTCTGAGCCTCTTGTGGCAAAAGTGGGTGTTGTTCTGGTAGCCTCAACACACTGATGTATGGGAGAGGCCTGGCATGGGGGCACCCTCTGCCCATCCCAGAAGCAGGCCCAGCCTGCAAAGCCATCCTCAGCAGGGGAACCAGCTGCCTCGCTGCCCACACTCCTCACTGTGGGGGAGGCTGCATTCCAGGGCCCGGCTGCAGCCCCTAGGAGGAGTAGCTGTTGCTGAGCCCACAAGCTCTCCATGGGCGCCCGACGTCTCTTGGGCACATGGCCACCTGACACCGTGGGTGTTCCCATCCACCAGTCAAATAAATCTCACGAAGGCCGGCGGACCGTGCAAACACAGACTCTAGATCCCGGAGCTCCCACGAGAGGAGGAAGCAGAATGGGATGTCTGTGTGGAGCCTTTAAGGCCTCAACATTGGGGTGGGGCCCCAGGAGCCTGTGCCCGCCCCTAGCCACCCCAAGGAGTGGTACCCTGACCTGTTTAGTCCTCCTATGAGTTGCCGATTGTCTCTGTTGCAGAACTTCCACCTGTCCTTGGGGGTCCCTAGCTGGCCCAGCACCCTGTACCCCTGGCACCGGGCACCTGCTCTGGGCCGTGTGCGGAGAGCCTGGGTTATCCCACCCATCAGTGTGTCGGAGAACCACAAGGTCCTGCCCTATCTGCTGGTCCAGGTGAGGCACAGCTGTTGGTCTTGTCCTCTAGTCTCTGGGTGGGGACCCTTGGCGGCCTGCGGATCACTGACCTGGCATCCCATTTGGGCAGTACAGGGCCCAGCCCCAGGGCCTCCGGGAGGAGGTGGACTGGGTGGCCCACAGCTGGTGAGGGAGGGGCAATCCACCCCTCCCACCTCTCCCTTGTCCCCACCCCTGTCCACAGATCAAATCAGACAAGCAGCGGCTGGGCAGCGTCATCTACAGCATCCAGGGCCCGGGTGTGGACGAGGAGCCCCGCGGCCTCTTCTCCATCGACAAGTTCACAGGGCAGGTGTTCCTCCAAGCTGAGCTGGACCGGGAGAGGACCGACCGCTTTCGGGTGGGAGCTCCTCCCTCCACCCCCCTTGGCCCGCTCTGTCCCAAGCTCCAGGTCACATCCTCACTGTGGTGGGTGGTAGGGGGCAGATCGGGAGCCTGAGGCCCAAGGATGTGGGATGCAAGAGAGACACGTGGTGGCACAGGTGGCCCAGGTCTGGTGAGAGGAGGCAACCGTGGCTGGAGCCCCTTCAGCCCTCAGCTGGGTCTCCCCAGTCCTGGCTTAGTCAGGAGGCACTGGGCACTGCAGGTGGTAAAAAATCACAAGAAGGTACCAACCCCAGAAGCAGCTGTGTCCTTGGGGGAGGGATCAGCTAGGAGGGCCACACACACAGTCAGGGAGATTCGGGGAGGCAGGTGAGCAGAAGGTGTGCTCCAGTGAGCCCAGCACCTCCACTGAGACCCTGCAGGCAGCCTACCCTGGCCTGGACCCTGCTAAAGGCCGCATTGTACTGACCCGAGGAAGGCGGCCTCCTGCCTCTGCCTTTTCAGAAAGCGAAAATTCCTTTTATGTGCCCAAAGCCTCCCACTGAATCCTAAACATCAGCTGTAGTTCCCTCGTGCAGAAGGTTATTAGAGGTTTCCTCACCTGTACACGATATTCCTCCCCAGTGTTAGAGGCAGTTTAAAATTGCACATGCACCTGGGAATTAAAATAGACTTCCAGAGGAACCGAAACCACTTAGACAGAGAGAAACCAGGAGCCCCAGTGAAAGCAGTCCTTCAGGGGCACATGTCGCTCACCTGGAGCTGTGAGCCTCCTGGCAGCCAAGGTGAAAGGGAGTGATATAGACCTATCTGCTGAGAGAAAATGGCTTCACTTCAAGAAGCTCCCCAGCGCCCCTTGCCTGTCCTGCACCTGTGTTTCCTCTGCACTCAGTGCAGAGGCTGCACAACCAGCACTCCCTCTATGTGGGCAGCTCCGGGCTTTTGCCCTGGACCTGGGAGGCTCTATCCTGGAGGACCCCACGGACCTGGAGATTGTGGTTGTGGATCAGAACGACAACAGGCCGACCTTCCTGCAGGAGGTGATCACGGGCCACGTGCTGGAGGGTGCTGCCCCAGGTGAGGCCCTGCAGAGAGGCGGGAGTCCCATCCCGAGGTGGTCCAGGAGGGCAGAGGAGGGCAGATTACAGCATTTCCTTCATGGAGAGTTTTGGACCTGCGGTGGTGGAGGGGGAGTCCTGCCTAGCACACACGAGTCACCAGCACGTTGAAGGATGGTCCTTCTCGGTGTGTGAAATCATTAGGCAGCCTGCAAGACAGGAGCCCCTACAGGCTACCCAAGCCTTTCTCATCTCAGCATGAGTTTCAGACCCGGGGCTGGGCCAGTAGCTCAGGGGTTAAAGCACTTGCCTAGCAAGCCAAGGCCCCGGGTTTGATTCCCCAATACCACATAAACTGGGCATGGTGGTGCATGCCTGTGATCCCAGACCTCAAGGCTGAGGCAGGAGGGTTGCTGTGAAATCTGAGGCCAGCCTGGGCTACAATGTGAGGCCTAAACTTGGAGAGGATTCTGAGTAGCAGCACTCTAATTGCTCTCCTTTAGTTGGGCCATAACTCATATAACATAAAATTAACTGTTTAGGTTAGGGGGCGGGGCTCGCGAATCACAAGTTCAAGCTCAGCCTGGACAACGTAGTGAGGTCCTGTCTCAAAATAAATAAATAAATAAATAAATAAATAAATAAATAAAATCAGAAAGGGCTAGGCTATAGCTCATCGTGAAGGCCCCGAGCAGCGTGGTGCCAGCTAGTGCGTTCATAAAGTCGTGCACAAAAATGTCCTCTTCTGAGACTTTGTCCTAGCCTTAGAGGAACCCCCTTTTCCAGCTGGTGCTTCATAGTTGGGTCCCAGACAGCCCCAGCCCTCCGTCCCTGGTATGTTCTTGCAGGCTGCATGGCCACTGAAGGCCCAGGGCAGGCTGGATGCCCCTCCTGCCCCCTGTTCCTGGTTGGGTCACATTCCGGGAAGTCCTTCAGAAAGTCAGAAGAGGGGAGCTGCCATGTGCTGCCCTGCCTGACTCTGTTTTGCACCGTTTGCATTTTTTTCTTAAGACTTGAAGGAACTTAGTTTTGCTTTTTTTTTTTTTTTTAAGCAGTGTCTTGCTCTGTAGTTAGCTGGCACTGAACTCATGGCAATCCTCGTGCCTCAGCTTCCCTCCAGCTCTTGCATCCTCTGGGCTGCTTGCTTGCAGGGCAAGCCATGGCTTTCCTGAACACCTTAATTAAACCTGTGCTTCCTAATCACTTGCCTCAGGGGGTGATTATCCAAACCAGGAAATTAGTATCTATGCAATTCTGACATCTAATCCACAGACTGGTTCAGCCTAGTTCCTGGGATGACACTGCTGTCACTGGGCAAGTCCTGGGTGGTGCATTCCCCTGGCTGTCAGCATCCTGACCCTCCTGCCACTCTACCGACTAGGTGCCTGTGGCCCTGCAAAATGCTCACCCCTCCACCAGGCAGCTTCCCCTGGTCCCCTGCAGACAGGAAGGGGCTTGGTGGTGGCCCTGTCTCCCTGTGATGCAGGTGGGACAGGGGCTGCTAGGGTCTGTCCCGTGCTCAGACCTCGGCTGTGGACAGTGGGGTCTCTGGCCTTCACCCTTCCTAGCCAGAGGGTCCCTGGCCTTGGTGTCTCTTAGGAGGACACAGACCTGAGCCTGGATGCCGCAGGCCACCGCCATCCTGCTGTCCAGGCGTGCACTCAGGCCTGGAGGAGGCATCCAGCTCCTGCTCTTTCTCTCTCTCCTGTTCCTACTGCCACTCATTCCTGGTCTCCAGACAGGATGGTGCATGTTGCTGGTCCCCTCAGAGGTGGGACGTGACCTCCCCAGTCTGATGGGTTCAGGGCCCGAGCCTGTGAGTTTCCCATGGTTAGGGCAGGGGGAACCCACACAGCTTACCCACCCAGATGGGGGATGTGCCCACATCCTCTGGCTGTCAAGGCAGTGATGTCTTGGAGTACCCCGCAGTGACGGGGACAGCTGTGTGTCAGGTTGGGTTTGTCGGACAAGATTCAGACCCTGTGTTCTGGCAGGAAGGCCACATGAGCCTGTTGTGGTGAGGGGCACTGGGAGTGCAGGTATCTGCCTGCCCACGTGGCACAGGTGTGTTCCAGCCCCTTCCTTACAACAGCACCTTATGGAGGGCACCCCGAACGGCAAAGGCCTCCTTGCCTCAGACTCCCCAGCTGGTTTGTCACCCACTGAGAGCCCTTGCCCAAGCCCATCATGGGAACAGTGCCCAGGCCCTCAACTGGCCGACCCGCTGCTCCGCCACTGAGGGCCAGGCCGCACCTGGGGAAGATGTGTCAGATAGGGAATGATGAGAAACAGGCAGGAGGAGCACAAGTGATTTAGCAACTTGTTGAGACCCTGTCTCACAGTCAAAAGTAAAAATGGGTTATGGATGTGTCTCAACGTGGAGGCCCCAGGTTGGATCCCCTGGAAAAACAAAAATACATCACCCGATGCTCTGGGGGCCATTGGGTCTGCTCTGCCAAGTGGGCAGCATGCTGGCAGCAGCGAGAGCATCCAGGGCTCAGGTAGGTCAGCGTGTCTGCTGGTCTGGGTGCTCACAACAGCCAGGCCTGACTGCTGGATCTGTGGTCACGCCACGTCGGACCTGGGAAGCACATGTGCACGGCGAGCCCTCTGTCCTCCCAGCACCTGGATCCCACAGCTGGCAGCCCCACACCTGCATGTCCTCCCCAGGCACCTACGTGACCAGGGCAGAGGCCACCGACGCCGACGACCCGGACACAGACAATGCTGCGCTCCGGTACTCCATCCTGGCACAGGGTAGCCCCGAGCTTTTCAGCATCGACGAGCGCACAGGGGACATCCGCACCGTGCATGTGGGGCTGGACCGCGAGGTGAGGTCCCAGCACGCCACACCTGCCCCTGCCCCACCTAGGTGTGCCAGGATGACTAGCCCCTCTGCCCCTGCCTGCCCATCCCTGAGCCCCCACCACAGAAAAAGGGGTGCCCTCTAAATGCTACAGAACACTCCCGTGGAGCGGGGTGTGGTGGCTCCAGCCTGTAACCCCAGCACCCTGGAGATGGAGGCAGGAGGACTGCAAGCTCAAGCTTAGCTTGGGAAATCTAGTGACTTAGCAGGATCTCATCTCAAAATAAAAAACTGAAAGAGAACTGAGGATGTAACTCTATGCAAAAGCTTGGGTTCAGCCCTAGCCCTGGGGGGAGGGGGAGAAAAAAACACCACCCTGGCTGTTCCTGGCCGCCGGAGGCAACCTGCTGAGTGGAGATGGAGCCTCACCTGCCTGGTGGGGCCAGGCTGGGCTGGCGAGGGGCCTCTTGGCAGTGGGCAGGGCTCCCTTGGGCTGCTCCCTGCTTGTCACCCTCCCTGGCCCTTCCCCTTCAGGGCCTCTGTGCTCAGAAGCCGGCGCCCAGCCCTCTGCACCGCATGTTCTGGCCTTGCAGCTGAGCCAGGGAAGGGCCTGATCCCCGTTGCCTCTCAGTGCACTGACCCCTCCAGGGCAGGGGCCAGGTACCTTGGGTGCCCATAGCCATCTGGAGCTTCTGACCTCCCCGGTTCCCGGGAAAGGCTGCTGCCCCATGGGCAGCCTTCCTCCTCTCCTGTCCCTGCCCTGCCTGGCCTTGTCCCAGCCACCAGCCTGACCTTTGTCCCCTATCCCTCGGTGGTGGCAGCGGCTGTTGCTGGTAGTCACCTCCCTCTTCCTCCTTTGTGCCCATTTTCTTCTTCTTCCTTATTCCTTTCCTCTCCCCTTCTTACCTCTGACCCCAGACTGCACCCAGGGTCTTCACACTTAATAGCTCTTTTTAGTTTTTTGATTCTGGGGCAAGTTCTTACTAAGTCACCAAGTTGTTCAGATTGAGCTCCACCTTGCAATCCCCCTGCCTCACCTCCCAGAGTGCAGGGCTGACACTCATGCCCCACCATGGCTTACCACATCTTCTGATCCCTTGTCATCTGTCCCCAGGTGGTTGCTGTGTACAACCTGACACTGCAGGTGGCGGACATGTCTGGGGACGGCCTCACCGCCACGGCCTCAGCTGTCATCTCTGTGGACGATATCAATGACAACGCCCCTGAGTTCACCAGGGATGAGGTGCCACGTTGCCCCCTGCACCAGCTAAGGGCTGCCCTCCATCCTCCGGCTCTGGCTGCGGGTCAGGGCTTGTCGCTGTGTGCCTGCGGAGGGTGCTGTGGGAGTCCCAGCCTGAAGCCCATGGGAATGGCACTGGGCGCCAGGGGTGAGGTCCCTGGAGGTTAGGTGCAGGACACATCGTAGTAACATGTCTTCCCCTACCTTGCTGCGTGGAAGGGGCAGCCTCCCTGTCCCCAGAGATGACAGGGCAGCAGACAGTCGGGCACCCAGGGCGGGCAACAGAACTAGCAGAGGTAGGCAGGAGGGTGGTGAGGCCAGGTGCCAGGGAGTCCCAACCCATGGTAACTGGGGCTGGGTTCCCCCCAGTTCTCTATGGAGGCTGCAGAGGCTGTCAGCGGAATAGACGTGGGGCGGCTGGAGGTGGAGGACAGGGACTTGCCAGGCTCCCCAAACTGGGTGGCCAACTTCACCATCGTGGAAGGCGATCCTGATGGGCATTTCAACATCCGAACAGACCCTGGTACCAACGAGGGTGTGCTGGCCGTGGTGAAGGTGAGCTGTGCCCAGGGGCAGGCGCACCCCTGGACTCTGACCTGCTGGGCCTTGTTCAGGGACCTCTGGCCAAGCAGGGTCCTTGGGTGTGAGGGGGGACGGGCAAGGGGCCTTCTCCCACTTTTGTGTGTGCTGCATGTATAAAAACGCAACCCAGATCGTCTGAAGGAACCACGCAGTGTGTAGACACATTTGTATGTTGGTATTTTACGAGCTCTACTGCAGGAAGCTGTCCCAGGCAGCTATGAGCAGGCTGGGCACTCGCCCTTGGGTGGTGTGCTCCCGTGGCACTTCCAAGCCTTTGACATGTGGGAAGCGTCTTCAAGTGGGGAGCTCAAGCCACCCAGCCAAATGTACCTGGAGCCCACATGGCAACACAGGAGATCTGGCCGGGCTCACTGGCAGCCACAGCCCACAAGCCATTTGAGACCACACCACACTTGCTAGTCATTTTTAGTGACAGGATTCATCTTAAAAAAACAAAACAAAACAAAAACTAGTCAGGGTCTGAAGTACTGGCATGGTGGTTAAAGCACTTGCCTTGCAAACACAAGGCCTGAGTTCAATTCCCCGGCACCACATAAAGTTAGGCATGGTTATGCACACCTATAATCCCAGCACTCAGGGGCCTGAGGCAGGCAGATTGTCCTGAGCACAAGGCCAGCCTGGGATATACCAGTGAACTGAGGACCAGCCTGGGCTACGGAGTGACACTCTGTCCTCCCTAATTAATGATTGCAGCCCTGAGGATTGTGCCTGGGGCCTTTGAACTGTATCCCTAGCCCAATTTTTAGTTTTATTTTGAGATGGGGGACAGGGACTTGCCAGGCTCCCCAAACTGGGTGGCCAACTTCACAATCGTGGAAGGCGATCCAGGTCTCACTTCTGTTGCCCATGAGGGGCGTGAACTTGCAGTCCTCCTGCTTCAGCCTCCCAGAATGCGGAGATCACAGGCTATCTTGTCTTTTTGCGTTTTCCTTTGAGCCTCCTAGCCCTGCGTGGACTTTATTTTGTCAGGGTTAAGGGAGGAAGAAAAGGGAGGCTATGGGCCAGGCCTGGGTGTGGGTCCACGTGCTGAGCAGCTGGCCCTTTGCCCCAACAGCCCCTGGACTACGAGAGCTGCGAGCACTACGAGCTCAGGGTGTCTGTGCTGAACGAGGCTCCACTGCAAGCTGCAGCTCCCCGGCCCATCCGAGGCCAAGCCAGGGTCAGCGTGCAGGTGCGGGACGTCAATGAGGCCCCTGTATTTCCAGAGAACCCCCTGCGGACCAGCCTGGCAGAGGGGGCACCCCCAGGAACCCCTGTGGCAACCTTCTCTGCCAGGGACCCTGACACTGAGCAGCTGCAGAGGGTCAGGTAGGTTCCAGGACTCAGCCCCTGGGCTGAAGTTCAGAGGTGCAGCGTGTGCCTGGGTGTGTTCTTGAGGGTACAAGAGCCTTAACCCCAGGTCTGCCCACGTGTCTGTGCTGGGGTGACCCTGGGGGCTGTGGCCCCTGCAGGGTGGCTGCTTACATCTAGTTAAACCACTGTGGGGCCTGGCCAGCATGTCCCTGTCTGTCTCCGTGGTGCCCTGACCAGCACCCAGCACTGACCAGTTGCCACAGGGCCCTGAGCCTCAGTGTCCACATCTGTGGACCCTGGGCTATGGGGAAGCCCCCTCACGGAGGCTCCTGTCAGCCCCCATGGGAATGGAAGGCACGTGCAATCGAGCTGAGTGCCAGATCCTACAGGTGCCCTTGTGTGTTAGGGGTGTGTCTGTGCTGTCCCTTCTAGGCGTCCTAGGAGCTCAGAACCTATACCCCTCTCTGACCCCTCTCCAGCTACTCCAAGGACTATGACCCTGAGGACTGGCTGCAAGTGGACAGTGCTACGGGCAGGATAGAGACACAGCGGGTGCTGAGCCCAGCCTCCCCCTTCCTCAAGGATGGCTGGTACCGCGCCATCATCCTGGCCGTGGACGATGGTGAGCGGGCGCCCCGCATGCCCAGGGACCTGCAGGAGGCCAGTGGCCGATCCCCTGAGTCACTCCCCTGTCCTGCCTGCAGCCTCCCCGCCCAGCACGGCCACCGGCACCCTGTCGGTAGAGATCCTGGAGGTGAACGACCACGCGCCCGTGCTGGCGTACCTGGCTCCGGGCAGCCTGTGCGGAGAGCCCGACCACGGCCCTGGCCTCCTGCTGGGCGCCACCGACGAGGACCTGCCGCCACACGGGGCGCCCTTCCACTTCCAGCTGAGCCCCTTGGTGCCCGAGCTCGGCCGGAACTGGAGCCTCAGCCAGGTGAACGGTGCGTGGCCCTGCGTGCCGAGGCTGGCCCGGGAGGGCTTGTGGGGGCGGGGACCGAGGCCCGACCCGGCTGACCGAGGCCTGCCCGCCCCAGCAGGGAGCCACGCGCGCCTGCAGCCGCGACGCCCGCTCCCCGAGGGCCCGCACCGCCTCCGCCTGCTGCTGCGGGACTCGGGCCAGCCGCCGCAGCAGCGCGAGCAGCCGCTGAACGTCACCGTGTGCCGCTGCGGGCCGGACGGCGCCTGCCTGCCCGGAGCTGCCGCGCTGCGGGCGGGGGGCGCGGGCCTCAGTCTGGGCGCCCTGGTGGTCGTGCTGGGCAGTGCCACGCTTCTCCTGCGTGAGTTTCCCCGCCCGGGTTCACTGGCCCTGGGCCTGAGAAGCCCTCCCCTCCGACGGTGGACCCCTTCCCCCGCCCTTGGGAGCCTGCCCCTTCCCCAGGTCACCCCTGCATTTCGCCCCAGTGCTGGTCCTGCTGGTGACTCTGCGGGCCCGGCTGCGCCAGCAGTCCCGGCACAAGAGCCTGCTGCACAGCCTGCACGACGACCTCCGGGACAACATCCTCAACTATGACGAGCAGGGAGGTGGCGAGGAGGACCAGGTGAGGGGGAGGACTAGGTGCGGGCAGGCAGGCCTCGCCAGCAGGTGTGGGGCGATGTCCCCCGGGTGAGGGGAGCGAGGGGAGACCTGGAGGCACTGAGTTGGTTTGCCTCACAGGACACCTACGACATCAATCAGCTGCGCCACCCAACGGGGCTGGTGGCGCTGAGCCTCCCCCTGAGCCGGCCACCCCTTCGTCGTAACGCCCCCTTCAGCCACGGGCCTCTTCCGCCACCCCGGCTGCTGCCCACGAGCCCCGCCGACATCGCCAGCTTCCTCCATGATGTAGGTGGGCCCCGGCGTGAGGATCACACACCACACTTGGTATAGGTGTACAATCTCCTGCCCTTCCAGGGTCCTTGGGTTTGTGACAGGCTGGAACCTCAGGCTCCGGGAGGGTGAGGAGTTGGGGATACTCGGGATAGGGGGGCAAGCAGGTGTTGGGGTAGGAGTGTGGTGGGGGGTGGGGGCAGCCACTCTGCCGCCTTCACCTCCGCCCTGGGCTCGTCTGTGTTCAGCACAGTGGCCTCCATCCTGCGGTCACTGCAGTGGCTGGGCGGGGTGGTCAGAGCACCTCAAGCTTTGTGTGCAGCCAGGGGGTGGGGCTCTTCCTGGGCCATGAGCACAGGAAATGTCTGGAACATGAGCAGTGTGCGGGCACTTGCCGCTGTTCCCACCCACACACGTGGCACCCCTCTCAGGGAAGAGTCCCCAGCAGCGGGGCCACCTGTGTAGGTCCTGGTTAGGAATAAAGACCCTGCTTGGGGACAGCACCATGGAAAGGTGGCCCACTGCTCTCAGGGATGTCTGGGAGGCATGGGGGGCCCTGGACTGAGTGGACAAGGCCACCTCCTTCTGACCCCTGGGGGCTGGAGGAAGGAGACCCAAGCTATGTCCTTGACCCTGGCTGTGTGCACTTGGGGATGCACTGCTCCCTCCAGTGTCCCCTCTCCCCGGGGACAGCATCCCTTCGTGCCAGTGTCCAGGCCAGGTCTTGAGCTCATGAGCCTTCCACAGGGCCTGGAGGCTGCGGACAGTGACCCCAGCGTGCCACCATATGACACAGCGCTGATCTACGACTATGAGGGGGACGGCTCTGTGGCGGGAACGCTGAGTTCGCTCCTGTCCAGCCTGGGTGACGAGGACCAGGACTATGACTACCTCAGGGACTGGGGCCCACGATTCGCCCGGCTGGCTGATATGTATGGGCCTTCGTGAGGGCTGGAGCCCGGCACAGGGCATGGACAAGGTACCTGGACAAGGAAGGGAACTTTTGGGGCCACCAGCAGCCACACACAGGCCCGCAGCTGAGCCATGAAGGCCTGTTGGACACCCCATCCTAGCCACATGACACAAACCTCACTGGGCACCACCTCCGTAGGCGGCCGGAGTCCTCTCCCCCAAGGGAGTACACGTGTGGGGGCAGAACCAGAACTGGAGTGTCCCGGCGTGCTGGGCTTTGTCGCCCCCTGGTGGCGACATGACTGCAGGGACCTACCTTGTAGGTAAATCTGAATTAAAAACATGCTGTTTATCTGACATTGTGTAGGTGCCACACTGACCATCTGGGGGCCACGATCCCCTTTCAAGAACAGGGCTTTGCCCTCAAAAGAGCCCAGAGCCCGATCCCAGCCCCAGAGGGCCAGTCAGGGCAGAGTGGGGGACCCTGGCTGCTGACTCCTGAGCCAGGATGGAGTGGCAAAGGTAGCAAGTGCCCTCTGACCCCATGGGCAAGAAAGAGCCAAGGAGGACCTGGGGTCCACACCTGCCTTTATCGTCTACACCCAGCAGTGTGGCCAGGGGAGACCAGCAGGGGACACCCTGGCACTGTCCCCACAGCTTCCAACTGTACTGACTCCTGGCCTCGGGGCTCTGCAGAGGCCCTGGGCTCAGCTTGCAGGACCACCTGGCAGTGGTGTGGAGTGGTGGGGAGGCCCTCGGGGCAAGGGCTGCAACAGGGGCAGCTGGTCCTGGGGCCTGGGGGGGCGGCGCAGGTGGTCAGCATCTTCCAGGGATGGGGGCAGTGCACAGCCACAGCTCTCCGGCAGCAGCAGGACACACAGCAGGGTGAGGATGGCTAGGGACGTGAGCACCACATGCTGGAGGAAGAAGCCATGGCGGCCGTCCATGTTGGTGAGTGGGGTAGCTGCTCGGCCCAGGGTCCCGGCCCCCAGCACAAGGCCCAGTCCGGCACCCCTGTGGGAGAGAGCGGCACAGTGTGTGCAGCACCGCAGAGCAGACCTGGAGCACCGCCCTCAAGATTGTCACTCCTTTTCATTATAAAACTCAAAAGCCATTTTCTCTCCAATTCTGCCCCTTTTTCTCTTTCTCCCATTCCTAAGCTGCCCCCGAGTGTCTGGGATGACACAGGTACACAGATCAGGGCTGTCATGTAGAAGCTGACCCTTCCGTGTTGCTGGGCAGCCCTGAGGCTCACCTGATCACTGTGGGGCAGACCTCAGCTGCAAAGAGGCTGCTGAGCACCGACACAGCCTGGGACGCCAGCAGCCCCAGGACAGAAAGGGACAGCGTGGTCCAGCCTGGCAGGTCTAGGGACAAAGGACAGGGGTGTCCAGGCTTTCCAAAGGAGCCCTCCCTCCCCATCTGGACACACTCATCCCAAGCTCCCTGCCCCCTCTACAGCCTACTGCCAGCAGGCTGAGTCCTTTGGGCCCTCCCTGACCCTAGCCTTGGCCATGGCCACAGTACTCCCCGGGCTCTCCCTTACTCCCTTACTGCCCACTATCTTAGTTGGCAATCTGGAGAACTGTTCCAAAACTCTGGAATACCTGTTTTGCAGTACTAGGGCTTGAGTCCAGTCAGGACCTCTGCACTGAGCTATATCCCCAGCTCTTTAAATTTTAGCTTTTCAGACAGGGCCTTACTGAGTCTGTTACATTGTCCAAGCTGGACTCAAACTCCTCCTGCCTCAGCCTCCCAAAGAACTGGGATGAGATGTGGATTACCTCACCCAGCCTTTTAAAGTTCTGAATACCTTTGGACAAAATCCTACTCTTGGTGTAGCTGGCACTATGTGTTCAGCCTGAGGTGGCCTGGCCTCTGACCTTTCACCCTACTACTAGACCTTGTACCTGGGAACAGGTGTTCCAGGCCAAGACAGAAACCTTCTATCAGCCCTGTTCAGGGGATCCTCGCAACCCTAACACCTGGGCATAAGCACACAGCAGGCTGGTTGGTCCTGATGCCCTGTGCCTCTTGCCACGGCTGGGAGGGAGCTGATCCTGGCCCTGAGCTCAAGCACAGCAACCTTCATGTGGCTGGTAGGGGCCCCCAGCTTACACTGTGCCCCAGCCAGGAGCAGCAGGGATGCCAGGCCTGAGGCCATGGTGGCCAGCAGCAGGATAGGGCGGCGTCCATAGCGATCCACTGTCAGGAGCAGGAGGACGAACGCTGCAGCCTCCAGGCCAGCCTCAAGGAAGTAGGGCAGGTAGAAGGCTGGTTCACGTGGGGCCAGGCTGCGGAGGAAGCTGGCCTGGAGGCCCCCTCCAGTCAGCCTGCAAGGGAGGCAAAGGTGTGTGCCCAGCCACTGCTGGGGGCCTCTGGTACACGTGACCCCAGGTGGCAAACCCCACACACCCTTGCCCCTTCCCTCCTCACGAACTGACGGCCAGGATGAGCATGTTCCTCCAGACAACACGCGTGTGCAGGAGCCCCAGGATGGGGCAGTACTTGGGCCTGTTGCTGACTGCGGCCAGCTCGGCCAGCTCTGTGGACATAGCAACACGAGGGGACCATGTGAGGGGCAGTGTCTCCACAAGCCCCCTCCCCTATCAGGGTGGTGTGTCACCTGTGGTCAGGGACTTCTCCTCTGAGCTGTCCTCAGGGTCCACGCCACTGGCTTCCGCAAAGTGACACAGGATCCTCTTGGCCTGGGCCACCTGGCCTGTGGCCAGCAGCCAACAGGGAGACTCAGGGAACAGGGCTGGGAACCTGCAGGGTTGGTGAGGGCGCTGTAACTCCCCACATCTCACTGGAGGAGCAGCTCCACCGTGGACCCAGAAGGAAGGGCAAGTTGATGTGGCTTTCTGTGACCCTGTCCAACGGCCTCATGGCAGTCAGAGAATGTCAGTGCAGGGGGATGCTGTGTATCTGTCCCTCGCCACACTCACCCCCAAAACAGCAGCAGGAGTCCAGTCACCAGGGTGCTCAGCCCCTGTAAAAGGCGCCAGTCCTGTGCCAGCATGGCTAGCCCAGGCAGCAGCAGAGCCCCTATCACAGAGAACAGGCCAGCACCCATGGTGAAGGCCAGGCGGTGTGGGGGGTCACACAGCTCCAGGCCTGCGGCAGACAGAGTGACCTGAGTTGAGCAAGGCTGTGGGGCCAAGGCCCTACCTGGAGCCACCAGGAGAGCCCCAACCCCATACTCACGGGCCACGTAGAGGGCAAGGAGTGCCCCTGCCAGGGTGCCTCCATGGAGCAGCCACAGGACCAGCAGGGCAGGGAAGCTGGCAGCCGCGGCTGCACTAGCCCCAAGGACAGTTGCCAGGACCAGGGAGGCCACAAAGACAGCCCGGCGGCCAAACCTGGTGGGCAGCAGGGGACACAAGTGGACATGGGCCAGGGTAGCTCCCCACCTCAGGAAGGACGACTTAAGGGGAGGGTGCTCTGCAGGGTGGGGACAAGCTGGCTCACCGGTCACAGCCTGCCCCCAGGAGCAAGTAGCCTAGCAGCCAGCCCAGGAGGTGACACGTCTGCTGCAGTGGGACCTTCCAGCTGTCCTCACACACGAGGTTCCACTATGGGACACCAGCTGTCTGAGGCCAACCCAGGACACTCTCCTGCCCTCCCCCACCCCAGGCCCCCCAGATACGGAGGTGCTGGGTTCTCAGAATTCTGTTCTGGAGAGAATGTAGCTGGGAAGAGGGCCAGGGACTTGGCAGGGACCACACGGCAGCTTTTCTAGTCTGGAGGTTCTTGGTGTGAGCCCCTCATAGTCTTAGAGTTCCTTGGGGACCCCCAAGCAGTCCCAAGTCTGGGGACCTTCCTCTAGATGGGGGCCCTTACCGAAGCCACCTCCTCACCTAGCACAGTCCGCCCCACCCGTGTGGTGAAGCAGCTCCGGGAACAGGTGGGACCTGGGCTCAAGGGCTCGGCCCTTCCCAGCAGCTGAGGGCCCTTGACCTGCCGCCTCCCCCTCCCGGCTCCTGCCCTCTGACTTCCGCATGAGGCCTTGAGCCCCGACATAGTGGCTTCTCGTTTTAAAGTTCCATTGGTTGCGAGAGCTGATGGCAGGGGCGGTCGGAGCCCACCCAGCTGGAAGGGCAGGATGAAGTGGGTCGGGGAGAGGCCCGGCAGGTTCCAGGCCTGCGGCGGATGTGGCAACCGTATGGGTTACACAGGCCAGTGCTGGGGCGGAGCTGTGGGAGAAAGGTGCGGAGGGCGGGAGGGGGGCGTGGGCAGGTGTGCGAAAGGGCCACAGGTGGCCCACTGCTCCTCCCCTCGGAGCTCCGCAGGCGCCCCCAGCCCAACGCCCACAGCCCCGCAGAGGGCCGGAAGCCTTCAGACTTGTGACCGTGGCCGCTGGTCGGGGACCCCTCCTCACCCCACGGCCTAGGCCGCAGCCTGCGCAGGCGACTGCGTGGACTCCTGGGCAGGTGCTCACCTGCATCCAAGATCCTCTGCCCGGGCTTCCCGCCCACGTGGCCGTCCGGCGGGGCCACCCTCCCTAGGCCAGGCCCCGCGTTCTCCGGGGCACGCTATCCCGCCCCAGCTCCACCCACTACTGCGACCACCAGTGCAGAGGCCGGGAGATGTCCGGCAAGCACGCCCGCCGTCCCCGTGTCACCTGCGTGACCGGGTTGAGCCGCAGGCCGGCGACTGGTAGCGCGTACAGCCATCCGCGGGAGCAAGGCTGCGTGCCGTCTGGCGAGGGCCGGGGCGCGGCGCTCGGGCCCGGGCGGGCGCGGGGCGCGGACGTGGGGTAGTGCAGAAGCAGGCAGGGGCTCGGGGTGCGCGCGGAGCCCAGGCGCGGGACGCTGGCTTCGAGCAGCGCAGGCCCGCGCAGCGAGCGCAGCGCCGGGGGCAGCAACGCGGGGTCCGGCCGGCAGTGGTGGGCGGGCCGCGCAGAGAGCAGCGGCTCGCAGCTCAGCGCCAGCCCCAGCGCCACGCAGGGCAGCCACGAGGCGGCGGCCAGCAGACGCCGGGTCCGGCCGAAGCCTCCCGCCGCGCGCAGCACCCGCGCCTCCTGCTCCATTCCCTGCGGATGGGCTCCGTCTGGGGAGAGGAGGTGGGGATAGGGATCAGCGCGGGGCGGGGCGGTCCCGCAGGGGGCGGGGATATCGGGGCGTGGCAACAGGGGGTGGTCTCCGCGGGCGTGACCTGGGAGTTGCTTGCACGGGGCGTGGTCTGAGCAACGGGGCGGGGACGTGGGTGGGGCCTGGGCGGGGCCAGCTAGGGCGTGGGCCTAGGGGTCGGGTCTGCGAAGAGTCCGTGGGGGGCGGGGCTTAGAGCCCGGCGCGGGGCGTGTCTAGGGCGGGGCCGGCTAAAGCGCAGGTGTGAGCGCGCGCTCAGATGTGCGCAGCTCCGCGGGCGTGCGAAGGCTACGGGCGGAGGGCGGGTTCTAGTCTCCGCTTGGATTTCTTCGCGGTGGCGTCTGGGAGGGGAACCTTTTCCTTCACGTTTTCCTCACCAGTTTATCTTTGTCTATGAACAAGCTCTATTTTCTTAAAAATTTATAATTGGCAAATGTTTCCATTTAAGAATGCTACTGACTCCTTCCTTTTTATTCAGGTGCGTTTCAGAGTCGACGGGGAAGCGTAGGTAGATAGATGGCCGGCTTTCCAGCCTTGCGCTTCAGAGACGCTGGGCAGCCCACCACCTCCCCTTTAGAGTACATTTTAAATCTTTCAGCCGATTTCAGAATACATAGCTTAACACCTTTTCAACCTGTCTTTAACTGCACAGCTTACTGACCTTAAAATTACATCCAGTTTCCAAGGTTTACATCATCCCAAATTTCTGCCCATTCCCTCCCTCCCACCTCTGGCCCTGGGGATTGCACTAGGCCTTTTCTCTGCACTACATACTCTATCCTTTCTTTAAAATATTTTTTTGTAGGCTAGGGGAATAGCTCGGCGATTAGAGCACTTGCCCAGGAACTGTGAGGCCCCGCATGCCAGATGGCATAGTTTCACACACCTATAATCCTGTCACAGGATTGCTGTGAGTTGGAGACCAGCCTAGGCAACATGGTGTGTTCAGAACCATGCTGGACTACAGAGCGAGACTGTTTCAAAAAAAATTAAATTTTTTTTTATTTTGAGACAGGATCTAAGTTGCCCAGGCTTGACTCCTGCCTCAGCCTCCCAGGGGGCTGGGATTACTAGTGCACACACCAAATTCAGCAATCAATTTCCCCTTTTTCCTCTGGATTTTTTTTTTTTTTCTTTTTGGTCTGAACAGAAGTTTGAACCCAGGGCTTTCCTTCACACTGAGCTATATCCCACCCACTTGCACCCAATCAATCCCCATTTTCTCCTCACAAAGTCTGTCTTCTTACTTTCTTCTCTCTTTTATTTTTTTATGTTTTGGTTTTCTCATGTTAGAGAAACCATGAGCTGTTTAACCTTCTGTGTCCGATCCCTTTGGCTAATGGTCAAGATGTATTCAGTTTCCTACAAATGGTTCAGACTTATCTTTCTTTACTCCATTGTGTAAATATGTTGGAAATAGAGCCCAGTGTCAAACAAAGGACATTTACAATGAGAATTCTTGGCAAAGCAACAAACTTCACTTCTGCAGAAGGGTGACTAGCATCTCCAAGTCAAGGTCACTAGCACACAGGGTGAGTAATATGCCCGACTTTTTGTCTTAACCCTGGAAGGGGACACTGGGCTTCACTCCATTGGCTGGGGCTTGACCATGTGATCTACCTCATGGCTGTGGTCAGTGTAGGCAAGTTGGAACATAAGGCAGGAATGAAGGGGTGGGCAAACAAACAAAGGAGGATGGGAAGGGGATGTGTGGAGTTAACAAAATGGAATCGCAGTGAAAATGGGGTTTTACGTGTGCTAGACTTTTACACAGTGTGATAAGCTTGCATTTGATAGTAAAGACCTAGTTCCTATAGTTTCTCCCCTATTTATTTTATAGCTTCTTTGCTTTAAATTCACCATAATATCCAACTTTGTTACCCTTGGCCATCTAGCAAGAGGAGGTTGGTGGGATATGATGGAGGGAATTGTCTGATGGTGAATCTCAATATCAAACTCCTTACACAGGAATGATTCAATAACCCATTAATGTCAGAACCCAAAAAAACCTGTCAGGATTGAGGTTACAATCCCTTTTCACTTCCCAAACTGTTTTCCCAGAAGGTCTGAGAGAGGGACATTAATACCTAAGTTTTCACCAGCTCATTTGCAGGTGTCAGTTCTTGTGAGGCTACAGTTATGATTCCATCAAGGTGCCTTAGTTACTTTCTCATTGCGGTGACAGAATACCTAACATCTACAACTTAAGGGAGGAAAGATTTATTTTAGCTCACACATTCAGGAGGTCTCACAGTCTATTCATGGACAGCTGGAAATGGTGGAAGCACATGGCAGTATCTGGGGAGTGGCTCCTGGCTTTGCAGACAGAAGCCAAATGGAGGGAAGAGTTATCTGTGGAAATTAAGGCAAGGCTACATCTTTCCCAGGAGGGAATTGTAACAGTGTTTCTTCCTCCTTCCTTTACTTATTGGAGGCTGCGTGTTGGGCCCCATACCTGGAGTCAGTGCCTCTCTCTTACTTCCTGGCCTACAAGTCAACACACACCTGAGCACTCTGCCCTGGACCGCCCCCCAGTCTCACCAAGTTGACACAGTGCCTCCAGGTCAGACCTCAAGCCCCCACCCCTTTCTTCCAGGCTCTCTCTCCCAACAACACATAGTAGTTCCATAGATATTTCACTACATCCAAATACTTGACATTTTTGGGGAATACTGCAGATCCAAACCATAGCATTCACTTTGCTCCCCAAAAGACTCATGTCCATCTTCCGCTACAAAACGTATTTAGTCCTTCCATAAGCATTACCAAAGTCGTAACAATTCCAGAACTGCTAGAAAGTCCAAGTCCAAAGTCTCCTCTGAAACTTAAGGCAACCTCTTAATGGTAAGCTTCCGTGAAAGTTAAACACTTCCAACATAAAATGGCACACAGGGTAAACATACACATTCCAAAAGGGGTGAATAAGAAGATAGAAAGCAATCAGAACAAAACAAGCTCTAAACCAGTAGAGCAAGGATTAAATCCTGTAGTGCTGTGTCCAGCAACTGTGCAAGCTTTCGTAAAATGTGAGCTCCAAAAGGCTTGGGTGGCCTCATTCCTACAGCATCGCCTCTGGATGCAGCCTTCTCTCTTTTGGGCTGGCTCTGCTCATAGCCTGTGGACGTCCTCAGCTGCAATCCATGTTTCTGGCATCTCCAAATTTCTGGGGTCTCTGCTGCCCCTTGGACTTCTCTTTCACAACATCATGCATTGCCTTCTCAGGGCGTGCTGCCCGGCCTCCAAGGATCTTCCTCTGAAATCTGGGTGGGAGCCTCCATGACCCCACAACTCTTGCATTCTGCAGGCCTGTGAAACCAGTGCCACATGGATGATACCAAGGTCTGCTGCCGATTTGAGCAGTAGTCTTCTCCCCTTGGACAGTCACTGCTGAGTTCTTAGGTGACTGAACTCCAGCAAACACTTACTTTTGGTCCTGCAGAATGCTCTGAGGTACTCTTCTCAGAGCGAGGTCTTCTGCTTTTCCACCCTTTAACTGATAAAGGGTGGAGTTTTGTTGACTTTTGAGATACCTCAGGGCATCTTTTCTGTAGCCCTGATTCCAAGTACTTGGCTTCTTTTTACTGCTAATCTCTAATATCCCGGTGCTCTTCTGCCCCACCTTTGCAGGCCCTTTTAGTCTGGCAAAACTGAAAACTTTTTTCTTCTGCTATATGTTTCTGCTTTTCAGGGCACAGGTGGCTAAAAGCTGCAAGCAGTGCCTGTGTAATAGCCTGAACATTGTGCTGCTTTGTGATTTCCTCCTCCAGATTAAGTAGTCTACTACTTTTAGTTTCAGTGTCAGTCTCTGGACAAGGACAAAATTCCAACACACTTTTTGCCAGAGAGTAGTACAAATAGTTTTAGGCCAATTGTCAGCAAAGTTCTCCTTCCCATCTGAAACTTCTTGAGCCTGACCCTTCCAGTCCACGCTTCTATCAGCATACACAAAAAGCCAAATGAAAAAGGAAAGAGTTGATCTCTGGAGACTAAGGCAAGGAAAAAACCTGTAAGAACGTGTCTTCTTCCTTCTTTTACTTAGTCCAAGCTGACAGCTGGGCCGCCCACACCCTGCCTGGATACCCCCTCTCACTTCCTGGCCAACAAGTCAAAAACACACACCTGAAAGCTTGGCCGTGGGTGCCCCTCAATCTCAACAAGTCAACACTTTATCTCCAGATCAAACTCCAAGCACCTGCCTCTTCCACCCAGGCCCCACCTCCCAATAGTGCACAATTCCACAAGTATCCCAGGGCATCCAAATGCATGAGGCGCTTTGGGAGATACACCAGATCCACGCCATTGTAAGGGATCATGTTGTTCGGATTAAAAGTGCAATATTGAGCTCCAGTCATTACACAGATGCCTCCTATCCTGCCAGCATCCTACCTAGCGCTGTTGTGTTTTCCCATCTGTCTGGTTGGCCCTAGTTATTCTGCCTTTCCCTTAATAGCATCTCTAGCATAAGTTACAAATCATTGTTGGTTATTGTCTTAGTTACGTTATTCGTTGCGGTGACTCAATACCCAACATCTACAATTTAAGGGAAGAAAGATTTATCTCGCAGTTTCTGAAGGTCTCTCCCACACACAGTCCATTCCTGGGGCAGCCAGCAATGGTGGAGACAGGCTGGAGAGCGGCTCACCCACTGCAGACACAAGTAAAGTGGAGTCTGAAGGCTATGGCCAGAGTCTTCCCAGGAAGAAGCAGAAACAGTGTTTCTTCTTCTTCCTTTACTTAGAGCAGAGCTGCCAGTTGACCCCCAACTTGCCCCAACGGGGTGGGTGCCCTTCCCTCATTTCCTGGCCCACAAGTCAGAAACAAAATACCTGAGTACCTGAAGGCTCTGCTGTGGGCCCCTCAGGGGCAAGGGATTGATACAATACCACCAGGTTAAACCCCAAACTTCTGCCCCTTCCAACCCTCCCAAAAACACATAGTTTCAAATACATGAGGCTTTTGGGGAACACTCAATATCCAAACCACAGCAGTTAGAAGTTGATTCAATCTGTATTTTTATTTATAATTACCTACCAGAAGATGGACCCCAAGCTAGCTGCTATTTGATTTCTTGCTTTAAGTTCATTAGGTATTTCCATAGGGACTCCAGTCTCAGCTGTATAGACTTGTAGATCAAAGAAACCAAGTGATAAATCCACATATATGGGGTTTTTTGTTCCCCTTTTGCTTAGTTTGGACAGGTGGTCTGTCTGAGGGGCCTGGAACGTCAAGGTGAAAGGGATAGCCAATTGCACTAGAGCATAAGTGCCACAAACAAAGGGCCTCCTCAGTACTGGCCATATCTGCACGGGCAACCGTCAGCACCGTGGTTGTTAAGCTCCTCCAAGGATTGGCTCTCCCGTAACCCTCCTGACAGATGATTTCTCCTTTTAGCACCTGGCAGCGGTGGCTTGACTGTCCTTAGGGACTGACCCAAGGACCCTTTGTCTCTGGGAACAGCAGTGGCAGTGACCTATGTTTGGGTGCATTGTCCCAAGCTTTGCTGTATGGCTCATGCCACGTCTGGGACTAGTTGGCCTTCTAGTCTACCTGCCACACAGGTGTAACAGTTGCTGTGATACGCAAAAGGAGTATTTTACCCATTTCAACCAAGAGCTTGCATCCTTGCATTCTTTTTCTGTCTCTGTTGTTGGTCTGTACTCCCTAATCTTGACTGGAGTGACCTGAGCCACACTGTTTCTGGGACTTTGGCATCTCATGAGATGGATCAGAGCTATGAGGGGAGGTAGCTTTGGGGTGGACATCGGGGGTATGAGATGTAGGAAGAGGAATTAGTTTTAGTTCTATTAATCCAAATGGATGCCTTTCAGATCTGTCAGCTCCTGGTCCAGACCTCCTAAAGACTGTAGGATGTGAGCTCACAGATCAAGGATGGTCTGTTGTTAAGAGGAGTGGGTTATGTTGCCTCTTGCTGTCTTCCTAATTCATGGTAACTCAGGCCTTAGATCGGAGAATTCATTGTGATTTTTTGGTTACTGTATTCACCTTGATAGTCTTCTCTTTAGAAGGTCTGCTATAGTCATTCTAATTTTTTGGTTTTTGATATAGGGGTGAAATATAACGTTTTTCCCATTTTATTGATACATAATGTTTACATTGAACTTGAGTATTTTGTGCACATATATGTTGCATCCGCATTAGAAACCCTTCCTCTCTCCATTTTTGACCCTTCCCCCACGTTGCCCCTCCCCCCAACTCCCACTATCCTGACCTCATTTAGTTCTATGAAGTGACTATATTCTGAGCTTCTCATGTTAGAGAAACCATTCAATATTTAACCTTCTGCTTCTGACTCACTTCATTGAGCCTGATGGTTTCAAGGCCCATCCATTTACCTACAAAAGCCTCAAAAGTACCTGCTTTTTTAGACAAGGAGTACATATAACACAATTTTTGTATGCATTGGTCTGTTGATGGGTATTTTGGTGTCTTTCACATTTTAGCTATTGTTAGTTGTGCTGTTATGAATGTAAGTATACATATATCTTTTGTATGATGTTATTAACTCCTTTGGAAAGATTCCCAGAAGAGGTATCACTGGATCAAAGGGGATATTTATTTTCAGGAATATTTATTTTGAGGAATTTCTATACAGCCCTCCATAGTGGTTGTATCCATTTACATCCCACCAGCAGTGTAAGAGGGTTCCTTTCTCCCCACAGTCTAGCCAGCCTTGATTGCTGTTGGCGTTCTTGATGTGTGCCATTCTTCCTGGGGCTTGGTGGTATCTTAGTGATGTTTTGATTTGCATTTCTCTGATGGCTAAGGATGTTGAACATCTTTTCATGTATTTACTGGCCATTTGAACTTCTTCATCTGAGAACTGCCTGTTCATTTCCATTGCCAGTTTTTTTAATCAGGTCTTTGAATCTGAGGGGTCTGTTTTTCTTCAGTTCCTTGTATATTCTATTTATTAGCCTCCTATCTGTGGTATAGGTAGTGAAAAAATTTTCCCATTCTGTCGGTTGTCTCCTCATTCTTGATAATTTCCTTTACCATGCAGAAACTTTTAAATTTGATATCCATTTGTTGATTCTGGGGGTACTGTTTTTGAATTGGGTGTCTTATTAAGAAAATCCTTTCCTATACCCATAACTTTTATATTTTTTCCTAATTTGCCTTCCAGAAGGCTCAGTATTTCAGTTTTAATATCTAGGCCTTTAATCCACTTTGGTTTGATTTTGGTACATACTGACAGCTGTGTGTCTAGTCTCATTCCTTCTGCATGTGGATGTCCAATTTTTCCAGCACCGTTTGTTGAAGAGGCTGTCCTTTTTACAGTGTATGCTTTTGGCTCTTTTATCAAAGATCAGGTAGCTGAGGGTACTTGAGTTTGTCTCTGCATCCTCAGTTCTGTTCCACTGGTCAATCTGTCTGTTTTTGTATCAGTACCATATAGTTTTTATAATTACTTCTTTATAATATAACTTGATGTCTGGAATTGTAATGCCACCTGCCTTTGTCTTGTTACTCAGGATTGCTTTGGCTATTCTCGGTCTCCTGAATTTAAAGATTGCTTTTTCAAGTTCTGTGAAAAAAGTTGTTGGTATTTTGATAGAAACAGCATTGCATCTCTTTTTAAGTTTGGGCAGTATAGTCATTTTGGCTATATTAATTTTGACTATCCAAGAACAGGAGATGTCTTTCCATTTTCTGATATCTTCTTCAGTATCTTTTTTTAGTGATAATACAGTTTTCTTTGTAGAGGTTCTTCACTTTCTTGGTTAGGCTTACCCCTAAGTATTTAAATTTTTGATGGAATTATTTTTCTGAGCTTTTTCTCCATGAGTTCATCATTAGTGTAGAGGAATGCTATTGGGTTTTTTGGTATTGATTTTGTATCCTGCAATTTGTCTGAATTTGTTATTTCTAAGAGTTTTGTAGTGGAATTTTTGGGGTCTTCCATCTAGATAATCATATCACCTGCAAATAAGGATAGTCTGATACTTATTCCCTTTATTTCACTCTCTTGCCTGATTGCTCTGGCAAGGGTTTCAAGGGCTGTGTTGAATAGGAGTGGTGAGAGTGGGCAGTCTTATTGTATTCCTTGTTTAAGGGGGAACGCGTTCACTTTCTCCCCATTTACTATGATATTTAGTAGGTTTGGCATATATGGCTTCTCTCAGTTTCCTTAGAGTTTTTATCTTGAATGGATGTTGGATTTTGTCAAAGGCCTTTTCTGTACCACTTGAGATGATCGTGTGGTTTCCATTCTTGCTTTTGTTAATGTGGTGTGGTACATTAATTGATTTACAAATGTTATACCAACCTTGTATCCCAGGTATGAAGCCCATTTGATCATGGTGTATGATCTTTCTGATTACTTGCTGGATTCTTTTTGCCAGAATCTTATTGAGGATTTTTGTATCTATATTCATTAAGGGGATTAGTCTATAATTTTCCTGCCTGGTTAAGTCTTTGTTGTCTGGTTTTGGCACTAGGGTGATGCTAGCCTCCAAAAATGAGTTTGGTAGTGTTCCTTCTCTTTCAACTTCATGGAACAGTTTGAGAAGCATTGGAGTTAGCTCTTCTCTGAAATATTGAAAGTATTTTTCTGTGAATCCACCCAGTCCGGACTTTTTTTTTTTTTT
The DNA here is from genome assembly GCA_004027205.1 of Ctenodactylus gundi. Lineage (NCBI taxonomy): Eukaryota > Metazoa > Chordata > Mammalia > Rodentia > Ctenodactylidae > Ctenodactylus > Ctenodactylus gundi. The sequence goes on along the minus strand of PVKB01002665.1, from coordinate 37,624 downwards.
TTTTGGTAGAGATTTTTTTACTGCCCCAATTTCTGTGTGTGTTCTGGGTCTATTCAAGTTTTTTATGTCTTCTTGGTTCAGTTTTGGTATTTTGTTATGTGTCTAAAAACTCATCCATTTCTTTCAAGTTCTCCAATATGTTGGAGTGTGTTTGAAATAGTTTTTAAAATAAATCTCTGAATTTTTCTGCATTGTATGTTGTAATCTCACTCTTTTAACTTCTAATTGCATTGCTATGTGGTTTTTATTTCCTACTTTTGCTTAGTTAGCTAGAGGTTTATCAGTCTTGTTTGTTATCTGAAGAACCAGATCTTTGATGCATTGATTTTTTTTTTTTAGTTTCAGTTTCATTTCTCCTCTGATCTTTGTAACTTCTTTTATTCTACTACTTTTTGATTTATATTGATCTCGCTTCTCTAGGACCCTGAGGTGCATCATTAAATTGTTCATTTGAGATTGCTTTGTTCTTTTGATGTGTGCATTTATGGCTATGAATTTTCATCTTAGGGTTGCTTTGTTTCCTTTATCACTCTAGATAGTTTTGAATTCTTCCCTGATTTCTTCTGTGACCCGTTGTTTGTTCAGTAGTAAGTTATTTAGTCTCCGTGTATTTATATATTTTCTGCTATTTCTTTTGCTGTTGATTTCCAGTTTTATTCCAATTTTATTTCCAGCTCCTATGATCTGAAAGTATACAAGGAATTATTTCGATTCCTTTGTACTTATTTAAGCATGTCTTATGGCCTATAATGTGGTCTATTTTAGAAAATGTTCCATGTGCTGCTGAGAAGAAGGTGTATTCTGCTGATGTTCTGAGGAACACTCTGTGGATATCCATTCAGTCTAAGCTTACCATCGTGTTGTAATATTGGTGAAATATAACCTTGATACCTGGTGCTCCACCCTGTATCCCACCATTCTGGTCAAACTTTCTCCTTTTCCCGTCACCCATATAAATGGAGAGCTGTTGGAGTAGCCTGTTTTGGGTGCCTCCCCAGGGAGGACCTGGCAAGGGCCAAACTGGATGGTAAAGGGTGAATTCCTTTGGCTGACATTAACAACGAAATGACAGGCAGTTGGGGAGGGTAGGTCCTGTGCTTTGGATCTGGAATGCCCCCCAAAAGGCTCATGTCTTTGGATGCGGTGAACTATGTAGCAACTTCGGTTTTTCCTCCTCAGCTTGGGAAAAAGGGAGTGAACAAAAGGGATAGTTAGTTGAGTGAAATGGGGCCTCATGGGTAAGGGCAGCCTGCTTAGCTTCCTCCTCTGCCAGTGTCCCGTAGCTTCAAAGGTGATTTCCTTTCAGTGTGCCAGCCCGCAGACTACTGCTATCTCCGGCGGAAGCACTAAGTTTTCTAAGACTTGTATTAATCCCTTACAGACCAAATCTTACCTGTTACTGTTAATCGCTATTAAGCCCAACTTTTTCAACCCCAAAAGCATATCTGAAGTCTGTATAGGTTTTTGTCTTCCTTTTCCCCAGGTGTGGGAGAGCTTGATTTAGTGCACATAGTTAGTTCACAGGCTTGAGCAGACCAGCTGTGCAGAGGTTCCTGGACTGTCTGTTGTGCCATTTGCTTTTATGACTTGGGATGATCCATTGGTAAGAAGATGAGCTCCTGTTTCAAAGAGGACTTCCCTAAGGTCTGATCTGACCTTTTTTGGTAATGGATAATATCTAAACATTGATAGTCTGACTTTTCGGTTGTGAGGGTTAAATTATCTTTCTCTAAAAGGATAGCTTCATATTTAAAATCCTAGAGTCTGTTAGCCATGTGCCAGGCCCGTGGTTCAGGACTTTCCTAACCTGGTGTCAATTTTTTGGCCAGGGTAAGTTTCCAGGGGGCCAGTGTCAACTGCTACCGATGGGACACATTCTGGCCAACCTCAATCAGATCCAGAAATTTGAAAAGTACAGCAAAGAACTGGTGACTTCCTCCTTGTTCCAGAGTTTCATACAGCTCTTAGGGCAGCCCCTGTTAGTATTTACAAAGAGATGGAAGAGTTTTTCTACTTCGTGGAAGGCCAGGACTGGGACGGTAATGAGGGCTTATTTTAAATCTTCTATCAATTTGATTTCCTCTGGGGTTCATAAAAGAGTGTCTGGGCTTTGCTGGGTGAGTTTAAGATAAATGTCCTTGATCTGGAGGGTATAGGAGTTTATCCAGAGGCAACAGCACCCAACAAAGCCCCAGGGTTTTCTTTCTTTTCTTTCTTTATTTCTTTTTCTTTTTGTGAGACAAGGTCTCACGCTACAGCCGAGGCTGATCCTGAACTCACTATGGAAATCAGGTTGGCCTTGGAGTCACTGCAGCCCTTCTGTCTCAGCCTCCCGAGTGCTGGGATTACAGGCGTGCACCACCACACCTGGTTTATGGCCCCAAGTTTTTCTAAGTTCTTGTTTGCTACTTGGTGGTGCAAGTTGTTGACACTCGTGATCCCCAAGAGGGACTTAGCCTTTTTAAAATTTTTTCCCGAGTGATTAGGTGTCCCAAACATCTTACTTCTTTTCAGAAAATTGGAGTTTATTTTTGGATACTTGTAGATCCTGTCAGCTTAAAAATTTACACTTTATCTTAGCCAAGAGGCCAAGAAGCAATTGGGCTTTAAGAATTTAGAAAGGCTGTTACAGTACTGATGACTTCTGCTTGGCCTTTTCCTGAGGGCAGGGGATCATGCACAGATTGGGTAAGGCACGTATGAAGGGACAAATGAAATTCTCAAAGACTTGTTCCAGGATTTGACCAAAGAGGTGAGAGGAGTCAGTGAAGCCTTGCAAAAGGCTTGTCCGTTGGCATGGCTGCTTTTGGTTGAAGTGGGAATCCTCCTACGCAAACACAAGTATGTATGTCTTTGCTGCCATCTACTAGGGGACAAACCCAAAAGACATCTTTAGGATGGATCGCGCTAAATCTTGAAGCTCGATGGTCGTGGGGAATCTTGTTAAGAAGGGTGCACAGGTTTCGGCAGCCTTGAGGGCCTAGACTAGCCAGAAAGACCCATTAGATGTCCTAGCTGGCAGGATTCAAGTGTTGAAGGAGGACACACAGGGTTAAAAGACTGCCCATGGTCAGCCCCTCTGTTACCAGTTTAAACCCTCATTCTCCCTCCAACAAAATTGGGCATCATCTCTTTCTAATTATGTCCTCTGGGGTGGGGATGGGGAGAAAGGGTGTTGAGATCTGAAGAGTTTCTTTGACCATCTTTGAGCCCATGCCCTATTTGGTCATTAAATTTCTCCTGAGTTGATCATCTCCTGCTTTGGGAACTATGAGAAACTGGATTTCTGTCGTTCTCTCCTGGTATCTGACAGGTCTCCTGTAATACGTCATCAATTCTCCCCTTAGCCCCGGTGACTACAAGTTGTTCAGAGGAAGCGGGGAGGCTTCAGCCTAGGAAGGGGGCATGGAAGCAGAGGCCACCAGGAGAGTGCTGATCTGTGGTCCCAGTTCTTAATTTATGAAGGGCTCAGAATGGGACACATTGATATGGAAGTCTCTGACTCCTCCGATCCTCGTCAAAAATCATTACAGGAAATGACCTTTTTCTTTTTTTTTTTTTTTTTTTCCCATTAGGGGATCTTTTCAAAATGGCCTGTGTTCCCACATTTAAAGCATCTGTTTTCCCCTGTTGCTTTTTTAGTCCTTTGCGTTTGTGATTCTCAGCATCCCCAGGGTGTTCAGGGCAGGAATCAGAGGATCCCTTCCTTTGGGCTGTTTGGCTAAGGGTTGACCTCACGTATACCTTTGTGCCTCTCTAAAACGTTCTGTGGTCCAGTCCTTCCTATTTTCTACCTTTAAAAATGTAATATTTTTATTTCCTTGCACATCACACCCCTTTCACCTTTGCACCTCTCACTCTCCACTCATCCCCTTTCACCCTCCATAAAAATCCATCTTCTTACTTTCTTCCATCTCTCTTTTATTCTTATGGCTGTTTTAGCATATTAGAGAAGGCACATGATACTTAGCCTTCTGTAGCTGATTCATTTTACTAAGCCTCATGTTCTCAAGGTGCATCCATTTTCCAACAGATGACTCAAATCTGTTCTTCTTTATGGCAGCATAGTACTCCATTGTGTATAGATACCGTATCTCCTTTATCCATTCATCTGTGGTCGGGGATACTGTCTTCTTTGAAGACGTCAGTTGTACCGTGTGCACAGGGTGTGCATTTATCACTCATGTACGATGACCTTAACTCTTTGGGAAGATCCCTAGAAGTGTAGCTGGCTCAAATGTAATACCTACTTGCAGTGTTTTGAGGCATCTCCATACTACTTTCCACAGTGGCTACACCAGTTTACAGTCCCACCAGTGGTGTGGGGGATTCTTTTTTTGTCACAGCCTCACCAGCATCTGTTGTTTTCTGACTTCTCAATACTAGTCATTCTTACTGGAGTGGGTGGAACCTCAGCGTTGCTTTGCCTTTCTCTGGTGGCTAACGGATGCTGAGTGTTTTTTCATGTATTTATTGCCCACTCACACTTCGAAGAACTGTTTATTCATTTCAGTTGCCTATTTTTCGATTGGCTGTTTTGTTTTGGATGGTCGGATTTTTTCCTGTTCTTTGTGTTTGTTTCTTTAAGGTGGTCATATATCAGTGGTGTTGAAGAATCAGTTTGTGAAAAGCAAATTGCTAAATACGATAACTGTGTGTGTGCTCTTTAAATCCTCATATTTTAGAGAAATACACTAAAATATTTACAGTGCAAGGACATTACACAGGAGATTTTCTTTAAAACAATCCAAAGGGGAGTGAGGGGCGAGACACAGGGATGAAACCTTGCTATGAATATGCCGCTTCTTTTTTGGGGGTACTGAGTATTGAACTTGGCTGCGTGTTCCTAGTGAACTATATCCCCAGGTATTTTTTTAAAACATTTTAATACAGGTTGTCACTAAGTTGCCCAGGGTGGCCACAAACTTGAGATGCTCCTGCCTCAGTCTCCCCAGGAGCTCTTGTTGTAGGTATACTGCACCATACCCAGGTCATTTCATGCCTCCTAAAGTGAGGGACAGGTGATGGCAAAACTGGAGGATGCGTATGTACAGATCTCCATGGTGATTCCCTCTACACCTTAAAATATTCTGTAATACACTGTAAAAATATATTCACACAAAATAACACTAGCTATGGGTGATCTATGCTACTATATGTGCATACACACAATACCATATAGTATAGTAAATCCACAGAGCATGTAAGTTTATTGCACAATAACAGATCTGGAAGGATGAAACACAAAACCAATAGCTGTGATTATTTCAGGGGCAGGGTATGGGACTGAAGACATCTGTAAGGTTGTCCTTTTGCTAAATAGAACATATTCATGAAGAACTAGTAAAAATTAAAAAATTAGCTTAAATGATTATTTTAAAAAAAGATGAGCGCATGTAAAACTTGAACTTTTCTTTTTCTGGGGCCCTTACAGACAAGTAATTTTGATCCTTTATTTTTCAGCCTAAACAAAAGCTTTAAAACATAAAACCTGAGCAGCGCCAGTAGGGTGACCAAACACTCTCCCTGTGTCAGGTCGAAGGCAAAACTTGGCCAGACATAACATTGCGAGGTGACCTGGGGACTGGCCTTCACTCTCACTTGTAAAATAATTTGTAATTGAATCTGTAGAAATTCCTGGAATCTTGCAGTAGGAAACAGCACTCGGGACTGGAGGAATGGCTCAGAGGTTGAATTGCTTGCCTAGCAAGTGCTAAGTCAAGCGCTAATTGCCCGAGCTTGATTCTCCAGAACCACATAAGCAGGGCTTGGTGGCACACACCTAAAATCCCAGAAATGGAGAGGCTGAGGCCAGAGGATTGCCTTTAGGCCAAGGCCATACCTGGCTCCCTAGTGAGTTCAGGACCAGCCTGGATAGTGAGACCTTGTCTCAAAAAGAAAGAAAGCGAGAAAGAGAAAGGGAAAAAAAGCTAGCAAGCGAGCAAGCAAACAGCATTCGGAATTGATCCACATCTACAGGAGTCTTTCCAACTTCATGAACAGGCATTTTTTCTTTTCTTGAGGACTGCCAGTAGCTCAAGTTAAGCCGAAGCGTCACACGTCCCTTGCTTCTGGTGCGCCTTCCTCTGGAGGCCAGTCGCCATCACAAGGGGCCAGAGCTGGCACAGCAGTGATGGGCTGCAAGCCGCCAGCAGGGCAGCAATCAGCCCCCACTCTTCCAGCTAATTTCCTTTTACCCTTTCAATTTCTAGCACAGTTTTCCTCCAGTTCCATTTTTAAAGTTTGAACTGTTTCTTCAGTTTTCTTATATTCTTCATTTGCTTGTTCAATAATAATGTGTCTCCATGTAACTGTACGGTTTCTGCAGTTTCTTTTGCATTGATTTCTAGTTTCATTCCACTATGACCTGAAAGTATGCAAGAAACTATTTCAATTCTTTTGTATTTATTTAAGCATGTCTTATGTCCAAGGATATGGCCTATTTTGGAAAAGTCCCATAAGCTGCTGCGAAAATGGTGTATTCTGTTGGTGTTGGGTAGAACAGTCTGTAGATGCCTGTTAATGCCATTTGTTCCATGGAGTGATTTAACTCTGATGTTTCTTTGCTGATATATATATATATATATATATATATATATATATATATTTGTCCAGTTGACCTGTTTACTTGTGAGAGTGGGATATTTAAGTCCCCTAGTATGACTGTATTTGAGTCTGTTTGATTTTTCATGTCCAGTATTTTGTTTTATATAATTCAATGCACCCACTTTGGGTCCTTATATGTTTATAATTGCGAGTGTCTCTTCTATTTCCCTCCCCCCACCTTTTTTTAATGAGCTCTTCCTGTTGGACTGTTCCTTTTACCAGTATGTGGTATCCATCTTAGTCTCTTTTGATCTGTTTTGGCTTGAAGTCTGCAGTGTCTGAGACTCCTGCTTGTTTCTGGAGTATTGGTTTCCAGCCTTTTACCTCCAGCCTGTGTGCTTCTTTGTAGGTCAAGTGCGTCTCTTGTGACAACAAATGGTCGGGGGTTTGCATTTTGAACCACTCTGCCAGTCTGTGTTTTGACTGGAGAGTTAAAACCATTCGGACTGCGAGTGATTATTTAAGATGTTTACAAAATCCTGTGATTGCTTTGTTCTTCTAGCCTTGGTTCTTTTGCTTTTTCTGTTTTCCTTTTTTACACTTTCCCTTTAGATGTTTCCTTTCCTTTGAGGTCTGTGGTGCTGCTTGTGTCTTTGTCTAAGATTCCTTCAATTATTTTCAGCGATGCTGGGCTAGTAGTTGCAGATTTCTTTTCCTATTTTTCACTTCTCTTCCTAATGTTCCTTCATTCTTGCATTTCTTTTTTTTTTAACCTCAGTCAGATTTTTATCTGTATCTCCTGTATGCTCAGTGAGCTTTGTATTCACAAGGACCATTATTTGTTTAGTAAATTCCTCGTTAAGCCAGCTGCATTTTACAGTTGTTTTTTTAAGAACCAAATATTTTTTTTAAAGTAACTGTAATGCTTTTATCATTTAAAAAAATTTACATATCGCCTCCCTTTTTTCTTCCCCTCTTTCATACTTTCTTTCCCTTTCCCTTTCCATCTTATTTTGTTCCATATCTTTTACATTTTTTTGTGGCTTGGTTTTCTCATATTAGAGAAACTATATGGTGTTTAACTTTCTGTGTCTGATTCATGTCACTGAGCAAAGTGTCCTCAAGATGTATCCATTTACCTACAAATGACCCAGATCTGTCATTTTTTTATGGCAGAGCAGTACTCCATTGTGTATACATACCACATCTTTACCCAGTCATCTATACTGAGGCATACTGGCTTCTTCCAAGATTTGGCTATTATAAATTGTGTTGCTATAAGCATGGGCATGCATGTATCCCTGTAGTATGTTGGCTTTAATTCTTTAAGGAAGATACTCAGAAGAGGTAAAGCTAGGTCAAATGGGATAAACATGTTCAGTTTTCTGAGGAACCTCTATACTGCTTTCGTAGCAGTTGTACCAGTTTGCAGTCCCACCAGCAGTGTAGGATGGCTCCTTTTCTCTCAAAGCCTCGTCAGCATTTGCTGTTTTTTGATTTTGTAATAGCAGCCATTCTTACTGGCACTAGGTGGAAGGAACCTCAGTGTTTTCTTAGTTTGCATTTCTCTGATGACTAAAGATGTTAAGCATTCTTTTCATGTATTTATTGGCCATTTGGACTTCTGAGAAGAATATTCATTTCAGATTCCCATCCTTTGATTGAATCCTTTATTTTCAGGGGTCAAGTTTTTTTCAGTTCTTTGTATACTCTTGATAAGTCCTGCGACTGTGGCGTAGCTGGCACATCGCTTCTCCCATTCCGTGGGTGCTCTCCTCGCTGTTGTTTCCTTTGCTGTGCAGAAGTTGTTTAATCTGATATAGTCCCATCTGTCGATTCTTGGTGTTTTGTGCTTTGGGTATTTTATTGGGAAAGTCCTTGCCTACACCTGTGTCTGAGAATTTTGCCTACTTTTTCTTCCAATGAGTCCAGTGTTTCCATTTTAATGTCTAAATCTCTGATCCATTTTCATTTGATTTTAGTGAATGGTAAAAGTTGTGAGTCTAGTTTCATTCTTCTGCATGTGGCTGCCTCATGTTCCCAGCACCATTTGTTAAAGAGGCTGTCTTTACTCCAGTGTATATTTTTGGCCCCTTTGTCGAGATCAGATGGTAGATGGTTGTGAATGTTGAAGGGATTACGCCAATTTGAAGGGATCAGGAAACATACCTGGATTAGGGTTTGTGAATCACCCCTAGACTAGGGATCAAGAACTGGTCTGGACTAGAGTGTGAGTGATTTGTGGGCTGGCCAGTGAGAGAAGAGCACCCACCCAGATGTGGGAGGGCCAACTGGAACTCCAAGAATATTAAAGGGAGGAAGAGGAACAATTGTTACAGCTTCTTCCTCTGGGAAAGCCCTTGCCTTCGTAATTGTCTACTGGCACTGACTTGCTACACACCACAGATAATCAGCGCAGATTCACTCCAGTCTCGACTGTGCCTGTCTGCCCGTTGCTGCTCTTCAGTCACCAACCTTCTGGCTCTGGTCTTCACCTGAGATCTACAGTAGACTCTCACCTCACCGGCTGTCCTGCAGTCCTGGTCAGGAGATCTACTTCACGTCTGAGCAGCCATCTTGGACCACCTCTATCCTTGGATTTATTTGTAAGCCTTCCTAATAGACCTTTTTGTCATAAAATCTGTAAATTTTGTCTTTGAAAGAACCCAAACTACTAGTCAGTGACAGTCATTCTGTCTCCAGGGGCTGCTCTGGCGTCCTTTGCTTCCCATTCCTCCTATTTTGGTGACTCGAGAGGTGAGGCAGTGACTCAGTAACTTGCACCCATTCATGACCACCACTCCAATTTCTGCCAAAATGGAGAGGCCTCTAATTCCACTCCTTAAAGCAAGGGACTAGAAGAATTGGCTCAGTGGCTAAAGTGCTTGCCTAGCAAGCGCTAAGTCAAGCGCTGCGTACCCGAGTTCAATTCTCCAGCACTAAATAAAGCCGGGCATGCTGGCATATGCCTGTTATACCAGTACTCAGGAGGCTGAGACAAGAGGACTGCTGTGAGTCTATGGCCAGCCTGGCCTCCACAGTGAGTTCAGGACCAGCTGGGATGAGACCTTGTCTCAAAAAAAAAAAAAAGAAAAAGAAAAAGAAAAAGAAAAGAAAAGAAAAAAAAAGGCAAGAAAAAAGCAAGAACTCATTGATACTGCAAAACATCACCACAAAGGGCCAAATTCCATCTCCCTCTCACCAATTATCACAACGCAGCACAGGTCGCTGCCTGGGCCCACGGGGGCTGAGGTGCAGGTTGGCTGCCCTCCCATCTCTGCTCCAGGAACGGTGCAGCAGGATCCTGTTAGACTTCACAGCTGTGGCAGTGGTTCCCAGTAGGGGCAGGGCAGCCACTGACCCACCTCATGGGAAGGACAAGCAGCACCAGCCAATGCTGAGGGCCACACATGCTGCCACAGGCAGAGCTTCTTGGCTCCAGCCAGCTTCCACAACCCACTGTGAGCAGAGGCTAAGGAGCCAGGGTCTGACCCACATCCAGCCCCACCAGCTCTGGGTTCCCAGGCCTTCCCTTTGTACCTGCCCTCGCCATCAGGGCCCTGCCATGCTCTGGGGCCCAGAAGGAGGACATGGGCCATCTCTCTGCACGGGCTCTTAGCTAGGCTTCTGTGGTCCCCTGGACAGATCACAGCTGGTCTGGCCTTGAAGCCTACGGCCTCTCAGGAACCCCCGATGCCATCAGTCTATCAGGTAGGCCAGACTGGGGAGGACGCCTCTCCTTTATCAGTCTGCAGCAAATGTGCAGACAGACTGAGGCGGCACTTAGGGGTCTGGTCCCGCACCTGGTCTGCCCCTCTTCCAAGATATTTTGCCTCTTCTCACTGGGCTGGTTCCAGGGGAACAAAGACGAGTGGAAAAACTGGGTTTCACGTTGTCACTGTCCTGTATTCCCACTAGGCCAGCCATCACCTCAGTGGCCACTGTGACCACCAACCTGCCCAAGAAGAGGGGGAGAGAAGAACTGAAGCACATTAGAAAGCAGCTGACAGCCAGGGGAAGCGGGCTGCCCAGGGCCTCACTACCTGCACTGGGAGGGGCTTTCCCACTGTCTGCAAATCCCACTTTCCGGTGCAGGAAGCTCCTGCACTATCTCTTCTTTTGTTTGGTTTTCATCACTGCTTCTTATCCTTTCTTTCTAGAAACAGATCAAGAGCTGGAACCCGGGGAAGGAGATGCCAGCTATCACCTGATGGGACAAGGCCACACCCACCCCTCTGCCTTCCCTCTGCACCTGGTTCTCACCGGCCCTGTGGGGTGGGGCCTGGCTGACTTCTTCCTGGAAAGCTGGCCTTGGTTCAGGTTTTCCCAGACAGTGTGATCCCACATGCACATCTGTGGCCCCCAGCTCAGCATGGGCAGGTCTACCGTGTCCATGCTCTGGAGCCAGGCCATGGGGGCACAGGCTGGCCTCAGGGCCACGAGGACTTGTTTTTAGACAGCAGCACCCATCTTGTCTTGGGCCTGTGACCTTTGCCACCAGGGATTGAGGCTGCAGGATAATAATTCAAATCATTTAAAAAGCTGTGTCTATTAAGAAGGAGCAACAGGACTTAAAAGAAGTGTCTTGTGGTTAAGTTCTGTGAATTAGGGAAAAGACAAAACTCAAGGCCAGAAAAGGACACAGGGATCATGCTGGCCCCCAGCACTACAGGGAAGGGCGGGGTTGAGGGGCCAGCAGCCTGGAGGCGCGTGACTCTGGCTCAGGTTATTGGAAGCAGGGACCCATTCTGAGGCTCACCCCCACCCCCACCAGCAGCTCCTGCCCTGCTGCAGTGTGAATCCTGGGCCAGCGGTACCCAATTCGTTCCTGGCCTGTGGGCTGAGGCTGACCTTATCCCCTGGTAAATCACAGAACAAGACATAGTAAGCCATGGGCGCAGCTTCAGGGGGCCCTGAAAGCTGGGGAAGGTGCTAACTTAGCCTCACAGGAGGAAGTTGGGGGTTGTGGATGCTAAAGGAAAATCTGGAAGATCTCAAAATGAAATATTAAGTTAGGGAGGAGGAGAAGTGTAAGGCAATGCTGCCACAGGGACTGGGCTATATATACAAAGAACATTTTAATTAATTTATTTATTTCTTTACACATAACTGAAAGTGATGTTACAGTACATAAGTTATTTACAACTGTGCAGTAATGTGTTGCAAAATAAATTATCTAGAAGGCAGCAAAGTACATTGTGAAGGTATATAAAACTGTACAGCGTCCGCGGATACACTCTGTATAGGATTATTGGCTCTGTAGTGTTTCAAGTTATGTTCTCAGAAAGAGAAACAAAATGCCCAAGATTAAAGGAAAAAATATACAAACCACGTGGATTTGACTCCATTAAAAACACTGTTGAAGAGTCCTGGCTGCATCCCTCTGCAGCCGGCCCTTGCTGGCGTCCCCTGCGCCTGCCCTGAGGCCCGGGCTGGACGGCACTCTCCTGCCCTCCAACCTGGAGGTCACTGTTGAGAGGTCAGTCCTTGGTTTTGTCCTGCAGCTGATGAAAATAGGACTTCGCAGTGCACACTGTCCCGGTCCACTGGCTCCTCCCGGGCACTGCAGCTGACTGAGAAAAGAACAGCTGGGCGCGGGAGCTGGGGGTGCACGGGGCCTCCTCCCTGCGCGGGCCGGCAGCGCTGGCCCCGGCTGTGCTCCGCCTCCATGGGAGGGGCCAGTCTGGAAGCAGCGGTGCAGAAGCAGTCTCAGCTCCTCACACTGGCGGGCGGTGCTCCCTCCTCCACCTTGGGGCGGGACTCATCGGCAGCACAGGTGTGTCCTAGGGCTGTCCCACGGGGGTCATGCCGGCAGCAGCACGAAGTCATCATTGACGTCAACCATGGGCACGTAGAAGGAGGGCACCTCGTTCACGCACAGGGACTTGTGTCCAGCGGGATCCAGTTCTTGTGCCTTCAGCTGCCACTCCATCCTCTGAACAGCATTGAGGGCCGCAGCCTCGTGCTGCTGCCTCATCAGGAGACACGTCTGTGGGACACACGAGGTGGGTATGAGGTGCAGGAGGCTGCCAGCCCTCAAGCAGCCGCACATGGTTATAACCTAACACGGGCTGCGCTTCAGCTGTCGGGGCCTTCTCCTTGGCACCCCTGCCACTGCACAGGGCTTGTGGGGCACCTGGTCACCCAGAGCAAGGCCAGCTAGGTGCTGCACCAGGCTTCACGCCCTGTGCTCCCACAAACTAATACATTACTGACCTATGACTTTATCAAATGGAACTGCTAGACTATAGAGATAAAAACATTTTGAACTCTGACAGATACTGCAAGATCACTCATCAGCTAACAGTTTTCCCAGGGGCAGGGGATTGCCAGCTTCCCCTACTCAGCACCCCATGCCTACTCAGAACCTCATGCCATTTCCAGGTCTGAGATTACATCATCTTCTCATTGAGATTTAGTCCTATTCTCTCTCTTGTCTCTGTGTTCTTTTAGTTTTTTGGGTCTAGCTCCTGTTAGTTTGTAAGACTCCTTTCCACAATAATGAGATAAACTTTACATGGCACTTTTACTGCACCAACTTGTAACTGAGCACGCTGGGAGAAGCACCTCTCAGTGCTATAGTCCCCCAATCTGGGGAAGTGGGCGACACGGGCTTACCTCACTCTCATCGGTGCCTCAAGTGAACCCTGTGTGCACTGAGTCAGCTGCCGGCTTAGCACAGCGCCTGGACACATCTTTCTCTAGGACCTACCCTGGGCTGGTGGCACTTTGGGTCGATCCTCTCTTCCCATGGGGAAACAGTGGCAGGCAAGGGGCAACTGTCTCAGGCAGATACCAACGTTGTCCTTGGGGCTGGGTGGGATCTCATGAGGAGTGGGATCAGCTGCTTTCTTGTTGCCCACTGGCAGACTGCAGCTGTGTATGCATTGTCAAGCAGCACCGAGGTCTGCCTGCCGCATCCCAGGGGGGATGCTCCAGGAGGCCGGGGGTGGGGCACCTTACCTTCATGCGGTCATACTTGTCATCCACGTCTTGCAGCCAGGAGATGAACTGGCGGGCGTTGAATCGATCGCGCACTGACTTGTTTTCATCACCCTGTGGAGAGAAGCCAGGTGAGGGGCCATAAGAGAGGGTGAATTCATAGTGAAGAAGGCGCAGCCTGACTGGCAGGACTCTGTGTCTTCAGGTCCCCTTAGCCAGCTCTCTGGTTCCCCACACTGAAGGAGATGGTATGGCAGGTGAAGACACCTGGTTTTACTTTCTTCTCTGAAAAGAACATCTGAGAGGCTGGAGATCAGCTGAGCTTGGTGGTTCAGGCCTGTCATCCCAGCACTCTGGAAAGCTGAAGCAGGAGGATCCCAAGTTCAAGCCCACCCTGGGCAACTTAGTGACTTAGCAAGATCCTGTCTCAAAATTTTAAAAATGGGCTGAGGATGTAGCTTAGTGCAGACTCTAAGTTGGATGGCTAAGACCAAGGGGGTGGGGAAAAAACAGAAACAGGCTACAGTGGCCTCTACCTCACAGTCTTGTGTTGACGTCCTCAGATGCTGATCTGATCACACTAGCCTGCTCTCTCCCGTCACAGGTGAGCCCTCGGAGCCCTTGGGAGATGAGCCTGGGGCTAGCTAACTAGAAACTGGCTGGGGGGTTTTCCTCACATGCCCCAGGATGGAGCTTGGCACAAGCTCTAGAACAGTGGACCACGATGGACCCATCTATCCTTTAATTTGCAAAGGCAACCAAGGAAATTACTGAAAAAAAATGATGGGATTTTAAAAATGGCGGTGGTAGGGTTACAATATAAAGCTACAAACATTCTATCCCTGAGGTCACCATCTGGGCCCCAACTAACCCTCCTGCACCTTTATTGGGGACAAGTGGTTTGCTTCAAGGAAAACTTGCTCTAATGGGCACCATGTGAAACAGAGAACACATCTGTGCCCTCAGAGGAGAATCCGCAGGGCATTAGGAGCAACTTCAATTTGGAAAAGTCGTAACTTGCAATCTGGGTCTAGGCCTGTAACTGCAGCACTCTAGACGCTGAAGAGGATTACAAATCTGAGCATAGCCTGGGAAATTTCAAAACAGCAATACCCTGTCTCAAAGTAAAACAATAAAGTGGCTGGGGGGTGTAGCTTGGGGTAGAGGACCTGAATTCAATCCTCAGTATACCAAAAACCAAAACCAAAACTAAACGAAACCAACAAACTGCCATATGCTGTCATCTGGCAAACCCAGTAACTCCAGGGCTGGTGAGGACCCTGGGTCCTGTCACAAGAGGATGTAGCGCTAAATCTTGTAATACCAAGGGGACAGATTTCAGACACATCCATGCTGAACTGGGATGCAGGCCAGGGTAAGCCCGTGGTGAAGGTGGGGAGATTACAAGGGGGCCTGACACAGACATAGGCTCCCAGGAGGACAGAGAAAAGCAAAGGTGCAGGTGGAACCTCAGGCACAAGTTGGACATGCCACAAGGCTCTGGAAGTGAGGCTAGTGGCCCTGCAGGAGGGGGCAGGGTCTGGTGGTGCATCCCGATCACATCTGCTGGATGGGGCCAGGGTGGGATATGTGGCAAGGACCACACTGGAGACAGGGAATGGGTACTACCTGAGATCATGCACATGGCCCTGGCAGCTCAACCCCACCCCACTCTATTCCATCCATAGACGAGCCCTGTGCCTATATAGGACACGTGTCCCCAGCCAGGGCCCACAGGTCCCTTGGAGCCACCCTACTGCTGTTCAGCAGCACGCTGAGCAAAGTTTAACTAGAAAGTGATGTTGTGGGGCTGCAGGAATAGTTCAGAAGTTAGAGTATGTGCCTAGCAAGGTCAAGGCCCTGACTTTGATCCCAGAACCAAATAAACTGGACACAGTGGTGCATGCCTGTAACCTAGCACTTAGAAGGCTAAGGCAGGAGGACTACCGTGTCTTCAAGGCCAGTATGGGCTACACGGTGAGTTTAGAACCAGTCTAGACTACAGAGTGAGAGCCTGTCTCAACAAAACAAAATAACAACAACAAAAGAAAGGGATGTTGTTCCTGCTGTCTGCGAGGCATAGGGGCAGCTCAGGTCCTGTGTGCTTAAGGTTTCAGAGGACATCACTGGGGTCTTTAAGAGATTACAGTTCACAGAGGCCTCAGTGTGTGTGTGTGGCTGGGAAGGAGGCACTGACCTGGCTCTCCAGTGGCATGTTGTACACCTCCGAGTCCAGCAGCATGGTGCAGGCGCTGAAGGGTACTGCCTGGTTGGCGATGGTCCGGGCTGCCCGGCAGTGGACGCGCAGGATCTCCTGCTCACAGGACACGATCAGCTTCTCCTGGGGAGAAGAAAGAGAAGAAAGAGTGAGCACAGGCCAGCAGGCCCCAGGCCCCCATATCTGGCCTTCACCTTACCCGCTCGATGCTGTGCTGCAGGCGCAGCTTCCCCCGCACGGCCTCCTGCTGTTTGAAGAGCTCCTTCAGAGGCTCTGCCAGTGAGGGCGGGGGTGCGATCTGAGGTACGAGAGGGTCAATGGGGGGACACATGTCAGGGGGTACACAGACTGGAACCCCACTTGGTTCCACCCCAGCATCAGTTGCATCCACCTCCAGTCAACCGGGTGGTGATGGAAAGGAATGAAGTGGCAGAAGCCCTGAGGCTGCTGCCATGCTGCACTGCCACGTGCCAGCCACTGAATGTCACTCCAGGTGCAGGGAGTATGAGGGCTACAGGTGAGGAGAGGGACCTTCCACCCCAAGAAGATAGGAGGGTTCTTCTGCACAGTGGACACAAGCACCCATTCTCTGTCTCTAAAGCTCTGTGGTGACACAGCAGAGTAGGTCATGATGGGATCAGACATCCTGTTAGGCTGGAAATATCAGTAGAGAAGGGCAGAGGAGAGCCACCCTCTTTGTATCCCAGAGCCACACTGAATGTGAGGACAGAAGGCAAGTGCCCGAGGAGAAGGATCTACACAGGCCTATGATACGGCCAAACTACTGAGAGCCAGAACCTTCTCAGGGCAAGGCTAGGTTGGCAGCACATGCCTGCAGCACTCCTGGCCCTTACCAGGAACCAGATGCTCACCTGATGTGTCCAATGTGCTGTGCTGTACAAGCCCTCTGTAACCCTGATCACCACCTCACCTGGAACAGATTGACCCCATCCCACAGCCCCAATACCAGAAGCCCCTGCAAACAAAGCTCTGCCCTTGATTCTTCTGTTCCCCAAAACTGGTTCCCAACTAAACATCTAGTCAAGTCTCTTGAGTATGCAAAGCTTGCCCAGCTGGAGTGGGATCCTGGTCACAGTGCAACCTTCTGGAACAACAGGGTCACCTCCTCAGCCAACAGGGTAAGAAACCCAGCTGAGGCTGAGAGGCCTGGGTTCCCCAATGCAGCTGGCACAGCTGCCTGACATTGCCAACTTCACTTAGCAGGCTGTGGGGCACTCAAAAAGAACAAGAGGGAGGAGGCATGCAGCTGCAGAAGGGCTACTTTGTAGGATGACAATGATCACTGTTTTCTACATTTTCTAAATTCCCCATGGCAGCCAAATTGCTGTTTGGATGATGAAACTTTGAGGAAACCATGGCAAGTGTGGGGTCTTCCTGAGTATGGACATCAAGGCTTGCACCTTGGCCTGTGCCTGGGCCATCAAAGAACTGTGCTGGACTGCAGGGACAGGGACCCTGCTGATTAGTAAGGAGAAGCTTTGGCTTCTCTAGGGGTAAGCCTGCCACCAGGAAAAATCCTGGAGAGAGAGAGTGAGGAGGACATGGCCTGCCTGCGGAGGGGCAGAGGGAGAAAAGCAAGGCAGAGACAAGGGTGAGAATAGGCCATGTGGATCTCACCCCACCCACTCAGCATTCCCAGGACAGAAGTGTTCTGGAAACCCATGGGAAAGGCAGAAGGATGCACCCCCTGAACTGGGCCCTCAGGGATCCAGGAAACCTGAAAATCCTGACAGCATGGGAGGGGCTGCCTACAGGGCAGAGGCCTGCTGGGCAGAGGCCTGCTGGGACTGTGCTCTCTGTAGCCCTCACTCCCAGGGGTCAGGATTACAGGACAACCTTGAGGCCTGAGGCAAGGACAACCTTGATCTGCAGGCAGGAGTATGAGCCCTAAGCCCTGCGTTCCTGCCACGGGCACAAGTGGCACTCACCACGGGGATGTGGAGCTTGCTGAGTGGTTTGCCGTCCAAGAGGTAGGACCCTGTGTAGGTAACATACTCAGCATAGCACTGGGGTGCCTGGGGTGTGATGTAGCAAAGGATCTTGCGCTTCTCTTCGATCTTCTTCCGGATCTGGAGGTACTCGAAATATGGGTTGGATCGGTCACTGTGGTAGGGCTCGATGTCGTCCAGCTTGATGGCGTCCACGATGGCAGCCAGTGTCTGCTGGATCACCTCTCGTGTCTGCTGTGTGGATGTGTGCAGCTGCTGCTGCAGCTGTTGGCTGGAGCGCTGGAAGCGGCGCTTGCGTGGGTGCTGGGCCTGGGCATCCTCCTCCTCAGGGGCACGGCCCTTGGCCCGAGAGGCCGGGGTGGGCGTAGGCTCCTTCTCGGTGGGGGAAGTGCCCTGCTTGCTCTGACTGGCCAGCATCTGGGCTCTATTACGGGTCATGCGCTGAGGGAGTTCCTCCACTCGGGGGGCCTTGGGAACCTCAGCTGGGGGCCTGGGCTCCGGCTCAGGCGCTTCTGGCGGTATGCTGTCTGGAAGACCGTCCCCTGGGACAGTGGCACAGGTGCCCTCAGGGCCATCCTGTACTTGTGCTGGGGCTGGGACATCCACTGTGGAGTCACTGGGGTCACTGCAAGGGGTGGGGGATGGGTCCTCAGCCTCAGGCTCTTCCTCCCCACCCTCCAAAGGACACTGACCAGGGGGGCCAGGCACTGGAGCAGAGCCAGAATCCAAGTCTTCAGGGGCCCCCTGATCTATCTCGGCCTCTGCTTGCCCCTCAGCCTCCAGAACTATGTCCAGCTTTGGCTCCTCTGAGGGCTCAGGTTCGATGGGGAGCTGAGGGGTAGCCTGTGCAGGAGGGGGCACTGGCTGCTCCTCAGCCATGAGGTCAGGGACATCTCCACCACTGACACCCTCTGCAAGGGGGGCAGGACTCCCCTCCCTAGGCTCTGCCCCAACCTCGGTAGCATCCTTGGCCTGCAGTGGGAGCTCTGGCAGTGAGAAAGGCCCTAGGTCCAGCTCGTCCTCGGGGCTGGCAAAGGCATCATGCCACGTCACTGGCTCTACCTGGCCAAGGGCCGGCAGGCTGTGGCCACTGTCCAAGAAGCTGCTCTCAAGGGACCCCAGGGCTTCCACCTGGGTCACGGCAGTGATGCATGTGGGCTCTGGGGCTGAGGCGAGTGGCGCATCTGGGAGTGGCTTGCAATTGCTGAAGAAGGACTCAAGCCTAGTGGGAGCAGGGTAGGATGCAGCCTCCTCACCAGTAGAGACAGCCACAGGAACTGGCCCTGCCCCAGCATCTTTAACCTCCTCCAAGCCTGGCTCGGGGGCTGGCAGCGGATAGGAGACAGGAGACACGGGGTATGGAGCCTCGGCACTGCTGAAGGGCCCTGGGGTTGTGGTGTGTAGGGACTCCGTGGGGCAGAAGTGTTTTGGGGATTCCGAGAACCTCTGTGGGGACTTGAGCAGGAGATCAGACCCCATGGGCCAGCTGACAGGGTTCTCTGCTGTCCCAGTGATCAGGGTGGAAGAAAGGGCTTGCTCAGTGGCAGGGTGGGCCCACTCCACAGTACCCTCAGTAATAACGGTGCTGAAGGGGCCCTCGTCGAGTGGCTCCAGGTAGTTGGGCTCTGGGGGTATAATGGCGGCTGTGGCCTGCTGGTCCTCTGTGGCGTCCAGGGGAAGGCCCAGGTCTGGGGGCAGTGCCCCATCCACAGCTGGGGCTAACAGCTCACCTCGGGGGGAAGGGGAGGACTTGGCAGGTAGGCTGGAAAAGATGCCTTCTGGGGAGGGGGTGGTGCTGGCCACTGAGGAGGGAGGGCAGTGCAGAGCGTCCACCTTGGGCGAGGGGATGCCGTAGTCCGGGGAGTAGTACCCTGGGGAGAGGCAGGCAAAGTTCTCCGTGGGTACAGGAGGGAGAGGAGTCTTATCCTCTAGCAGGTGCTGCACAGGGGAGTCAAAGCTGGAGGCCGTGGGGACACTCTGCTGCCTGAACAGCTTGTCCCCAACGCTGAACTCCTCCTCGGGAGTCCTCCTGATATCCACAGAGATGGAGCGGTAGAGGTTTGTAGAGACCGGCCTTGTGGGTGTCTGGCCTGGGTTTTCTGAAACCCCGCTGGAAGTCACAGAGAACCTATCAAAAAAGGGTGGGGAGCAGGCGCTGGTGGAAGTGGCAGAGATGGGCATCGAGTGCTGGGAGTCGGCACAGTCAAATCCTAGGTCTGGGTAGTCGTCAGCGCTGCAGGATGGGGTGCGGGGCGTGTGCATCACTTCCTCGTAGCTGGGGCATGACACCACTGCAGCGGGTGTGGGTACCCCCGTGGGCCGGCTCTGCTCAGGCCGGGGCGAAGCAGGCAAGACCTCCTTTAGGGGAGGCCCCCCCATCCAGTCCCTGGGTTCTGCCCCGGGCCCTGGGTGTGGCTTACTTTCAGTGGCAGGGGGTGTGGGGGTCAATTCCTTGGGCTTCTTCTCCTTAAAGGGGGCATCTGGCCCCAGGGGCTTCTTGGGAAGACTGTCCAGGCTCTTCTTCCGTCCGTCATCAGCAGGCCTCGCCTTCTCCTTGAGCTTGGGATCTCCAGACCGGTGCCGCATCTTCTCCATCTGCTTCATGCGCTCCTTGTGCCGCTTGTGGCGCTCCTCGATCTCCAAGTCCTTCTGCGACAGCATCCGCTCGAAGCTGGTCATCATCAGGTCCCCATCTCCCAAGAGCTTCTCCCGTGGCCTGGCTTCCTTCCGGCCCAGATCTCTGGCCAGCGGCAGCTTGTCACTCCCATTGCTGACCTTGGCGGGCTCAGTGCTCTCTTTGAACTTCTCCTTGGGCCGGGCCTCGCTGAGCTTCAGGCTCTCCTCCCTGGGCTTCTCCTTGAAGGCATTTGGGGTGCTGTCTCTGTCTCGGGCTGCAGGCTTCGGCTCATCCCTGTGATGCCGCTGCAGCCCATCTGTGTGCTTCTCCCGGTGTTTCTCCTTCTCGTCCCTCCACTTCTCCCTGTGCCTCTCCCTCCTCCTCTTCTCCTTGAGGGTGCCCAGGGTACTAGATCCATACGGCTTCAGTTCCTTTTCTACTTTCTTGGAAGGTTCTCTCTCAGAATCATTCCTCTCTTTCTTCTCACCAGGAAACACATCAATGGTCTTGTCCAACTCGTCCTCCGCGTCAGCTTTTGTGGTGTAGGTGACTCCGTAGGCCTCCGTGTCCAGGAAGTCCTTCTCAAATTGACTGGTGTCCCTCCTGCTGCCACCACCATCCTTGTGGTCATCGCTCTTCTCTTTCTTCTCAGCTCTCTCCTTCTTGGCCCTGTCGCGGTCGTGGCTCTTCTTGGAGGAGGAGGAGGAGGAGTGCCTATGCCGCTCCTTCTCCCGCAGCTTCTCCACCAGGCAGGAACCCTCTCTGGCTTTGTCGTCGGGTGGCTCGGAGAAGGACACCTCCAGAAGGGCAGACAAGCTGGGCTCTGGACCCCGGTCTGCAAAGCTGTCAGACGACTCATCACTGCCCTTGTCATGGGAGTCCTCCCGGAACTCATGCAGGGCCTCCTCCTCCAGCCTCTCCAGCAGGCTCTTCTCAGGCTCGGCTCCCCGTGAGGCCTTCCTCTCTTTGCAGTGCTCTCTGTCCGGCTTCTCCTTGTGCTTGCCCTTGGCCTTGTCTTCAGCTGAGTGTTTCTTTTCCAACTTCTCAGGGAGTCTTTGCTTAATTTTCTTCTCCTGGGTAGAGTCCACTGAGGCCCTGTCTTTCCGGTCCTTGTACCTTTCTACACACTCTTTGTCCTTCTTTTCTCGGTGCCTCTCAAAGACCTTTTCCTTCCGGTCCCTCCCGCCTTCAGCAGCCCCCCGGTCCTTCTTCCTTTCTTTAGGCTCTTTGTCTCTTGGTTTCTCTGTGTGCTGCCTGTCGCACGAGGACTTTCGGTGCCGGTCTGGCAGGTGGGGCTCTCTGCCATCATCCTTGTCCTGGAGGCCGTCCACCCTCGGTACCTCACTGGCCTCGGTGACCTTGAACCCACAGGCCACGTACTCGTCCCTCTCGTCTTCACTCTCATCTGTGAATATGTCGGCGATGTACCAGCTCTTCTCCTTACCTTTCTTGTCATCTTTTTTTTCCGTGAAGTCTTCTGAGAGGAGCCCAGGAAACACCTTCTCCTTCTTCTCTCTGGCCTGATCAAGGGATGCTTTTCTGTCTTTGCCATGTGCATCCTTATGCTTTTCCTTGACATCTTTCTTTTCTTTAAAACATTTATCAAATTCTTTGTCCTTCTGACATTTCTCAAGGACAGACTTTTCACTTTTGTCTCTGTCCAGTGACCGGTCTTTGTACTTTTCTGGCCTCCCCTTCTCCTTCCTCTCCCTCTCCTTCTCCCGGGCAGTGTGATGCTGCTCCCAGGGCTCCAGGCCCTTGGCCAGGTCGCAGTCTGGCTTATCCCGGAAGGTGCCCTCACAGCTACACTCCTTCAAGTCCTCCCGGTGCGCCTCCTCAGGCCTGATGCGGGCATCCTTCCGCTCCCGCACACCTTCCACAGACTCTCTCCTCTTTTTGTCCTTCTCTGAGAGGTAGGTGGGGATTCCTTTATGTTTTTCCATCTGGTCTCTCCTTTTCTCAGAGCTCTTATCTAAGTAGTCCCTGTCTTTCTTCCGGAAAGAGCCGTCTCTGAAGTCACGCTTCTCCCGGGTCCTGCTGTCCCGCTTCCTGTCCTTACCGTCCTCCTTCACTGACTCCAAGATGAGTTTGGCCACAGAGTCATTCTTGATGTCTCTGTAGTCTGTCACCGGGGAGTCCCAGCTGTCCTCACCTTTGAAGTCAAAGGAGGAGTCGGAGAGGTCAGAGAGCCACCTGTCTTGATGATCATCAGAGAGGCTGAGTTTGGAGTCTTCGTTGTCCAGGAACTGGCCTTTGCTGCAGTAGTCCTCAAATGCAGTGTCATCCCTGTGCGCCCGCTCCTTCCGGAGCTTCTCCTTGGACGCTCTGTCCTCTCTCGTGTCGCTCTTCTTCTCTGACTTGGAAGGCCGGTCCTTGCATTTTTTCTTCCTCTCCTCTTTGTACAGCCTCAGTCTCTCTTCCTTGGGTGACTTTTCCTTCGTGGACTTATCCCTCTCTGCTTTATTTGAACGGTCTTTGTCTTCTCGGAAAGATCTGCCAATGTCTTTGCCCCTCTTCAGTGACTTTTCATCTTTGGGGACCTTCAGCATCTCCTCCTTGAAGAGCCACTCCTTTTCTTCTGACTTCATCTTGCCGAGTTTCTCTTCTTTCTTAAAATGGTCTCTATCATGCTTTAATACTTTGAGCTTATTTTCCGTGGAGATGTCATTGTCCAGAAGGATGGCTTTCTCTGACTTCTGCTTGGAGTCCTCATATTCATATGTAAAGCTTTTCAATTTAACTTCCTGGCTGCCTGAGCACGGCCCCTTTTCCTTGCTTTTGTGTTTATGCTTTGTCTTATGTTTTTTGACAACTTTCCCTTCCTTATCCAGCTTGGGAACAGCGCCATCAGTGCTGGGGTGACAGGCACCCCTCTTCTCAGGCACAGCACTCTGCAGGCTGCCCCTCTTGCGGAGCTCCTGCTTCCGCCTGGTGGGCTTCAGTGACTCTACGCTGGAGCCCTCAGAGGGGCAGTCAGACTCACTGGTCAGTCCCGTCCTTGAGGAGTCCGACAGGGAGCTGACCTCAGACCAAGCAGGGGAAGAGACAGCTTTCCAGCTGTCCGTGCGCCAGTGCTTGGTGTGCTGGTCATTGTGCGTGGTGCTGTGCTTCTGGGCTGCCGCACTGCCATGGGATGAGGTGGAGGAGGCAGACAGCGAGCTGAACAGGGAGGGGTCCTTCAGTACCAGCGGGGACCCCTTGAGGCAGCCCGCACTCCCCACAGAGTCCCCATCATCTTCCTCGCTCTCTAAGGACTCGCTGTCAGAATCCGAGGAACAGAACTTGTCGTTTCTCTTTCCGAAACGAACTTCTTTGCTTTTCGTGTCTTTCTTCCGCTTCTTTTTCACTTTACTTTTCTCCTTTTGCTGCCGAGAACAGGAAGGCTCCCGCACCTTACCCCCGGGTAGCACGGCATGCGCGGACAGCCTGAGTCTCTCTGCAGCCCCTTCCTCATCGGAGGTATCAGACAGGATGCGGTGGGCCGCTTTCTTTGGTGCAAGCGTGCTGTTCTTGGTGTAGCTCTTCACCTCCATCTTGGGGATGGAGATGAAGCTGTTTGACTTTGTTTCTTTCCGATAATCCTTCTTGAGCAAGTGCTTATCATCCACAGGAGGGATCCTGTCCTGTTCGTCATCCTCATCAAACTCATACTCATCCTTGACAGGAGTCACAGTTTTCTGTGGTTCGGGATTCTTGCCCTTAAGCTTTAGGCCTTTCTCGAACTCGGAGTCCGTGTTATTGCCGTCAACTGAGCTGGACGGTGCGAAGGAAGGGGCATCTTCCTCCTCGGAGCTGTCTGTGAGTACAGGAAGGGAGAGTCAGGTGGGTGCAGAGCCACCTCCCCATGGCTAGGGGCACCCAGGTTGCCAATGCCCCCTAAGCAGAAGCAGATGTTGGATCTAGTCCTGGTTAGGGACAGTTCTGGACATAATGTCGGACTCTCAGCTAACAGCAAGGTTCGGTAGGGGTCTTGCAGGAAGATACCATGCATAGATACACGGAGGGCAGGGCTGTGCCCCCAGATGATGCAAAGGGTTCCACCTGGGCTGCCTGCCTGTCCTACTCACCCGTGGAGCTCTCCTCGCTAGACGTGTATGTGCCTTTGCCCAGGAGCAGGTTCACCATTGTGGGGGAGCTGGCAACCTTCAGTGGGGTTTCGCCTTTCCTGTTGCTCTGCTGAGGATTCCCTCCATAGCGCAGCAGCAGCTTCACCACCTACGAGACAGCAGACAGTGCGCTTTGGGCTATCTGGGAAGCACAGCTCTGCCGCTACAGCCCACCCCAGTGGCGCCAGTGTCATGCCTCAGAAAAGCCCCAAGGAGCAAACCTCAGCCATGGGCATGTCCCTGGCCTCTCCCTGGGGAGGGGAAAGCCTGGGCCATGCAGGCCTCTAGCAGTACTTCCCTCTTCTGGTTCCCCAGGATGCAGGGTTCTTCTTCAGAAGGTCCTGCCCCCACCCCAGCCCCCATCAGTGTCCAGCCCAGGGAAGGTCTGCTGCTCATATCTAGGGGAGCTTTGTACTGGGGGGATGAGGGTAGCAAGAATAAAGGAGACAAAGACCAGGTTCTGCAAGCTGGTTTATTCATTTCTATTTACATTAGAAAATAACCTCTTTCTTGCTTGATTTACATGCATGGCAATAGTTACAGGAGTGACAAGGACATGCAATGTGGTATCTCCAAGGCTCTGTCTCACTGTTTAAACCATCAGCCTGTGTTTCACGTGCCCCGTACAACATTCACTGGACTGTCCACTACTTCACTGTAAACTCTTCTCAATATAGTGTGTTTTTATCCTGTACTGTTTCACCATTAATTTTTAGTATAAGAGTTTCTTTTGGTGTAACATGTCACCACCACCCCAGCCTGGGGTCTGGGAGGTCCCATGTTCCTGATTTAGCTGAGCTTAGGCTTTGGCACAGCAGGTGCCCTCTGCCATCAGTTGTTTATTGGTGGAACCTGATTCTGGGCAGTCAGCACTGACAACCCTGTGGCCTGTAGTCAGGAGGCCACCCCCTTTTGGCCTGTAACCCTCCCCTATGGACAGAAATGCAGGCCAAGTCTCTCTTGGGCCTCCAGTCCCTCCTGCTATTCCCAGATACCTGCCCCAACCAGACGGATGGGCCCCCAACCCCTACAGAGCTCCAGTACTTTTCCCATAGGACTGGGTGGGGTATAAGTAGACAGACATGATTAGTGTGAGAAGGTGTCCTTGTCCTCACCATACGCAGATGGCTTGGTCTGGGGCCTCTTGGGACTCTGACTGTAATACAAGCACCTGGTTACCTCTGCAGCTTGCTGCCCAGCAGGATGAAGGGGTATGGTGCAGCCTGGGTGCCTCTTGCTTCAGACCTGGAGGCAGCCCTTCCCCCAAGAAGCTATGCTCCTGGCTGGTCACAGTGGTTCATGTCTATTCTGCCCCTAATGTGCTGGCTGCACCTATCAGCACTACGTCACTTCAGACCTGAACTGCTCCCAGGTTAAAAAGGACCCCAATGACATGCCATGCAAAGTGCTCCCCTTCCTCCTGGGCACAATCACCCACCTGTCAAACCAGCCAAACAAGGGACCCTGTAAGTGCCACAGGTAGCACTATTAGCACTGCCCAGGGCTGCCCAGGGCAGGGAAGCTAGGGCAGTTGGGGCACCGGCTGGGATTTTGGGCAGGGAATCAAAACCCCACATCTCCAGACCCAGGGCAGGGGCGAGCTGGCTAGGACCAAGGCAGGGCTGCAGGAGATGCCAACCTTGTAGTGCCCATTGTTGGCAGCGTCATGCAGGGGCGTGTCATCATCCAGGCCCTTGGTGTTCACCTCTGCGCCCGCGGCCAGCAGCTGCTTGGCAACATCGTAGTAGCCCCGGTTACAGGCCTCATGCAGCGCAGTCCAGCCTGGAAACAGACACTTAGGACCTACGTTATTGAGTCCTGAGAACCCCGCTCCTGCCCCTGAGGACATGCCATGTGGCAAGGGGTTAAGTTCTGGGGGTGGCCTACAATGGAGGACATCATCTGGGAAGTAGATGCAGCTCAGACATGTACTGCACTTCTCTGCTTTAGTACCTCACATGCACCTGCTTTGTTAACTGCAGGTTAAGAACCTGCAGCAATAACCCTATGAGGACAGAAAGACTGCAAAACCACAAGAGGGCCTCAACCCTACATACCAGCCAGCAAGTGCAAAGCAAAAACATTTTGCTCTCAACAGGGCAACTCGGCCTGGTATGTGTGTGTGTGTGTTTTTTTTTAAGTGCTCAGAAACCTAGTGTCTTGCATATATCAGACAGATATTCCACAACAAAGCTTCATCCCCAATTCTTATTTCTTAATTTTGAGACAAGATTTCATTGGGTTGCACAGGCTGGCCTCACCCTCTAAGGCAGTGGGGACTGGAAGTGTGTGCCATCATGGCCAGCCTGAGAAAGTTTTTGAAGACCAGGGATTAGCTGCTATGGTGGTCACTTGTAGGGAAGATGGGGTACTGGCCATGGGAGGGAGGCCTCCCTGCAGGTAGCTTATGCAGTGGAAGCTGTGACTATCACCAGTTAGTGTGGTCATGCCTTGGTACAGGAGCTGGGCTTATTTACCCCTACAGAATCAGTTCGCCACCCAGGGGAAACACTAGTGGGGATGGAAGCCAGGGCCTTCACTCTGGAGCTACACCCCCAGCCCTGTTCTATTCTTTTGAGACAAGGACTCAATAAATTGCCTAGCCTGAATGGAATTTGTCTCAGCCTTCCAGACAACTGAGATTTCAGTTGGATACCATACCACCCAGTTAGGAAAACTACTATAAAATATGTCAGCAACCAGACAACTACAGCCTGGAGCAGTGGGTTCTATAGGCAGACTGCTCTGCCCCCAGGACCGGTGGCCTGCACTATGCAGTGTGCACTGGAGCAACAGCATCCATCATGTGGAGGCAGCACTGGACTCTAATCCCACTGGCCTTCAAATCACGGCCTTGGCCTGTGTTGGATCTGAGGGTGCACCTACACTTCTATCTCAATTTTAAAAGCTGCATATCAGCTTGTTCTGCAGCCCAGGGGAGCCTCTGAAGCAGCCTGGGAAGTGTGGAATGACCAATACATCCTCAGGCTTGAACTCAGCTCAAAGCACATATGTGTCGTCTGCTGAGGCAGTTCCACTACTGCCTAACACACCAGAGACATGATCCCTTCAGAAGCTTGGACCTTGGGCTGATGTACTTATCACAACAGTATTTAAAATTCTTCAAAAACAACAATATAAGAAAACCATTCTACTACGAAACTTCTCCCCAGAGACTCCAGCTCCGCTATTTCAGAAGCAGCAAACTGCTGTGTGTACCAGCACAGGCCTATAACCTCCGCATCTGGAGGCTGAGGCAGGAGGACTCCAAGTTTGAGCTCAGCCTGGGCAATTTAATGACTTTGAACCTATCATGAAAAAGGGGAGGGTGTGGGGCTGGGGCTGTAGATCAGTGCAAAGGCCTTGGGTTTAATACCTAGTACCAACGAAGCAAATAAATAAATAAATAAAAATAAGAAATAAGAAAAAAGAAAAGAAGAAAAAGCAAACGATAGATACTGTTATGAGCATGAAGCATATGCTCACAGGGTGAAGGGGGCCCACACGGGAGGGCAATGGGCACTTACCTGCAAAGTCTTTCACATTGACATCCGCCCCCTCGCTGATGAGCTCCTTGATGCGCCGGGCATCCCCCCGGATGGCAGCTCGGTGCAGGCGGGTCTCTCCTCGCTCATTTCTCTTGTTTACTTTATCTTTGGTTTTGGAGGCAGAGTTGGGCGTCCCCTTCTGACACACTGTAGACTGGGAGGGGTGCTTTGGTGTTGTGTCTACTGCAGGCCAAGGAAGGGGACAGGTGGAGGGTTACTGGAGGCAGTGCTGCTTTGGAAACCTCGAGAACCTGACCATTTTTATGAGGTGAAGGGAGTCTGTGTAGGATGTGCCACCACACAGGGACAGCCCTGCCAGCTCAGGGACCACCGCCACCGGGGCTCACCTGGGCTGTTGGCAGACTCCTCAGCGGTCATCTGCATGAGGAGAGCCACCTGCTGTCGCTCAGAGAGAGGGTAGCCGGCTCGGATCCCACACAGCCCCATGCCAAAAGGCAGCCCCGACTTGCGGGCCACAGGCTCCTTTCTGATCCTCTTCCGCTCGGGACCCTGCTTCTCTGTGGGGGGCGAAGGAGAGAGGGAGGGAGACCTCATGCCGAGTCCCAAGAGTCCAGGTCCTCAGTCAGCATGATGAACTCCTGCATGCCACCTGGCAGCTGAGAGCCTGCCAGAGGGCGGGGGCGGTGCTGGGGCATGGAGCCACCCACCGCTGGGAGCAGGAGCAGCAAGACACGGCTGGAACACCTTGTTGTCGGCTCACTGGGTCTGCAAGCCTCGGCCACCACCGGCCATCGCTTCCAGGAGCCACTCTGGTTTCTGAGTGGAGCACAACAGGCCCGTGTGTGGCGGACCCAGCCAACAGAGGAAGGTGCCATTAGTATATGTGTCTACAGTTCCAAACCTCCTTCCCAGCCCTCCTCCAAAGAGTGCACGCGTAAAAGGGCAGGCACGGTTCAAAATACATACAGAGATCAAGGCCAACTTGTCAGTACTGTACCTTTCTTCTTGCTTCTAGGACCCTCCATTTCATGCCATGGTGCTTCGGGGGGCGTACCAGCCTTGCGGTACCACAACATGGACTGAGCTGGAGGCATCTCAAGGCATCAACAGAGAGCGCTAACAAGAGACAGGATACAGCACGGCGTCTGCACCTCAGCCTCCGCCTAACCAGCACGTTTGGGTGCCTCCGACCCCAACAAACACGCTGCGCTTCAATCTCTGTCTCTTCCAAGAGGTGGGAGGGGAGGAAAAACCCCTTACCCCAACTCATGCTCCACAGCTCTTATGTTCTGGAGCATAACCTGTGTGGGGCCAAGGTGAGCACAGGCTGTGGTGGCAGGGTGGAGCGAAGAGCCTGGCCTTGGTGTCCCCCTTCTCCACTCTGCACAACTCAACTCCTGGGCAGCAACTGGCCGTAGGAAGGTGTGGTGCCTCTGAGGGGATAGCTGCAGTCTCCCACATGGCATCCCTGGTGGGCTGCCTCACCCCACTCCTGACATTACTCCCCTTCAGTCTTCCTCTGGTCCCACTGCTGCCTGACCCTCTTATCCCAAAGTTTTCTGTTAAGCCACTGCTCAAAAGTACGTAGCCATTCTTTAAAAAACATTGTGTAACTTGCTGAGAATGCTGATGGGGGTCTTTCTGAGACAAGCCTTCAGCAACAAGCATTCAGTAACATCTACAATTCAGGACCACCCTGTGGACCACCTAACTTTACTGCAGGCCACTGCCACCAAGCTTTGTAATTTAATTTTTTATTTATTTTTACTTATTTATTTATTTTTGAGCCAGGGTCCCACTCTGTAGCCCAGCCTGGCCTCAAACTCAGAGCAATCCTCCTGCCTCAACCTTCAGAGTGCTGGGATTACAGGTGTATCCCATGACACCCAGGTGATGGAAGAACTGAATTCAGAGGCTTGCTGGCTGTGCTATTCCTCCATGCCCACCCATGAGCTTTTAAACAACTCTCAATACACTGATCTGAGAAAGAAAGACTTGCTGAGGAGGAGCACATGGTCCTGGCAGTTAACAGCTTAGAACAGGCAGCTCCTCCACTCCAAAGAATGGCAAGGGAGTTCTCTGCGCACGTGCCCTGCATCTTCCCTGTCCCTACTGCAGCTATACCCACTCCTTTACGTGTTCTGGTGGCAAAGCTTGACAGTGAGAGAAAACAGACCAGGAGCCAACAGATGGGCTCCAGGGAAGTGAGCTGTATCTACCTGTGCTCTAGTGCTCGCAGGTCTTCCTGGCTCTGGGAGGAGTACCTAGCACACTCCTGGGAGCACAGGCCTACTCAGAATGCCTGGGGAGTGTCACATATCATGCCCCCACAAGAACAGTAGGTGAGGCACAGGAGACATGAGGGAAATCTCAGGAAAGCACCACACCCTCCTTACAAAATGTGACAGAGTCCTTGGCTATGGTGACATTTTTTTCCTCACCTAACTCGAGTCCAAAGTAGCGGGTCTGACCAGCTGTGTTATGTGCAGACAGGAGCCAGTCAGTGTCTCAGTGTCTTTAAACCACAAAGCATGCTTTTAAAAAAAAGAAATATAGTTTTGCTATGCTATACAAACTATTTTCAGACTCCTGTGCTCAGGCAATCTTCCTGCTTCAGCCTCCCAAGTAGGAGGTGTTATTTATAACAAACCAAAGGGAACTAGCAGTGCATGAGGCAGACATACTTTTCAGTGACAGTCTGGATATTCGTATGTCCTCTTGGAGGGCAGCTGAGAGCCACAAATAGTCCAGCCTGTCCTGAGGGACTGTGTATAGGCAGTGGGACACGAGGCAGGGCACCATCAAGACCTGGGGCTGGGCACTGAGGCTGGGCACTGAGGCTGCTCCTCCTTGCAGCCCACTGATCCCCTCAGCCTCTATGTCCACTGTGCTCCCGTGAAGATGGATGAAGATGAAAGCCCGCGCCTGGCCAAGAGAGCTTTCTGACTGTTGCCAACATACACAAGACTGTGATGTGCTTCCCCGTCCTATACCCTGGGGAAGGATCCACTTCCCACACAGCTATCTTTACCCTTTGCAAGAATTTTACTTGTCCCTGCAGAAAATCCAGTCTGAAATCTGACCTAAGATGCCTGTGTCTCCAAGTATGAGTGGCTTTCCCCAAGTACCTGATATGGGACAATGGCAAACAATTAACTCCACAATGGTGACTCTCCTCTCCAGCTCCAGAGCCTGTGCCCCACAGGCTGAGGGGCTCTTCTCCCTAAGGGAGGCCTGCTCCTCCCCCTACTGTGGCCTGGCTCTGATGCCCAGGCTTGGGTACACTGTTCTTGAACAGATGCCTCAGTTCATTTCAAACCACGGTGCTGCAGGAAGCATCTGTACATTTAGGCTTTTCTACCAAGAAGTTCTGTTGGAGGCCACCTGCCATCCTGCCCAGACAGGACACTTGTCCTGGCTGTGCTGCTGCACACTGCAGAGCTGGCAGGGGGCTGCGGACTCTGCTCTGTGCAGGAGCATTTTCATAATGACACTCAGAATGTCCAGGAAGGTCCTTGCACACACCAAGGAAGGTTCCCGCTCTTTTGCCAAGTGGGGCAGAGCAGCGGATATGGCCACCAAGAGCTCCAGCCTCCCAGCCCCCAGCCATGTACAGGTCCAGGCCTGAGGCTGAGTTAGGAAGTCCACATACTGGGCCCAGCCATACCCTCCAGCACAGCCAGGAGTGCAGTGTGTATGCTGTGCCACCCCATGCTGGGTGACAGGCAATTTATTATCCACCCAACTTCCTGGTATGTGTTTATTTCTGCCTCTTTCATGGCCTTCATCAAAATGAAGGAGGAGCCTGTACCAGTATGACCTTTGGTCCTCTCACACTGCAGGCTGACTCCCTCCTGTGCCTACTGAGATGGCCCTGGCAAAGACCAATACAACAGAGGCACTGGTACCAAGGGCCTAGGCACCTCACTCCCAGGGCACTGAACATCCAGATGTACCTGGATGTTCCCAAGGCCTTAGCAGCTGTCATAAGCCAGGACAGTGTCTCCTCTGGAGCTAATGAGGGACCTGACCGAGAGTTGGGGACTTGGGACAGTGGCAAGCAACTGACCATGCCTTTAGTCCCACAGAGCACCTGTGACCCTGAGGGAGATGCCCCTCCCAGATTCTATGCACACTTCCTCTGGCCAATTCTGTAATGTACTGCTGCCAAACTCCTTGCAGAGTCCCCAGTTTAGGATGCCCAGTGGATACCAGCTGGTCTGCATTATGTATAGGCCTGACTGCATTTGGGGAAATACATAATTTTAAGCAGAAACAACCTTCTTTTGCTGGTTTACACATCCCTTTGAGAAACCGCTCAGAGTGGCTGGAGTGCTTGCCTAGTTAAGTGCAAAGCCCTGGGTTCAATTCCCCAGAATCATATATGTCAGGTGTGATGGTGCACACTTGTAATTCCAGCACTCAGAAGGCTGAGGCAGAATTGCTGCGAGATAGGGGTGAGTCTAGGCTTAGGGACCAGTCCAGACTAGAATGAGAAAAGATGATGCTCAAGCCAGGCCTGGTAGCAAAGGCTTATAATCCCAGTACTTTAGGAGGTCAAGGCAGAAGGATCACAGTTCAATCCCAGCCTGGGTAACTTGGTGACAAAGCGAATCACTGCTTCAAAATAAAAAAAGGGCTGGGGATGCAGCTCAGTGTGAAAGCTGAAGAAGCTGCTCATGTCTAGATAGGCAAGGTGGCTGGGAAACAGCAGGGCCACAGACTAGTCTCCGAATTCACAGTTACATGAAATACTTGATTTGGAGATTGGTCTTTCTCAGTGACCAATGTGGTTCACGGAATGCCTGATGTGCAATCAAGACCTGGCCACAGTGACACAGCCCACTGCTTTGACCCTGCACACCATGGGACGCGGGGGGCATGGAGAATGCTGTGCTCCTTGCTCCGCTCTGGGCTTGCCGACATCCACTAGCCAAACTTCTTTCCTGTGTGACAGAATGCAACTTTATGCAGACACTGGGACTTCTTTTATAAGACTCCCAGGAAGGGGCTGCCCTCAGGGTACAGATGCTCAGAGAGCACACCTTTACCCCAGTGCTGAAAGGTGCCAGAACTGGGGAGCCTGGCAGTCCTATGGGGCCTGCTACTATCAGGGGTAATCTACCTGCAATGTGAAGAACGCCTGGGGCGCAGGAACCCCATCAGGGCCAATGTGGATCCAGCAGACACTAGCCACACCCATGTGGACTCTCCCTGTGCAACCCAGAAACCTATGAGTATGTCAGGGTCTCAGCACACCTTCTCTGACTGTGCTCTAAGCAGGCCCCAGGCCTGTTTCCCCACCTGCCCACCCTGCTCAGCCAAGGGCCAGTACCCGCCCACAGGTAATGCTCATCTGGTGGTAGTGGGGAAAAGCCCAGAAAAGTCATACTGTTATCCCTCTTGTACTCAGCAAGGCACACATTCTAAATTGCATGAAAACCTACGAAGCAGTGACAATGCCAGGGCTAGAAAAAGAGCAGCCCATCCCATCGAAGACCTCCTGAGGTGAACACCTAATGCTGGCATCCACATGGAAGCATGCTAGGCAAACCCTCCAGAGGAAGTACAGACAAAAGTATTGCTGAAGAGTACAAACAATGTAAGAATATCTTTATTTTGTGTGTGTGTGTGTGTGTGTGTGTGTGTGTGTGTGTGTGTGTGTGTGTGTTCTAAAGAGAATGTCAGTTATATGTCTGTACCACAGGGTGGCTCCCAGATGGTGGCCTCTGAAGACAGCCAGGTCAAACCTGGTGTCTCCAGAAGGAAGAAGTCAGATGCTAGCTGGGCAGAAGGACCCCATGGAACCCCCAAAGAGGTCATGGTCCAACTATTACATATGCACCGGAGAGATTTTAAAGGTTTCATATAAAAGAAGTAGACAGAATTGTATAGGAAGAAAATCCCATCATCCCATTCTGTGTGTTTTTGATACAGCTTTTTGTTTATTTATATTTATTTATTTATTTTCAAGACAAGGTCTCACTCTGTGGCCTAGGCTGGTCCTGAACTATGTAGCCCAGGCTGGCCTTGGACTCATGACAATCCTGTCTCAGCCTCCCGAGTGCTAGAATTACAGGCTTGTGCCACCATGCCTGTCTTACGTGGTGCTGGGGAACCGCACTCAGGGCCATGTGCATGGTAGGCAAATGCTTTAACCACTGTGCCATTCCTCCAGCCCCTGATGATACAGCTCTTTAAACAGAGCAGAACAAGTCATCTGGG
Source organism: Ctenodactylus gundi (assembly GCA_004027205.1). Taxonomy (NCBI): domain Eukaryota; kingdom Metazoa; phylum Chordata; class Mammalia; order Rodentia; family Ctenodactylidae; genus Ctenodactylus; species Ctenodactylus gundi. The sequence continues at coordinate 3,491 of PVKB01002665.1, read as the reverse complement.
GATACAGGGACCAGGCAAGTCAGAGGATGAGGGTGGCTGTGCCCCATGCTGACTTGGTCTGGCTCTTTCTCCTACATGATGGCTAGGTGGGCTGCTGGCGGTGTGTGGGGACATACCCTTTGGCTCTTTCCCTCTGTGCCCACTGCTCTAACAGAGAGAGCTATTCTAGGTGTGCTCATCATGTGTCCAGAGGTAAGCATGTCTCACCTGGCTATTATGCAGGCACCACATAGGTATATGACCTGGGGGTGGGGACTGGCTCAAGCTGAGGCTCTGACTCACAGCAGAGCTGCACTGTTCTTGGCAGGTCGCCGCCAGCACTGACTAAGCACTGGGAGGCCACACTTCTGGGGGGCCGGGCCATGTGCACAGGGGCTGGGAACAGAAAACCGCTGCTGCAGCAGCTAGTGGTCTCTGATACGAGGTGCGTGCCATTTGGGCACGGCCAAAGAAACTATTTGCCACTTGGAATCCCAACTAAGAGGCTGTCTCCCAGTAGTCTCAGGGTTCTTGGGCTAGAACACTTTCCCTATGGCAATGGGTACTGGGCACCTCTTCTCAGCAGAGGGCGCTAGAGTAACTGTGTGGGAGGAGGCTGGGAGCTAGAAAGCCTGGGGCTGGGCCTTGTACCTACCTACCCTAGCCACCTTCAGAGTCAGGATACAACCTAGGCAAAAGCCATATCCCACCTGACTCTCAGCCCAGAGGATCAGGGAGAGTCTGCCTCGTTATTTTTTTCACTAGGGCTAAAAATCCTGCAGAGCTGCGATCCAAAATAAAGGTCCTTTCTTTATAAATTAAAACCAAAATTCACAGCACAAAACTCCATCTCACCCACAGGCTCTCTCAAAAAATGGAAGGAGATGCTTATGCCTGGTGGCCTTACAGAAGGACTCCCAGAGTCCATAGTCATTTCAGAGGCCCCCATCAGTTCACGTACAGCCACGACCAAATGCTACCAACAAAACCTGGATATCACCACCTGCCATGATGACATTAGCAGAGCACCACAAACAGGTACAAGACTTCTTAGGCCTGGTCTGATTCCCAGGGAGCTGCCTCTCAGCCTCCTCTTTCTGGTGGAAGCTTAAGCAGAGGGCAGCTGGCTACATGCCAGCAGTACAATCCCTCTGGAAGTGTCTGTGCTACAGGGAGGAAACCCACCCCTGCTCCTCCTCTTGTCTCATGTCTGCAAATTTCCTGTCCCTAAGCACACCACTCAATGACAAGAGTCACATGCATTGCCCTGCACTGCCTCCCTTCCATCTCAGTGGGAAGGCTTGACTCCTCCTGCTGGCCTCCACCTGACCCCAGTCCGCCCAGCTCCCATGGCACATGTGGAACATAAGCTCAGGCAGGGTGGGGCAAAAACCGCCGTGTCTTGGACTCTGACCTGGACAGTCCTCTCCAAGCCACTGCCTCAAGTACAGAAGGGTGCTGGCCCATCCTCACGGGTCTTCACACCCACCCCACCTGCAGCGTGGGTTCCACTCCTCATAACCACACTGGTGTTCTGTTGCCTCCAGCTCTCCCCCCACAGCTCTAGTCTGATCATCCTGGGGACAAATCCTACGTGAGCCCACTCATAATTAAGAAGACAACATTGGCTGTCCCTTGCTTAAATGGTTCCCTTGGTCCTTGTGCCCTGGTAGCCCTGGGAAGAGCCATGTCTGCTGTGCACACCTCTGGTAGCTGTGCAGAGCAAGGGTACCTGCAATCACAGCCAGCTGGGAGCAGGGCAGAGGCTCTCCCACAGAGCATGGGGAGGGGCAGCACTGGCTTTGGCTACCCGGGATAGGCTGGATAGGCTGGTGCGGTGGCTGTAACAGGACCTTCAGCGAGCACAGCGTGAAGCAGAGGGCTGAAGGGCGGCTCGAGCTGGTACCTGTGTCTGAGTCCTTCTGCTCTCCATTGGCGCCCACAGTGAAGGGCAGCTTCCGCTTGGTGGCTCGCTCTCTCACCTCCTTTCCTCCATCACTGCGATCCAGCTTTGGGGTCTTGGCTAGGGAAACTTTATCTTTATCCTAGAAAAGAAAGTACTGCTTTCAAACACTTCCCAGGTTAAACCCTCAAATCAGCTGCAATTCACTGATTGTCACAGGAAAGACACACCTCCCAGTTGGGCAAGCAATGCTTCCCCTCAGGATCCTGCAGTGCTCAGGACCCAAAACCTGAGTTGGGCTGTGGCCTGGCCCTGCTTCTGGCCTTGAACCCACACCCAGGGGCCCTTGGGGAACACTGCTGGTGCTGGCTCCTTTGAGTTTAGAGAACATGGGGTTGGGGTGGGGTGGGGTGGGGAGTAGCTGGTGACACACAGGAGAGGTGATAAACAGGGAAAACAAGAGCCTAGCCCCCAGAGTGGAGCTTGCTATGGAAGGAAAGGCTGGTGGAGGCATCTGAAAGGGGCCTGAACCCTGGCTCTGAGTGCTATTCAAGTGACTTCGCCTCCATTCCTGGGTCCACCAGGTAATGGCCAGCTGCTGGCCAGCTGGAGGAGGGGAGGCTGAAGTGGGGGCAGGGCTGTCTACAGGGTTGCAGCTCGCCTATGTGTGTGTGTGTGTGTGGGGGGGGGGTGGTGGAGACTGCAATTCTAACTGCCAACACCAGCTAAAATTGGGCAAGCCTTAAGTTTCTGGTTTCCTCTGTGGCACCACCACAGAGCAGGCAAGGTGCCTACCTCCAGAGGTACACGCATTCACACGCAGTATTTCCCTGACCTCTGCAGTTTTTGGAATGCACCTTGCCAGGGTCTCTACCTGAGGCCTGGATGTTACAGGATGTACGTGGCCATGGCCAAATGTGGTACACAGATCAGAGGGGAGGAGCAAAGGACTGGAGTGCAGGACAAAGCTTAGTGGCAGCTGCAGACAGACCTTGGAGGACTCTGACTGATGCCATGGAGCCTAACCAACCCCTCAGACCACAGAATGAGGCCAGGCCAGTCAGGTTCCATGGCCTTGAGGCCCACACTGCGGCTGGAGGCTCTAGCCCAAAGCTGTCCCTCAAGGTGGCCTGGTGGCTCATGGCTACAGCGAGACATGGTGTACTGGTAAGGCAGTCATTCCTTCATACAGCTGTCTCACTGGCCAGACCAATCAGCAGGAGTATCACTCCTCCTGTAAGCAGGTTGCTCTGCAGAATTTTCCTGAAGTGGTTGGCCAAATGCTATGCAGCTGTGGGAGCTATACCCAGGAGCTCCATATGACACAGCCTACCCCTGTCACATACCTCCTGGGCCTCTGGCACTCCCTCAAGCTTCACTGGTCCACCTTTACATTTATTTAACCTGGCAGTTTGTTTGGCCAAAAGGTCTCTGCCAGGACATGCTTGTGAGCCTGGAGCAAGGGCAGTGCAGTGGTACTGCAGAAGAACCCACTGCACATAGCCTCATCATTCTGTCCCCTGCACAGAGGAGGAAGAAGTCCTGCACCATGCCAACCCAATACAAGGAAAGAACGCACGTCACACAAGAATGCCAGCTTGCTACTAAG
>PVKB01002664.1:226467-260855 GCA_004027205.1 Ctenodactylus gundi | reverse complement strand
TGACATACTATTCTGAAGTTGTTTAAAGTGGTTGCTTATTATTACCTGTGTGTTTTTCATTTCCTGAATATCTGCATTCAATTTTTCTATATCTCTGTTGTGTTCTTCTCTAATTTCTTCTTTTGTCTTCATTATCTTCTGGTATATTTCTTCTCTGGTCTCCTCTAGTTGCTTTTCAAGGCTTGCTTTTTGCTTATCTGTGTATTGGTGTAGCTCTTCTGCTGTCTGTTTTATTTCCTGCTTTAATTCACTGAATTTCTGGGCCCATAAGTCACCATCCTTCTTGTCCTTCTCTTCCTTGGGTTCTTCTTTGGGTTCTGCAACTTCAGCGCCCCTTGCACCCTCCCCTGGGGAGTCAGATCTTTTTGTATAAGATTTGTTACCACGTTTCCCCATGGTTCTGCTACTTCTGACTGTCTCTGGAGCGCAGGAAAGAGAATGGCTCCTGCTGACGTCACTGCCTGCAATGGCTGTTGAGCCCCGTTTCTGATCTGGGATCCCGGGGCCTTTTCTAGGGGTAGCGCATGCTGCGTTTGTAGTACATGCATCTGTGGGTTGTTGCTTCTGAGGCTCGGGCTGCCCGCTGCCAATAATTCCCACTTATCCGGATCCATGCTTACCTCGGGCTGAGGTCTGGCCTCCTGACCTTGTGTGTGATCTGCGGGTGCCGGCAGCTCAGGGCGCGCCGAGTCAGCTGCTTTTTTCCTCTTCTTCCAATGTGACTTCAGGATTTCTGACCCGCCCACAGCCTCCTCTCCCGTTGTTGTGTGCTCCGTCCTCTCCCAGCTCCATTCAGTCAGATGTTCAGGTCCCCGCGAGCGTTCCTCCGGGAGCCATTTGCAGCTGGCTGCGGCGGCTTTCTGGACTGCGGGGATATTTTTCTTTCCCCTCCGGTTTCGATGATCCTTCTGAGTTTCTGGCCTCCCACTCATCGTCTTTCAGTTTTGGGGGACGCTCCTCTCTTTTCTAGCTACACCAAACACACTTTGACTAGCTATCTTCTTGACTTTTTAAGTGAGTTGTTGAGGAGATATTGTGCAGTGCTGTTACTCAGCCGCCATCTTGACCAGAGGTCATGAGGAGAGATTTTTTAAAAGAACTTTTTGTCGCTTGGTAAGGCAGTCTTAGCACGGCCATTTAATTTAATCTTAGACAAATATGGTTAACAAGCCAAAGTTAGAGAAAGGGAGACTTGGTGAAGACACCCAGTAGTGATGCTGAGAATGGTAAGGAGCTCACTCGGGCTGAAAAGCGGGAGAGGCATGAGTGCTGAGACGGTCTGCTTGGTTATGGCTCTTTTTTCCTCCTTGGGGTCAACAGAGGGAATGTTTACACGAGTTATGATGGAGTGCCTCCTCAAGGCCTAATCTCATTTGCACCTCGAGCTTCTGGCTCCCCAGTGGAAAGAATGGAAGATATTACTCACTTTAACTCCCAGGATAGAAATGGAAGGCCGCCCAACAGGACCAAGGCATTGTGAAACAGGCAGGTCACTTAAAGATGAATAGAACAGCTGACTAATCAGTTGTTCACATGCAAATTGTCCTCCCAGGACAGCAGTGCCGGCAAGGGGGTGGGGGGGTGGTTCTCACAGTTCTGGGAAGCAGGAGACCATGGTATTCCTCCTCAAACATTTCTACCACAAAAGAAATACCAGTCAAATAGTGCAAGTCATAAAAGGTAATGAAAAACAGATGCATCCACCTTTGGAAGTTTAACTCGGTTTTAATCAGAGATGAGCTTATCTTAAGCTTAATGTAAAAGACACACAAGTGTTTGGCTTTTTGGTCAGGACTACTACACAACCTGGAGGAAAAGCTAAGGCATTGTCTAGCCATAACAACGTAATTGCTTCTTAGAAATCCGGAGCCTTAGGAATACAAAGTAAGGAAACTGACAGAGAACCTGGAAATTGTGATTAGAGCGATGATCACATACCTTGGCTTTCCTTACCTGTAAGTGTATTCCAGACTCTGGCAAGGGGTCTACTCGTCTAGCTCTGGAGAAACGAATCCTTCTTGAGCTTCCTGTGGTGTTATTTATTGGGTAATGTCTGTATTATCCTAATATCCTGCTTCTCGAACACGGTAGCAGCAGACCAGACAGAAGCAACCCATCTTGTAGTGATAACAGTCACCTTCCTTGTGCTGAGCATTTTCTAGTGCTTTAAGTATCTTGTCAAGTATCCTTATAAATTCATGCGGCCTCGATAGAAATGTACACTTGACATATGAGTAAGTCAAGTAATGGCGTAAGCAAATAGTCCATTCTCACACTGCTGAGACCTACAGCTATGTGACCCGACTCTGAGGCCATTTCTCTGGCCAACCACTGCCCTTGTGTGTCAGAGGCATACCAACCTCTGGAAGCTCATGAGTTAAGTAAATGAGTCCCAGGTTCTGTCATTATTCTTTATGCAGTTTGACCATAGGGTGGTGGTGAGAAATTTCTGTCAGCTGTGGCCTGGTGTTTCAGTCCTTCTTCCACCTGTGAACCATGAAATCACCATCTCAACTGTGGTAGGCAATATCACACTGGTTTCTGAGAGGAACAGTGTCTCTACTACCCCCATGGAATTTCGAACAGCGATGGGGGCAGTTTTAGCTGTTACAAGAATGCGGACTGTAATTACTGTCCTTGGCTGGCAGGCCTCCTGGAACTCCCAAATGTTCAGTCACAAAGAGTGTTATCAACACAACACAGCTCAGAGTTTTCTTGCATGTGACCCGCACAATCGTCTCGCCAGCAAGAACGCACATGGGCACCAGGATCCTTCTGCAGCAATCGTTTATTATAACATTGATGAGAGGAAGACCCCAAGCCCCAAAATGGCACGGTTTATATATCCTTCAGGTTACATCTGGGTGGCGTGTTGGTTCCTGATTTGCAGAGGCCAATCAGGCCATATGACGTGTCCGAATGACGTGACTCCGGGGCTGGTCTTTTGCCTAGGCGCATGTGCAGTGGCAATTGTTTACTAATCAGCCGGCCGGATGCCGGCGCCATCTTGTAATGGCGTTTGCAGGCTCTCTACACTTGCAGGTAAAAGAAATGTTTAAAATCTGAGCTTGAAACTTAACTATTGTACCAGTTAATAGGTACCGAGTTTTCCAAGAATGCCATCACAGAACAAGGTTCCTTTGGGTAATACTTTGAAAACACTGCCATTCCAAAAAGCCATCTTCTTTTTTTTTTAACGTGCCACCTGCCATATACGTGGCCACTCCAATGCACTTTACTGGTCTGCACTTAGAGTTGTCCCCCTGTGACATTCCCACATGCAGGAAAAAGCATCTGACCACTTTGCCTTGTGCTTTGTCCCCTGGCATGGCAATGCCTATGGCAAACAACAACATGCATGTTCAATCCCATCTCGTTTTTATCAGTTAATCATCTCCTAAAAACACGTTGAGATCAGAAACACTTGACTAACAGAAATTAGAACATTATTTTAAATAGGAAAATACTGAAGCATTTCAATCTCATCCAAATCCCAATCAATTTTTTCAAGTATTAAAAAATACTCATTAGCATCTCTGTAACAACACTCCATGGGTTTGCAAGGCAGTGCAGCTACGAGTCTCATGAATCAGCTTAGTCACTAATCTTTTTACTGAATGTGTGTTTGGAGAGTATCAGCAACATGGACAGCACTGGATATCAAATTAAGATCTTTCAACACTATAAGAAGAGAACTCTAAGACCCACGGAGGGCTCGACACTGAGGAAAAGTGGAGGGCTTGATGGCCACGAAGCATCATGTATTTTAGTGGGACCACAAGGCTTGGGCTTAATGGGGCAGCAATTAATATGGCGTTCATAAAGCCTCCGAGGAAAAGTATAGCTCACAAAGAATATTTGAGTTATGTTTGAATACTAAAGAACATTTGTGCAGTGAGTAAAGGGATTTTTTTCTTTTTTAGGGTGGACTAAAAATCCCGTATTTATCTCAGAATAATAGATATGTGCAGATTTTGTTTAAGAATAAAAATGAGGTATTCCCTCAGAAAGTGAGTGATTTTCAAATAAATGATTCCTAACTTGTAGGACTGGAACCCGACTCTGGCACATGCTGTTTGTGCAGCTTCATGAAAGTCACCTTCTTCATTTCCCATTAATAAAATGGATCACTGTCCTCAAAGGGTGTCAGAGGCCCAATTGGAACAGACAGAACAACCATGTAGCAGCTGCTCATAGAGTTCAGTAAGCTGACACAATATGACTTCAGCTTCAAAGATAAATGACGCTGTCTTCCACCTAGTGCACAAGGTTTTGGCATTTGAAGTCTCAAAATGTAACAAGAAAAAGCTGCACTTATACCTAATTCATTTTACTATGTAAGTGATCAATTTATAGCTTTGCATATAGTCCAGAAATCTGCTTTATCTGTATCAAAGTAAAATATTCAAATGGCTTGACCTCATTTGGAACTTCCATAACTCATTTTCTCTGTAGCCTTTAGAGTGTAGCAACTCTACCATAGTTGATACTTATTTTACCAAGAGTCTTCCTTCAGATCATAAATGCATCCCTTGAAAAATTTTTTTAATGAAAAACTTAGAGCTATTCTTTCTATTCAAAATTTCCAGTTACCACTGAGCTATTTTTGTATGTCAGGACATAATAAGGTATTCTTACGAAAATTAGGACATTGACCCTAGATTTAGGTTCAAATCCTAGCTGTGATGCTTATTAGCAATGTTCATCTGAGAGTTTGTCCAATCTCTGTTTCTCATCTTTAAAATGGGAAGACCATAAGGTCAAACAAGATGTTCGTGTTCATGTATTACTTGAGATTACCTGGCTCAGGGTGACCTCTCCATACTTGTTAAGCACTAATGCTAGCGATCAAGGTGAGAATCTAGAGATGAGATACGGGTAACTTCCAGAACCAGCTTACAACTTACAGTAATAAGCATCATCTAGCACGACTTGACTTGAAATACATACACCTACAGTTATAACTGAAACAAGATTCCTTAAAGAGCACATGCCTACTACAAGTGATACGTAAACTTCTAGTGATATGATAAGTAAGCTTCTATTATGTCACTAAATGTTGAACATGATCTAATGAATTGATTTCACGAAGCTCTCATGAGTCGTTAGCAGATGAGAAGTTGGGCGAGGAGCTCAATGGAGCATCACTACTACAGGTTTAGGCATCTTGGCATCTGTTGGTGGGGCTGACAAGGACTGAGATACCTCCACTTTGTCTACCCTTTTACTGTCAGAGACTTTAATTCGGGGGTCAGCAAGCTTTTTCTTTTTCTTTTTTTCCTTTCTTTTTGAGACAGAGTCTCACTCTGTAGTTCAGACTGGTCCTGAATTAAATATGTAGCTCACGCTAGACTTGAATTCACAGCACTCCTCCTGCCTCAGCTCCCTAATTGCTGAGATTATAGTTATGCACCACCATACCCAGCTGTTATGATTTGCTGGGGAATCAAACTCGGGGCCTCGTGCTTGGTAGGCAAGCACTCTAACTGCTGTGCAATTCCTTCGGCCCCAAGCCTTTCCTTTTCTTTCCTCTCCTAGGGAGTATATATTTTAAGCTTTGGAGGTCATCAAAGACTTCCATCTCTTATTGGTCTTCTTTTCACTTATTTCACAACTATTTACAACAGTTTAAAAAACATTTTTGCATAGTAAACTGCAACAGCAGACTTCAGCCCAATTTCAGCCTTCTGATCCCCAATCGAATCCAACAGCTTCCTACATAAGCCAGTCATGGGGTTTCCCTGGGGAGTTCCCCAAGGCTCCTGCAGTATCTTCTGCTTCTTCAAAGTATGTAGATAAATCCCCCCACAGACTAGTGTTTGGCCAGTAGTATCAGCTTATAGTTATTTAAGTAGCTCTACTTTTAAGAGTGGAATGTCATAAAGTTTTAACTTGATAGATATGTGAAAATTCATTTTTGATAGAATTGGCTATGATCTTGAATACAATTTATACTATAAGTTCATGAAGGATTCCTTCTACTACAATCAGAGTGGCAACTGGCAGGTAGGAGCGAGAGTCTTTGGGGAGACACGAGCCTTGTTCTCAACTGGCAATCAGCAATGTATGCACTAGTGAATCAGTTTGAGTCCTTTGAGATGTAAGCACCAAGATAATACATAATTGCCAGAAGCTACCTGGAAAATTATCAGATGAAAAAAGACGAAGATGCAGGAAGCAGGCGTAGAGCTCTGCCACGGGTGAAGCCAGGCAGGAAAGGAGGGTCAGGCAGAAGTCTCCAACTGCAGCTCAGCTCTGAGACACTGTGTCTTGGTGGTAAAACTCATTCTCTGCTCTCTGTGTGCACTAACTGAATCCCTAAACTAACTAGAATCTCCAAAGTGAAGTAAGTTGTAATTCTCAAATTTCTGTAAAAGTGGGCTTCTGCTAAGTTGTTTGCAGATCCTGTATTCATTTGGTGAGCGGCTCTGTGAAGAAGCAGTTATGCCCCGGAGGGTGAGCATGACAACCCAGGCTCAGGGAACTGTTGCTTCAGCTATGTCTTTAAGGTTCAGGGGTTTGTGAGTCACACCAGAACTGCCATATCAAAGGCCCCTCACCATGAAGAAGGAAGCTGCGTGCTTAATGAGCCTCTCCAGTGGTCATCAGGGTCTACTAGTAGCAGGCGACACCTCTGGGAATAAGGTCTGACTTGTACAGCAGGTGACACAAAAGGTTTCCGGCTTTGCTTGGTGCCTAGAACTAGAAAAGTCCTTGCAGCATGGACCATAGAACGTGGCAGATCTATTGTATTAGGGGCTTTCGTGATGGAAGAAGAATGTATGGAGTTTATGGCATATTCTAAGCAAACGTCAAAACAGATATCTGGTGTGTTCCAGCAAGAACCTGTCTTCTATGGTGAAAAAAAGAAGGTATGCTTTTAAAAAATATTTCCTGGCATGCTAATGGACCCAATAGAAGAAGCATCTTATCCCAACACATCAACAGACTGCAGCCAAAAGTGCCCATTATGTGTGAGATTTGATCAGATCCACCAAATTGTACGTTCATCTCTAGCAACAAATCATCAAGAAAAGAAGTCGTATATCCAGAATCAAACACAAACCATACAGTTATGTGGCTTAGATCTCTGTCATTCCATCAGTGCTTCACTGATACCACTCCCTGAGCTCCAACCTAAGGAAGTGCTATGTAAGTTTGGATCTTGAAAGTCCCCCAAGAGCCTCATATATTTGGAACTGTGTGTTATTGAGAAGCAGGGTTTGACTGGAAGGGCTGGATATTTAGGGTTTGACCTGGAGGGATTGTATCAACTTGTTGAGATTGGGGGTTGCCCAGGGCAGGGCTCTCAGGTGCTTGTTATTAACCTGTGGACCAGGAAATGAGGGAGGGGCACCCTCCCTGTTGAGGGGGTGGGGAGCCACTGGCATCTCTGCACAAAGGAAGGAAGAAGAAACATTGTTGCAGCTTCCTCCCGAGGAAGCCCATCAGTTCTGCTCCCACCTCGCTTGGCTTCTGTCTGCAATGGGAGAAGCAGCTCTCCAGTGGCTGTCTCCGCCATGTACCTCCACTGCTTCTGGCTCCCCCACGAATGGACTGTGAGACCTTCTGAAACCGTGGGCTAAATAAATCTTTCCTCCCTTGCATTGTGGATTTCAGGTGTTTGTCACAGCAAGAAATAAGTAACCAAGACAGGAAGCAGGAGAATTTTTAGTACCAGCTATAGAAGCGAAGAACCGAGTTTACATCCAAATATAGTCTCATTTGTGAGAACACACAATGAACTATTATACTGTAGCTCAACTTCAATGCTAGAGAGGAGAAAGGTGCTCCAACAGGCAGTTTTAAGGAGTGTGTACGTGTCGAGAGTTACAGAGAGTAGCAGATGACCTGGCTAGCTGGTGAAGGACCTGGAAGGACAAGTATTGGGTGACCACGGGCAAGAAGAGCTGGGAAGATACATATAGTCACATATTCTGGGGTGGCATTTTGTGTGAAACAACCACCAGAGAGCATCTGCCGGGAAAAGACAATTTGTAATAAGGTAGGCAGAGCAGCTCTGCCATTTAATATTAGTGATTTCTTAATAAATATGGTTGTAGGATAGCCATGATGACAGAAATTAAGATGACACAATGGTGCCAAGCCATTGATCCACGCTCATCAAAGCTGATCTGCCTACTGCTGCACCTTAGTATGACGAAACAAAATAAATCCCGGGATTCTGAATACGGCACTGCCTCTGGAAACTTATTTATCAGTTGCCTGTTCATTCTGATAAGAAATACACATGTATCCAGGTAAAGATCTGCCTTTCCGGCCAGTCAGGACTTTGACCAGTAGTATCTGGAGGCCTACTGGAACCTGGCCCAGTAGCACAGAATCTTGCATATTACGTGGAACATAGCCACTCTTAAAGTGCACTGAGACAGCGGTAAGCCCATGACTGTGGGACATACTGGACTGATTCCATACTGCAACCCTCAGGATCCCAGCCTTGATGAAGTCATAGAGTCGCCTGTTAGAAGTAAAGTCACATTTCTAGTTCAAAAATTGAAATCCTGGAAGGATAATAGCCTGTCACAACACATGGAGTATAAAACCTAAATCTACAATACATGGTCCTAGGCTCAGAAACTAAGGGGAAAACGCAGCAGTAACCTCTCTTTTGTCATTTTCAGGAAGCTTCTTTGATACTTTGCATTTCTAGACCGTCTATCTGGGGCTAGGCAGTTTCAGAGGACCTAGGTACCAAAGGATAAGGCTATCAGTAGGGATACATCAAGATTTCCAATGTATTTCCACTATGAATGTCCTCTATCTCCTCATTAACCTTCTGCTATGAAAGACACCAGCAGTCAGGCCCAGGAGCCAGTATCCTGGCTGAGGGAAGTAGACCTGATCATTAAGAAATGGAGACAGAAGAACATGTGTGGGACCCAATGGGTCACCTGACCACTTCTTGTTATTCCCTTTCCAAACCAAGATCGAAAAGCAAAAACAATGAGCCTGGTCTAAGCAGAAGGATTACCATTGGGTGGAGGCCCCTCGGGTCTCATTTCCCAGCAGCACCTTGGCCAGCACTAAACGGTGAGGTAAGTTACCAAGACCAGTTAAGGAGCTATCCCAGAACAAAATATATCTGGAAGGGAGAAGAATGACAAATATTGGTTAAAGACCTGGATACCAGATGCTGGAGCTACTAACAATCCTGGGCCCCCATTGGGAAAAAAGAAGCCTAGAGATCTTCCACTACTTACCATCAGAAGCAAATTCATCCAGATGTGTATGAATCGAGTTGTAGTAGACGATGTTATGCCACATGGAACTGCTGATCTCATCCCTGTTCACGAAAGAGCACTAGGTCCCTCAGCTTCTGAAGGGCAGGATGACAGCTGCTCTTGGCTACGTCTTCTCCATCTTGGCCTGGGCTGCCCAGAGCTATGGCCTAAGATTGTGTCACTGTCAACCAACCTTTATTCAATGACTATTTGGCACAGAAACAAAATAATCCCAAGAGTTTTACTTCAATTTAGAATGATTCTGGAAGGCTGTCCCAGATGCAAGGCTCCCTGTGGCCTCTGCAGAGGCCTTTCCTATTGCTTCATTATCTACATCAACCTATCCCTCCATGCAGCCCTGTTCCTGGCGTCTCTACCAGGTCATCCGGACAGGAATCTCCACTAACCTTTCTGCACGGAGATCTCCAGTGCTGCCTGCTTTCCTGGAACTTTTCTGGAACTACTTAACTGAAATGACTGCACAAGTTATGCTCTGTCCATGCACCTGCTATGTTCCACAATCAACATCCTCATAGAAGAAAACCTTTAATGAAAAGAACAACGTTTATGTCTCAAAGTTACTGTTTGCATATTGGAAATAAATTATTGTTTGGCTGTATAGAACGGGCAATGAACACATGCATGACATCTGAGGAAAGAACATTTGGAATGATGGGATGACCATTTACATTAATGGCTAAAAGGAAACAGTGATGGGATATGGCTAGGGGACATTAACCCTGAAAAACCAAGGACCCCAAAAGCACTCCATTTGTACAGAGGTCCTTTCTCAGGGGGCCCTTCATTGTCAGAAGGAGCAGAAGCGTAGTGTTGCCCAGCCCAAAATTTTATTTATGATCCTTTGGTAACTTCTAACATTATTTCGTATATTAATCGCTACAAGATTGCCGTGAGTTAGTGCCTAACACGTAACTTTTCTCTCGTCCTGTGTGTTATCGCTACACAAACTTTATAACTACCTAATGAATTCAGAGAATAAATCAGCTAAATAAACATGTTATAAGCCAGCCTTTTTGCCCATATTCCATAGAGTAACAAAGCATCATTATCGACTCAAAGTGTTCTGCCTAATTGAAAAGGTAGTCTAACTTCTGATCAGTTTGTTTGATATAGACTCTTTGAATCCACTCCAGGTATCTCGTTTAAGAATCTCTGGAGAGTTCTGCAGTTTAAACAATTTCTCAGCTTTTTCTTGTGCCTGTTATGTGGACGAACGGTTGCTTTGAAGGTTCAGCCAATGAAGTTTTTGCTTAGTTAGCCGCTGGTCAGCTCATGATTGAACATGAATTTTCTTAACAGTGTAGCATTGTTAGGTCTCCCAGCCTCTGAGGGCGGGCTCTGCATGCACACTGGGGCATGCCTTCAATGCTCTGGCAAGCCGTTGACAGCTCTACCTTGGCCAGAGTCCCTACTTATGTGGGCCTCAAGGTTAACCAAGGGCAAGGAATTCAGACCTTCTCAGGCTTTCCTGAGCACTCTCACAACTGGGCGTGTGCACAACTCTGCCCGTGCATGTGGCCTTCCAGACTCTCAGCAATATGCTGAAGCTTTGCCAAACCTTCGACGGACGTGTCCTTTCCCACCTTGTGTGTGCGTGCATGTGTGTGTGTATGCGTATGTGTGCACACGTGCGCTCTTAGGTCCACTTCTTGTTTACTCCAAATGTTATCACCACCTCAGGCAGCATGATGTTACATTAGTGCTGCTGACTGGTTTTGAGAAGTGTTATAGGAACAATGCTGTTTGCACAGGGTAGGTTCAGAATCAGATCTGAAAAGACAAGACCGATGATTGAAAATTTCTAGGGAATTGCCAAAGAAGTCAAATAATGACTGTTGTCTGGAAATGTGGTTCTTTTGGGAGAGCGCTGGGCCCGGTCCACCCCCTCTCCTGCTCAGCTGCTATTTCTCAGGATTACCACAATTGTGAGAGTGAAGCTTTGTAACACTATTATGGATCTGGGAGAAAAAGAATGGAAATAAAATCTGTCACCAAGATTCACTTGGTTTTCTTCAACACTCTTCAATTTGTTGCAGGCTTTGATTGTTTTCCAGAATTCTCAAATACTGATTTTGACCATTTTTCTAATCATTTTCATATTGCTTTTGTGGGAAAGTGGATTTTCACTGCCATTCTGAAGGCATTCTTACAATGATAGAAATTTTTTTTAGAAAAGGCTAAATAAATGGAAATATGTATATGTACATTAATCAAAAGATTCAATGTTATTAAGGTCTTGGTTCTCTTCAAATTGATCAATAAAACTCATGCAATCCCATCATAATCTCATCAACTTTTAAAATAGAAACTACTAAGCTTATTCTAAAATTTATATGAAATTACAAAAGACTTAAAATATCTAAAGTAATATTGAGAAGGAAATTGGAAGATGTGAATGAACTGAGTTCAAGGCTAGCTACTAATCATCTATAATCAAAATAGCATAGTGCTAGCATAAGACACAAGAAATAGGTCACTGAACTGAAAAGAAATCTTAGAAAGGAACTATACTTAACACTGATTTGATTTTTGACAAAGGAAAAGAATAGTCTTTCCAATAAATCACACCAGAATCATCACACACCCCTCTGAGGAGAAAAAAACAAAACTTGACCCCTATCTCACACCATATAGAAAAGTTAATTTCAGATGGTTATACAATTAATTTAAAAGTAAAATTCAGTGCATCTATAAGAAAGCATATGGCCATGTCTTTACACTGAAGATAGGAAGAAGTGTTTTTAGGCAGGACAACAGAGTTCAATAGCCATAAAATCAAATAAGTTAGACTACATCAAAATGAAAAGCATTCTCATTAAAAAATACTATTAAGAAAATAAATAGGCATGGCACAAGCTGAAAGAAAATGTTCACAAAACATGTGCCTAACAGAGTACTCATATCCAGAATATATGAAGAATTCCTACATTCACAAATGAAAAGACAGAACACTAAAAGTTCAGCAAAATGTTTGAATACAGAGTTCTCCAAGGCAGCTATAGAAATAACACGTGAAGGAGTGGAACGGTGAGACAGAAGGCTTCCAACCCTTTCTCCACCCACAACGTGGCAAATGAACGTCTATTCAGAGATCACGTCTTTCTGAGGGAACATAAGAAAAGAATTAAGAGAATCCTGTACAATAGGCAGTTGAGAAAGTATTCACAGTGATGAGAAGAAAAGCTGAGGTATGTATACTCAGCCATGGAGCTGCCCTGGGTACTATGCCACACCATTGGAACAAAATTTCCAAAATCCCAGCCATCTTTGAAAACAGAAGAGTCGGGAATTTACATACAAGGCCCTAACTCAAAAGTTCCTCGCTGTTTGATTCCTAATTCTCCAACTCTGGCAGGAAAGAGATGAGGCATCCATAAATCTTCCCAGATCGCAGACAAAGTTTGAGTTTTATACAGGCATTCAAGTTCTTCCAGGGCTTCATTCCTTCAAAGATCCCAATTTCCCTCTGGAAGAGACTTGGCTAACATATTCTGCCAACCATTGTTACTGACCGTTCAGTTTCTAACTAGTTTTTATCAAGAGTCAATGGAATCAAAAACAAACAATGGCAACAAAGGAAGCAGTAGACATCCAGCAGCCCGAGCAAGATGTGGTTAGTTCCAGCAATAACCCTGGGTTTACTAATTCTTCCTAGAAGGAGATTGTCCCACACTGAGTGTTTCAACTTTTAGGCCTCCTACCCACAAGGCCGTTTCCCAAACCCCTTAGCTCTAAGAGTGGCGAGGGGTATCGAGTTTATGTGAGTTTCCCTAAATCACAGAATGAAGAGATGGTTTGAAATGAGTGCTACAGCCCTTTAGCACTTCCATGGGCTGTGTCCTTATGCACAGTGCTGAGGAGCTATTAAGAAGTACAACTCCCCATTTCTCACTTTAAGGGATTTACACCACACTCTACCATTTGACAGCCAGGCTTCTTACTTGCATTAGGGAGTAAAAAGGTCAAACAACAGAGCTCTTGCAGCCTGAATTTAAGCCTCCTTCCACAGCTTACTCCAGCAGTAAATACAGGTACCTATTTTTTCTGGAAGAATTTTATTCATTCATAGAGCATCGTGATTTCTGTAGCTCTCGTAGAGAGCTACATTCAACCAGCTCTGAGTATTGAGGAGATTTTTCATTCCTGAGTTCCCCTAAGTCAAAGAGAGCAAAGAGGAGGGTATGCAGTGGATCTACTTCTACCACATCTCCCAAAGTTCAAAGTGGGAAGATTGGGTGTGAGTGCAAGTATTTGCTACTAGCAATCTTCCCCAGTGCTATCGTTTGGATCCTGACTGTCCCTCAAAAACATCATGTATTTGGCACTGTATGTTATTGGGAGGTAGGGCCAGGTTCAAAGGGGCAGATGCTTGGGGTATTACCTGGAGAGATTGTGTCACCTTGTTGTGATTGGGTGCTCCTAAGGCAGAACTTTCAGGTGTGTGTTGTTGACTTATTTGCAAGGAAGTGAGGGAAGGGGACCCACTCTGGGTGTGGGGACCCAAATGAATGCTTGAAATAAATAAAGGAAGGAAGAAGAAACATTTTTACAGCTTCTTCCTGGGAAAGCTCTGGCCTTGCCTGAGTCATCAGATCCACTTGGTTTCTCCTTCACTTAGTTTCTGTCTGCAGCTTTCCAGCCTCTGTCTGTGCCACGGGCCTTCACCATTGCTCACTGCCCCACAAATCAACAGTGTGAGACCTTCTGAAACCGTGACCTAAATATTTCTGCCCTGAAATTGTGAATGTGGGCATTTTGTCACAGCAACGAATAAGTAACTGAGACGCCCGTCTCCCTGTCCTGAGAGTGGGAAATAAAAGTCCAGTCTTAGCTTCATCATGAAGACAAAACTAGGACACACAGCTAACACTCTAACCTGTTCACTACATATAGAGCCCTGGGTTCTAATGTAACTGACTCCTTGTACTAACAGGAAATCTCTCAACCTGTTCTCCGGAGGGTCACTAAAAGCAGAGACGGTAGTTTGACAAATAAAAAGGTTTGAAAGACATCTTAGAATCCCTATTCAGCACTGGCAACATTTCCCTCTTGTACAAAACTAGCCTGAAAAGCCAGGGAGAGGCAGTTTTCGTATTTAGTATGCAGAAAAACCTCATAGAGTCAAAGACTTGTTGATCAAAGAAAAAAACTATACCAAATAAGAGTAGAAAACAAACATCTAGAAATCACTACTGAAATAGAGATATAGCATTTATGGGACAGGATCCAAAATAATTGGCATAAAGATCTCATTGAAGTCAAGAGAAAAATGCCAGAACAAATTTAAAATTTCAATTGAGAAAGTATTTTTTAAAATATTAAACAGAAATAATAGAGCTAAAGAACACTGTAACTGAACTGAGACTCCAATGGAGAGATTCAATAGCAAGAGAGATCAAGCAGAACAGAAGCCCACCAATGACTGTAAGACACGTCAATGTATAGTATCTAATCTGAGTAGCAAGAGGAAAAAATGAAAAACAATGAGGATAGATTAGAAATTTGTGAAATAATGGACAAGAAGAACACTAGAGTGGTCTGCATGACAGGACAAAACAAGCTTGAAAGGAACAGAAAAAAAAATTAAGAACAATGATAGAAAACTTTAGGAGCCTGAGGAAAGAAACAGAAATACAAATTTAGGAAGCCCAAAGGATGTCCAATGAGGTGAATGCAAAGAGGACCCACAGGGAGGCACATCATAAACAAACTGTTAAAACTAAAAGAAAGAGAATTTTGAAGGTAGCAAGAGAAAAGTAACTTATTACATATAAGGGATCTCTTATAAGAATATTGATGAATTTTTCAGCAGAAACCTTTCAGATCATAGTGGGATGATATATTAAAAATAATGAAAAGTATCAACTAGGGATTAAAAAAACCATACTGTACTTCAGAATAAAGGAAAGATGCAGACTTTTACTACAAGCATCCTATAAGCAAAACCTGAAGGAGTTTATCTCCACTAGGTTGACCTTACAAAAAACACTTTAAAAAGTTTTTCAATCTGAAAAAAAAAGATGATGTTAGTTAAAGTGAAAACATGTGAAGGTACATGAATCACTGGTGAAGATACCTCATCAGACTCAAAACATTGATAATGTAATGATGGTGGGCAAATTATCTGTCTAGTACAACATTTAAAGGAAAAAATTACCAAATGATAATAGCTCTAATAGTTTGTTACAGGGTACGAATTGCAAAATGATGTGATCTGTGACCACAAAAACAAAACACAGGGAATATGGGAGTAAAAGTATAGGGCTATTTATGGGATGAACCCAGTCATTAGCAGCTTAAACCTCAGGAAGGCCACTCTGTGGCTAATGGTAGATATACAAAAGATGAAAATAAAAGATACTAAGAATAAACCCCACTATAAAAATAATCTTTCCTCCCTAAATTGTGGATGTCAGGTATTGAGTCACAGCCAACAAAAAGGTAACTAAGACAGAGATTGGTACAAAGAGTGGGATTGTTGATGTGACTCTACCTGACCATGTGGTCTGGAAGCCCTTCAAACCAGTTTGCTGGAGGAATTTGGAAAGGGCCAAGGATGCCAGCTGGAGAAGACTTGGTGTGCTCTGAGGTGAGTTTGATGGGAGATTCTGGTCAAAGCTCAGAATATCAGAATGCTGACAGAAGTGTTGATTGGAAAGGCCAGGCTCAAGAAATTTCAGATGGGAAGGAGAACTGGTATTTTTTGATATAACTCCAAAAGCACCAGCAACCAAAGCAAAAACCAGACAGGACTGCATCAAAAAGGGAACAGACAGTAGAATGAAGAGAGAACCAACAGATTAGAAGAAATTATTTGAAAATCATGCTTTGGAAAAGAGGCTGTTATCCAAAACACGTAAGAAAGTAAAAATACACAGTGACAAGTACACACACACATACACAAATCTCACTTTTTTTTTTAAATGGGCAAATGATCTATGTATTAGTTTGGGTTCTTTCAATGACAGATTTTACAGATCTTATCACAAAAGGATCTATTAGGAAGGCTTACCAATCCAAGGATAGAGATGGTCCAAGATGGCTGTTCAACCGTGAAGTAGATCTCCTATCCGGAACTGCAGGGCAGCTGGTGAGGTGAGAGTCTGCTGTAGATCTCAGGCGAAGACTGAACCTGAAGGTCAATGACTGAAGAGCAGCGATGGGCAGACAGGCATAAGTCAAAGATCTGCAGCGTGTAGCAAGTCAGTGTCTGTAGACAATTGCAAAGGCGCAAGCTTTCCCAGAGGAAGAAGCTGTAAGAATCTTCCCTCTTCCTCCCTTTTATAACCTTGGAGTTCCAGTTGGCCCTCCCACATCCGGGGGGGGGGGGTCTTCTCTCATTGGCCAGATCGCAAGTCATTCACACTGTAATCCAGACTAGTTCTTGATCCCCAATGTAGTCACGGTTCACAAATCTTAATCTTAACGGAGGTGTGGTTCCTAATTCCCCCAAGTTGACGTAATCTCTTCAACAGTCACAATCTCAACACGTATTTCTTAGAAGACACAAAGGAACTCACCATGTTATATGAAAAAATGCTCAACATCACAAGTCATTAGAGAAAAGAAATTTAAAACCACAATGAAAGAACAACTCACACTCACTGGGTTAGCTATTATTAAAAATTGTGAAGTAAATGTCCTCGAGGACAGAAAAGAAAAAGGGACAGTTGTACACTGCTAATAGGAATGTAAATGAGAATAGATGTTTTAGAAAACAGTGTGCAGATTCCTCAAATTACTAATAATTGAATTACCATGTAATTTAGCAATCTCACCTTTGGATATATCCAAAGCAATTCCAATCAATATGTTGAAAATGTGTGCATCCTTGTCTTAGATACTTTTTTGTTGCTGGGACAGAAAACCCGGCATCCGCAACTCTGTGAGGAAAGGTTTATTTTAGCTCACAGTTTCGGAAGGTTTCACACAGTCCACTCATGAGCAACCGGCAACAGTGGAAGCAGATGGCAGAGTCTGGACAGCTGCTCATGGTCTTGCACACAGAAACCCAGCTCCATAATGACCCACCCATTATCCACTGGCCTCTCCTCTTCCTCACTTCTTGTACTCTTCGTCCTTGTTTCCTACAATAAAGCATCAATTCATTTTCTTAAGAAAGCAAACATCGAGGCAAATTCCGTGCTTTCACTTTGCCTCTTTTGCAATGACTTCAATTGGGTTTTGCTTCTCTACAGTTCTTCAAATTACATAGAGTAATTCTCTACAGCTTTAAATTGAAACATCTAAATAATCAACTAAAAGGAAGTTGTTACCCTATGGTAAGATTGTAATACAATCACCCTGTAATATTTATAAAGTATGAAATATTTTGATAGTATCATTTGATAACATTTTCATTAAAATACGTTCACATATTGAAAAAGAAAATAAGAATTTGTTTCAAAATATTTATAGTGAAAAGGCATGTGTTAAAATGTTCTTAGTAGTATATGCAGTGGTCCAAAGTAGGAACCAATCGAAAGTAGGAAAAATAAAGCACCAAATACATTTTATAAGTCATGGAATCAGTTTTTCCAGAAAAAAAATATAGGATGCCCATTTAAATTTCAGACAAACGCATTTCTTTTGTCACAACCAGCAGATGATACACAGCAAAATTATTTTTTTCTCTAAAATTCAAATTTAACTGCATATCCTAGAATTTTATTAGTAAACTTGTTAACCCAGTATATAATGGAGTACTATACAGCCGTGAGAATGACCCCATGAACATGGAACACAAGTCAGTGAGGCCATCTTGAGCGTAGGTGTGATTCTCCTTACATAAAACTCAAACTCAGGCAAAACTACGTGTACTAGTAACTTCCTTATTCACTGAGACAAAATGGCCAACTACACCAACTTAAAGGCAGAGACTGACTTAGGTTCAGGACTGCAATGGGCTCGGCTCAGGGTCGGCAGGCTGCACAGTGGAAGCGGCATGCTTTGAAGGTAGCGTGTAGATCTGCACCGTAACCCTGGACGCTAGCTTGGGAGTCGGGAGGGTGAGAGAGCAGGGGACGCTGGTCCACCTGGCCTGGAGGGAAACTCTGGCTGGGTGCTTCCTATCTCTCCGACTCGGGGTGCAGCTGCACCGACGTCCCCCTCCGCTGGGATTCACCGAGCTGTACTGCGCCCTCGTCCGTCCGCCCGGCGATGTCCGCAGGCCAATGGCAGCCAAAGTGAAGGGAGTTGCTCTTTCTTTTTTAAATCTTCCCTCCTTTGTGGCTGTGAGCCTGGGGCGGGGCCACTTTCGGTACTCAACACCCACGTGGTCTTACATGTAGGGGGGCAACTAGTTGTCCGTGGATGCACAGGAAACATACTCTGCCCACACAATCTGCCAGAACTGAGAGCAGGAGGACTCTTTTAGGTAAACATTTTTAAATGACGGTTTTAACCAAGCCATCCTTTTGCTTTCCTCCCGCCTCTCTTCCGTTCCTCAGTTTTGAGTGTTCAGGGGAAAGAAAACACACCATTTCCTTCTCGCAGGCTACCTATGGTTACAGAAACAGCAGGGATCCCTTTGAATATTTGTCCACAGCAGATTTGGGAGCGAGGACAGTCTGTCTCAGCACAGACTCCGAGCCTGGGACGCGGGCAAATCCGGGGGAACCGGCTCTGACTGCAGCCACCTTGAGCAAGTTATTAAAGCCCCCTGAGCTCTAATTCTCTCACTTTCAAATCATCTAAGAAGTAACACGCTTAGACCAGAGCGGGGCACAGAGCCGGCCTTCAATTACCAACCCAGCCCCGTAACTGCGGCAGTCTCCTGTGGAGGTCTTTCCCGTCAGCCTTGAACTTGCTTGGGCCTGTGTTCGCCTGTCTTCCTCCTACCGGCAGCAGGCCTGAGATCGATTTACTCGCAATTTCTTCCCTCCTTGATGTTCGCAATAAAATACTCTATGAAAATGGGGGCCTGATGAAATTATGGAAGTTAAAACGTTCCCTTCCCAAGCCTGCTGATCTGTTCCCAGAGCAACCTAAGGACAGAGCCCTGGAAGCCAGAGTCTGCAAATTTCCTTGGGCAATGACTCTAAAACCACCCAAAGTACACTGCTTATCTTTTAGCAAAACAGACTATCTGCTCTACCCGCACCTAATTAGAGGACTGATTTCATTATAAAGACTGTGTCCATTGGATGCCCTCCAGGTTTCTCTTCTTTGTTGAGCTTGTGGGGAAGAAAAGGATAAAGGGTGTGTTGTGTTTCCTTTCCCCAGTTCCCATGAAATTAAAGCACAAAGGCAGAAACAGCAGCCTGAGAGGCTGGAGATAACTGCTGCTTAACTCTGGATTTGACAGTGAATGCTGTACAGAAGGCACATGACAATGTCTCTTTGGCAGCCTGAGTTGTGTCACTGTGGGGATTCGGGATGTGTCTCATCTGTGTGGACCCTTGCAAGCTGCGTTTTTTAGCGTAAGCAATAATCTTGCCAAACAATTACAGTGTTTACAGATTCTGATGCAATCCATCTGTTGAAAAGGCTTTGCTGTGTTTAGGCTGATAAAATATAAAACAGTCGGGGAAGACTTTACCAAATGAGTGGGTCTTGATTTTGGAGCACTGTTTGTGTTGTCCCTTCCAGGCTCCGCCATGCCAGCTCATGTTGGGACAGGTCTGTTGAGCCCAACAAATTCAGTAGGTAGAGAAGCAGGAGGTGTGTCGGAGCTGGGCAGCCCTCTCTTACACGCCACCTTCTCCCTGCAACTGAGCACCCAGCGTGGCCGGGAGCACCTGAAATGCAAAGCATTCGAAGTGCGTGCTCTCTCCACCCAATGGCATCTGTTCTCAACACCAAAATTTGGTATGGTGTTGGCAGAGAGAGAACAATCTGAATGGGAAGTTGGGTTTTACTTCTGGAGTGAGCCGAAAGACCATGTGCTGGATGCTCTTTTGAGCCTCAGTGTCTTATTCTGGGCTTTGCTATACACAGGTCCTGAATTCAAGATTCGGTTTTGTCTCAAGTGGTGTCTTAGTTACTTTTTGTCGCTGTGACTCAATACCCAACATCCATAAATTTGGGGGAGGAAAGGTTTTATTTCTGCCCACAGTCTCAGGAGGTCACAGTCCACTCAGGAGCAGCCAGTAGCAGTGGAAGTACGCGGCAGAGGCGGAGGTGGAGGCAGCTTCTCACGACATCGCAAACAGGAAGTCCCGTCAAGTCCAGTCTCTCTCCAAAAGAAAAGCTTTAACAATGTTCTTTCCTCCTTCCCTTTGTACGGTTCAAGTTCCAGTTGGGCCTCCCATCTCTGGGTGGGTGCTCTTCCCTCATTCGCTGGTGCACAGATCACTCACACTCTAATCCAGACTGGTTCCTAACTGCCTAATCCAGGCTGGTTCCTAAGTGCCTAATCTAGGTGTGGTTCCTAAATCCTAATCCAGGCGTGGTTCCTGATTGCCCCAAGTTGATATAATCTCTCAGATGGTCACAGGTGGGTTATTTGGTATGTGGAAGAAGCACTGTCAGGGTGATTAAAACATGAAACAGAGGATATAGCCAAGGAGGGCATTATTAAGCTAGACGTTTCCACAGGTGACGGAAGTGTAGCCTTAAAAGAAAAAGCCACAGCTCAGCGATCCCCAAGCTAATGGCACCTGGGGCCAGTTCACTGGAGAACAGTTTTCTATAGACCAGGAGGATAGGGGAAGGGATTTTGCAGTGACTCAAGTGCATTATGCTTTGGTGCCCTTCATTTCTATTCTTATTACACTGTAACATATAATGAAATAAGTACCCAATTTATCATAATACAGAACCAGTGAGAACACTGAGTTTGTGTGTTCCTGTGACTATTGAAAGCTGGTCCCATCTGTGGCGTGAGAGGCAGCACAGCCAAACTCCTCTGCTAATGCTGATCTGTACCTTGCCCCTGCTTCCCAGCTCAGCACCCACACCTCAAATCCAAGTCATCAGGGGTTAGATCCTCGTATGACGTGTGCCACCTAGGTCCCCTGCATGCATAGTTCATGGTAGAGTTTGCACGCCTATGAGAATCTAGTGCCCCTGTTGACCTGGCAGGAGGCAGAGCTCAGGCGGCAGCGCAAGTGCCTGGGAGCTTCTGTAAACACAGCTGAAGTCAGTTTTCCCATCAGCCGTTCTCCTGCTGGTTGGCCCAGCACCTGGCAGACAAGTCAAGGCCAGTAGCACTGTGGCACACACCTCCCCAGACCATCCAGGCTGAGAAGCAAGGCAACAGAGGGATCTATATCCTGACTCTCTTGGCACCATCACGGGCTCGGGTCACTTGTCACTAGTCGTCACTCTTCAGCACATCCATGCTGATGTTCGTGGTGAATAACCTTTGATGCCTGGGGAAGCAGAGCATGTGCCTGCAATCAACAGAGATGCAATCGCCCTTTCAGTCCCCGTAGGCCTGTAATTGACCCTTCAGCATGCTTTTTTAGGCAGTCACCTGTCTGCATGTGTGTGGGTAGCTCCTCACCTGTACTCCTGTAACCCCAACAAACTCATTGATTCACTAAATTGGACATGGGTGCAATCATTACTTTGGCCTGTCTGTTGCTCCCCATCTGGGGAGATTGGATGCTGGTGCTCATGTCTCCCCAGGAAAAGGAATTCCAACGACACATGGAGCATTGCAGGGTGGGGAGAACACGGTAGATCAGGCAAAGGGACAAAGTGAGCGTTGTCAATGCCTGGCTCTCTGTTTCCACTTTAGTTTTGAGGTGATATTAATTCTACCAACTGTGACTCAATAGTTCCATTGATGAAGGTCACATGTGCAAGAAAATCTATTTTAAGAGGATTAAGATCAAGAAGACATCCTGAAGCAGACTTGACAGAGTAAGCAACCTGCTTTTGCTTTTTCATAGGTGATATATTTATTTGCTATGGGTTGGAAGGAGAAAGAATCTGACGAGAGTTTGGAGGTACAACCTTCTTCCCCAAAGCTAGGACTTGATTTTGTATTCTCTCTACCTATGGCATATGATTACTTATGAAGATTTTTTGAGTAACATTGCTTGCTGAAGATCATGTAACCAATAATAATGAAGTCAGAATGCAAACCTAAGTCCATCCAATATGAAAATCCATGTATAATTCTTGCTTATAAAACACCATACCCTAGAACAAGTGGGTTTTAGCCATGGTGAAGGTGTGCATGGGGATTTTGCTCCCTCTCAGACATTTGGCAATGGCCACAGATATCTTTGTTGTCACCGATGGGAGACACACTACTGACTGTAGTGAGTAGAGGCCAGAGGCACTACTAAACAACCAATGCCCAGGCGAGCCACCTACAAAAGATGATCTGGTCCAAAATACCAAGGCTCTGAGAAAAACCTGTCTTAAACTTAAAAGCACAAGTCCTCACCCTGCTACTATTGACAGTGTGAATTAAGCTCAAAGTCCATGTCATCATCTATAGCAAAAAGAAGAGATGTGAATTGTCCTCTTTCTAGTATATGATTGTCATAGTTTACTGCACATATTTCTATGAGTCCATGGAAATGCAGAGATTCCCAAGCTGTAAAGATTCAGATTAATCCCAGAAGAAGGCTGCAGAATGCCAAGATCTTTGGGTACTGTAAGTAAACCATGCTTTAAGACAACTCAGTACAGGTTAATATCCCTATTGCATCATAAGTGCTAAGTACGCTTAAAATGTCCCCAAATGGAAGCTGTTATCACGACCTCTTTTGCTGACTTCATCAGTTGAAAAGCCCCAGCAACGAAATTAAAATCATGCAGAATAATCAGAAACCAGGAAGCTGACAAAAGCATACATCAAGGCAGGGATCTGGACACATCTGGAGGCCGTGAGAGACTTAGTGCTGTACCCTGATAATGGTTTAGTGACTACAGCAAGCTGTGGAACTTCAACTGCTACATAAAATCTTAGTTAACGTTGTCCATAAAACACGGGGAATAGAGTGGTTAGAAGTGGAGGAGTATATAATTTATTTATATACAAGCATATTATTAATTTCTGTAGCAATCACAAGTTACCAAATATGTTGACTAGATGGAATAAGAGCAGAGTGAAGGAGTAGCTAAGTTCTGGATTGACAGCTGGCTTGGTTTGCCAGATTTGGAAGCTAGGATAGGGCAATTTCAAGTTTAGTGTCTTGGGATCCACTTAGAGTGACCCAAATCCCTTTGTGCTACAAGCTACCGTAGTGTTAACTGTTGGGGCCCGTGACTATTGGAGAGATTATCTCAAATTGAGCCAATCGGAAACCACACCTGGATTAGGGTTTAGGAACTACACCTAGATTAGGCAGTTAGGAACCAACCTGAGTTAGGCAGTTAGGAACTAGCCTGGATTAAAGTGTGAGGGATTTGTGGGTCAACGAATGAGGGAAGAACACACATCCAGTTGTGGGAGGCCCAACTAGGAACTCAGACTGTATAAAAGGAAGGAAGAAGGAGACTGTTACAGCTTTTTCCTCTGGGGAGAAACTGGACTTGGGGGGACTTAGCTTCCTGTGTGTGATGTCCTGAGGAGCTGCCTCCACCTCCACCTCTACCTCTGCCATGTACTTCCATTGCTGCCGGCCACCCTTGAATGGACTGTGACTTCTGAAACTGTGAGCTAAAATAAACCTTTCCTCCCGTAAATCTGTGGGCGTTGGGTATTGAGTCACAGCAACATAAAAGCAACTAAGACAGGGCCTCACCCAAGTCTTCTTTCCTGGGGCAGCACATCCATCACCCAGCTGACTCAAGTAAGTAGTGCTTACTAACAGCTCAGAGAAATGTTTTTCTCCAGAAAATTATCCTCAGCTAACAGGAAACACCTCATCTAGAAATGTTGTCCCCACAGGTGACCCCAGACAAAGGACTGACATCAGAATGCATGAGCACAGATTCATTGCCTCAGAGTGGGACCATTCTATGGTGTCATTCATGTTCCAGGGTTCAAAGAGGTATCAGCTGAAACCGCTTCTTTTCTCTTCTCGTCCTTCCCTCTACCCTAGCCACTCTCTCAACACCATAAGATATCTCTTGATTTTACTACCTCAATCAATTGCATTCACAAGGACGCTGGACTTACAAATCTTAACCTAAGGTCCTCAACACCAGGAGTGAAGGTCACATCTACATGTGTTTGAGATTTACTCACTCTACCACATGCACATAACCCAGGGGCTGTTGGTCTGGGAGAACAGTGAAACCACTTCTTAAAGATGCAGTTGACACGCCAGCCCAAGATGGTACATCTGGGTGGGTGGCAATTTTCTTCTAGATGCAATATTAATCTCAGCCCAACATCCAAGATATGGTACTAGTTCTCACAAATAAAGGTTATCATAGGTCTAAGACCAAGAGGTAGTGGGAATGAAAGCCATCTCTCCACTGTTCCCAGGGACTCACTTGGAAACATATGACTCTCCAAAACTATGGGCTTAATGGATGGGAAGCTCCCATGTGGGATGTGGGATGCGTCCTCTGGGAAACACTGAGAGCCTACCAATATTAGCCCTATGACTGCTGTTTAGTCCCTTTGGGTTCCTTGTCTCCATGCAGCACATGGCAAAGAAAGGAGCTGCCCTACTGCTAGGAGCTACTACTGCTATTGGTTCTATTTATCATAAGGAGATAGAACTTCTCCTCATGATAAAAGCAGAGTTGTGTGTTTGAAACCTAATAATTGGCTATGGATTTTTTTTTTTTTACTGCCATAGCCATGGTCACTGTGCATGGTCAAGTACAATAACCATGGCCAGATAAGGGTGTGGTAACCAGAATCCAAACCTCCTGGGAAAGAGGTCTCCCGTCATTCATCCCCACTTAGTCAAGAGAATGATGAATTTCAAAGAGGTGGTAGATGAAGTAGGTAGAATGGCTTATGGCTTTTGGACCAGACACAGTCAGTCAATATTCCTATCCTAAGTTTCTCCAGCATTCTGTATGTAGCCAGCATTCTAGAGACACCGTGTCTGGATTGGGTTGGTGTGAGATGCAAGTAGAGCTAAATGGTGGGCTGCCGTAAGTGGTAATGGCATCTTACCAGATCACCTTGACTGGAACAAGCATCTTCTAACCGCTGTGTGTGTTCCAGAGAATTTGATCTCTTTCAGGAATGCTGTGGGGGTTACACTCACCCTCCTCATATATTTTGTTTGAGTATGTCCCCTGAAGGTTCATGTGCTGGAAGTTTGATACCCTATGTGGTGACATGAAAAGTGATGGAACCTTTAAGAGGTGAGATCTAGTGGGAATTGATCAGGTCATTAGGAAACCATTCTTAGAAGATATGAATACTGGCCTATTGGAATGAGCTCTCTGGAAGAGAGTTGTTGCAGAGAGAGAGAGAGAGAGAGAGAGAGAGAGAGAGAGAGAGAGAGAGAGAGAGACTGTCCTCACCCTACTGTTTAGCTTCTAATATCACCATTTGTCTTGGTTAGAATCTGGAATGTCCCTGAAAAGCTTCATTTATTTGGATGTTGTGGAATGTTTATAGAACAATGTGCTATTAAGACATGGGGCCTGGTGAAGAGGGATAAATTACAGACATGTGGAAGACCAGGTGTATGTATAAGATTACAGGCATGTGGCACATTACTGAGCATGTTATTTGGAAGAAGCAGATAACTGAGACTTAACCAGATGGG
Organism: Ctenodactylus gundi; assembly: GCA_004027205.1. NCBI lineage: Eukaryota > Metazoa > Chordata > Mammalia > Rodentia > Ctenodactylidae > Ctenodactylus > Ctenodactylus gundi. Next base: position 235,006 of record PVKB01002664.1, on the reverse strand, counting down.
GCAGAACACTGAGCTTGATCCAGAAAGGCAGAGCACTGGGCGTGACCTGGAAGGATAGATGCTAGTTCCACCTTCCTTGTTCACTTGACTTCCTGTCTGCCATGCTGTGAGCAGCTTTCTGGCCTCTGCTGTTTATTTCTTCCATTGCCAGCCACCCATTCATTAATAGACTGAGACCTTATGAAACTGTGAGATAAAGAAAATCTTTCCTCCCTTAAGTTATGAATATCAGGTATTCTGTCCTAACAATAAGAAAGTAACTAAGACACTGGTGATCCTTTCTACACATAACAAGTTCATTTTCTGTTTTCTGCCATGTTGTGACATAGTCAAGGGGCCCTCTACAAATGCTAACCCAAGGAGCCTGCTTGATTTTGGACATTCAGCCTTCTAAACTGTGAGCTAAATAAGTCTTCTTTCATTATAAAATATCCAGCCTCCAGTATTTTGCTATAGACACAGAAAATGGACTAAAACAGTAGTCTATAGCCAATAAGGAGTACAACAAGATGAAAATAGAATCCTTTCCCCCTAAGAGAAACCAACTCTGTTACACCATTCATACTCCAGTGCTCTTCTAGAATGAAGACCAAGATTTAACTTCTGTTGACGTCACACCTCTGCTGAACTTCTCCTGCTAAAGCCAGCTTCTCTGACTCCTTTAGTTTTCTCCTTGGGTTTCTTCTTTGGACATTCTCTCACTAATTCATTTCCACAAAATTTCTCTCTTTCTGGTTCTACTTCCAAGGAAATGACCCTAAGACAAGGCACACCACACAATATGGAAAGCACCAGTCTTCTGTTCTCCTTTCACAGATATAGGAGAAAAAACTGACATTTCATGTCCCAAGTGACAAAACAGACTTCAAAAGCTTAAGCAAATTACAGGAGCTCATTGAGTGCGAAGTGGAGTTGATCTTAAGCCTAGATCAAGTGTTAAAGGCGTCTTTATTATTCCTACAGTATTCCTGCTGCTTGTCAGGCTAGTCCATAAATTGCCCTGGATTCACACTTACTTTTCCATGTGATGTCCCCACCTTTTATCTTACCCAGCTAGAGACACGTGAGAAGATAGGTCAGGAGGGAGACCTATAGGGAGATAAGTCAAGAACATAGCACACGAAAATCACTAGCACATGAGCGGTGACTCACTGTCAGCTATAAATGTCACTCCGGAGGAATCTATTCAGCCACAGGCTACCCACCACTGAGCTAGCATTTTAGTCTCAGAGCTGGGTACAGCTGGGACTTGAGTATTACTACTTGTCCTTCAGTTCCATAGGCAGTAGGAAGTACATTTCATCATATCCGTTGACCATTTCCTTAGAAAGTTGATTTGGATCTGTTTTAACAAAGTCAGAGCTCCCTCTCCAGTGTGATCCCAGAGCTAGTCAGTGTGGCACCTCTCAAACCACGGTGTTTACTATATTGACTCCATTCTAGTCTTTGTAAGTGGGAGTGGAGAAAGAGGACGTATTCAGTGGTTGGAGCACAGGAGGCTGGGCATGGAGCTGTTGGGAAGAAGCAACCATTCAGCGCGCATGCATGTAAGGACGTAGGAATAGCCACTTTGCCTCACCACAAACCCAACTGCCAACTAGGCTTCCAGCCACATAAGGTAGGTCTCAAAGCTGGAGGGGCTGAGCTTCGTCGGCATGAGCTGCCACAGGCCTACAAGAGACTCCTTTTTAAATATTTGAAGCAGGATAAGTCATTTTAAAAATCATTATGGCACCAATGCAAATACCTAATAAGAATGATGTATGAAAATCCCTTGCTGTTCATTCACAGCAGATTTGCTGTATGAGACAAAAATCACATGAATTTCTTGGTCACCCTGCTACCCTCTGCTTCCTGGACTTATAGCTCCTTGTTGTCCTCAAGTGCAATAACCATGGCCAGCTCTATCTCAGCGTTGCCAACATCTCAGTGACCCACCTGAGGCCAGCCAGTCACTTCCCCTAGGAATGCTGGGGTTGCCACCCCATAGCCAAGTTGACTGGCTGTCTGCTGAGAGTTTTTGATTCCACTTGGCACTGGCAGTCTTAGGTGAAATGTCATACCTCAGAGCCAGGGATCTGGCAGCCCAAGAAGATGAAAAAAAGAGTGGAGCTAAGTGATAAAAATTAAGTAAAACAAATTTTGGTCAAGAGGTAGCAAAACATAAGAGGCAGCAGGAAAGATTCGCATCTTCTTTTCAATGAGCTATTCCCAGGTACAAGTTTTCCTTACAGCTTTCTGGAGAAGCGTCACGTGCCAAGCAAACATCTGCCAGGCAATACTCTGCATCTCATCCCCATCTACCATAAAGCATTTGTCTAGTTAGATGCATCCGTGATACAATTTTTCAAAGGACAGTTTCCAAGTTCATGGGTTCTACAACCTTTGATTCAACCAACTGAAGGCTGAAAACATTTTTTTTTAATTGCAGCAGTAGTCTAAAAAACAAAACTTGAATTTTCTCCATAGCAAGTACTACACTGCAACTGCACAAAAGATGTACGGGCATTATGTTAAGTATTGTAAGTAATCTAGGGGTGACTTAAAGGATAATGGTCTCTTGGCATCCACGGACGATTGGTCCCAGGGCCCCCTTGAGTAACAAAATTTTGCACACTCAAGACTCTTATGTAAAATGGTGCAGCGTTTGCATATAACCTGCATATATCCTTCATATATATATATATATATATATATATATATATATTCATACCCTGATTATTTATAATATCTATTGCAATGTAAATGTTATTAAACGGTTGTTCTCTATTGTTTAGAGAATGATAACAAAAACATTTTCTTGGTTCTAATGCACCTCTCTTCTTCTGCCAATTCAATCGACCACAAAATCAATCAACCACAGATTTCCAATCAGAAGATGGCTGAGTCTGTGACATGGAACCAAAGACACAGAGCTCCCAGTGGATATAGAAGGATATGCATAAGTTATGTGCCAACATTATGCCATTTTGTATCAGCAACCTGTGTATCTTTCTTTATATTACCCAAAGGGGTCTTGGAACCAATCCTGCTAAGATAAGGAGGCATTCACCAGGCCCATACTTTGTCTTACACGTACTTATTTGTTTATTAATATGTTTCTGCCTTATCTGCCAGTCTTTAAGCCTCACAAAGCCAAGAGTTCTTTTTCAACTACTTCACGGTGATGTGAGTGATTGACTTTCCTGTCTGGACTTATACACCCTGGCCTTTGAAAGGTAGGGATGGAGTTTTTTTTAAGAAACTACAGACCACTAAGGTCTTAGCTGGTCAGGTTGCTCTGGGGCATGCCAACTTTCTGCTTCTACAAGGGGACTGAGGGGACTTCACAGGCTAGTATTAGCCTCAAAGACCAGGGGTTCATTGAGCAAACCCATTCTAGGGCTATTTCGTTTTTGTGGGCTCTTCTACATCATTTGGACTTTGAAATATCACTCTGCACAGGATGTTGCAAGGGCATGATAGAAATAAATCCATGATTTTGATTTTTAAAAACTCCAATATGTTCAAATCAACCTAAAATTAGAGTCTCAAAAGCTTGCTTTCTTTGCATCTTTCAACCTTTCTTTCTTCTGGCATGTCAGTGACTAATAAACTACAGCAAAGTCTGAGTTTATACTCGCTCGGAGGTGATTACACTGGACAGGTAATTTTCCCAACCCCTGAGGCCCCTTGGAAAATCAAAGAATCCACATATGGAAGGCATCAGCGGGCACAGGGGCCCGGCTGCCTGCCCTCTCTGGCTGCTGAAATTGTGTTTTGATAAGAGACAAGGAAGCAGGGCAGGGAGGAAGAAGGTGCAGACCCCTAGCACGGGGAAACCGGAGCCCGCACCACGTGGAGCCGGCGGCGAGGTGTCCAGGCCCGCGGGACCGCAGCAGCCATGTAGGGCTCGGCCCAGGCTTAAACTTGTACTGGTCCTACTCTTAATTACCTTTTATTTTCTAGCATGTCATTATCCCAGAAACTATGTTTATGTATCTCAGAACTTCCAAGAGAATACAAATTTCACCAATTTGGACCTGACGTTACGGCCACCTGCATTCTTCCACACCAGGTATTTTGATCTTTGCCTTCCACATCAAAGGTCAGGGCTATCGGCCTAAAAGCCGACGGCGGCAAGCAGCCAGAGAGACAGGCGAAGCTGACTACGTAGGGCAGCTGGACGACGCCCCCCAGTCCCAGCCCTCCATTGGCAATTAGGAAAGCAGGCCCAAACGTGCAGGTCCTGCTGGGACTTAAACATGGTCCGTCCTGACCCAAGCGTATGTGGAAGATAATCGCTCGAGGTGGCAGTGTCACGAATTAAAATCTTAAGAGAGATTTCAATGGCAGGGATCACCCTGGTGGATTAATGGTCCCCTGGGGACCTGGAGCGGGGCTGTGGCCAGCCGGCGCATGCCCGTTGGCACTCACAACAGGATGCCCTGCCCTGTGAGCAAGAAGGGCAGTGCCAGGTGCAGCACCTCGACCTTGGATGCGAATCATGATCCGGAATAAACTCTTTTTTCCATATATAACTATGGTATTGTCTGTGGTATTGTGTGTGCTAGTTACTAGAAACAGAAAATGGGCCCAGGCCAGTCTTCTGACTTTTCAAGTGCAGGACATCCAGAGTTTCATGTGAAACATTCTAGCATTTAAGAATATTGACCATGAGCTTGATTGCTAAAAACATGAGTATGCCAAGAAACAAAGCAAATCACAACAACCTCCTGCCTGTGGTCCTCCTGGGCTCCCACGTTGCTTCAGCCCTTGCCTGCACTGTCTCTGCATCATCCCTGTCTGTCAATGCCCTCAGGAGCCACTTTGCCAATCCTCCAGTAGCTGTAGGACATGGATGGCTGGGTCCCCTTTTCCATGTAGGACACTGAGGCATAGATTTTGATACTTTGCTTACAGTCATATCCCGGCTGGAACAGACCTGGAGTTCGAAACCAGCTCTTTCTGATCCACGTGTCCCCGGCCTTTGTCCTGTTGAATCATTATCACCTGAAACAAGCAACAACCCTGCCCCTAGTCGTTAAGAAGCTAAAATGATGGGATTAAGAAAAACTATAAAAAGGATCAAAGGAGAAAATTTAATACAGAGAAATGTATCTTTAAGAAGTTAGAATTTAGAGCAAGCCACAGTGAGAAGTAGACTCAGAGAAGTAGGCTAAAAAGAGAGAGAGACAGTCATGCAGTCCTAGTTACCAAATGGAAAAAAGATTGATAATAAAAGTATTTAAACTCAATCACATGCTGCATAATAATATTTTGGTCAACAGCCTGCACGTAAGAATGTACCTGAACCACAGATCCATTTCCTTAGCCCACACAGCCATGTTGGTCTGTAGTGCGAGGGACCACTGGCTTGTGGGGACCGTAGTGTACACATCTCTGTTGACTGATTGTCACGTGACACACACATAGTTATGCGTATTATGTAAAACTCAGTGATAACAACTAGGTCACTAGTTTATATGTTTACTATACATATTGTTGATATTTTATTTCTTTTTAAATTTTACTTTATTTAATTTTTAATTTTGAGATGGGATCTTGCTCTGTAGTCTAGATCGGTCCTGAAATCATTATGGCTGGCCTCAAAAGCACAGCAATCCTCCTTTCTCAACCTCCCAAGTGCTGGAATAAAAGATATGTGCCCCCACACCGGTTTATGTGTTGCTGGAGAATCCAACCCAGGGCCTTAGGCTTGCTAAGGAAGCACTTTAAACCACTGATCTACGCTCTCAGCTTTGTTGATATTTTAAAGCATCAGATTCCAATCTTTTTGGCTCTGATGACTGGTTTCATGGCAGACAGCTCCTCTAGAGACATGAGTGAGACGGAGGGGCTAGCATCACACCTGAGCTCCACCCACTCAGCTCCTCAGGCCACAGGGCATTAGATCCTCACGAGGGCACGATTGAGACCCCTCCTGCTGGGGTTCACCCCCCATGAGAATCTGATGCTGCAGCTGACCTGAGGGGAGGCAGAGCTCAGGCAGTCCTGGGGGCAGCAGGGAGCAGCTATACCTACAGATGAGGCTTCTCTCACTTGCCAGCAGCTCACCTCCTGCTGTGTGGCCAGGTTCCTAACAGGCCTCTGACTGATACTCATTACTGGGGACCCTCATTTTAGAATGTACTCTGACTTATTAAAAAATAAATATACTATAAAGCAGCATGCTATGTTGTATTAGTACCAGCCTGATCCGTCTCACTGACTAAACATTCTGGTTGCATCGTTTTTACTTGTCCTTGATTGGTCTCTCGTGGTTTTGTATGTTGCTGTTGTAGGAGCAGCAGGCTATACCCTATGCATACACATATATATGTCACGCAGCCCAGGTGCACAACAGGTTACACCATCTAGCTTTGCATGAATGCTCACTCAGTAAGAACTCATTTCTCCAAGCGTATCCCAGTGCTAAGGAGTACTTAACTGCGCTCTAGTTGCTGTTGTGACCGGCACTCCAATATGAGACCCCGCCCTTGTCCACACGTGTAGCCTGGTGCGACCCAGTTGGTGGCACTGGGGGAAGGGTAAAGTGTGGGCTGGTTTTCAGTGCAGGGACAGTGCAGTGGGGAACAGGGAAACAAGTTGACAGCCAGGTGATTGACAAACTGGTCTAACTCATCAGAATTAGAAACGCATAGCCGGTGTAACCAGGAATGACAGAAATGTCCCCAGAACCTCCTTAACAAGAACCCCAAGGAAATGAGGAGCTAGTGAGTTTCTGATCTCATGAAACAGAAGTTCAGATTAAATCTATATATGTCTCAAGGGCAGGGAGACTTGGGTGACTAATATCTGGAAACATACAGTAAGAGATTCTGTAACCTCTCCAACCTGCTTATAAGCAAAACTAATGGCCCCTGGGCATGTGGTCCTGACCACTTCATTATAAAACACACATTCTATGGGAACTATAAATCCTGGTGCCCAAGAGGGCACTCCCATCCTCGTGCACCTAACCTTATACGTATCTCCACCACAGGAACATAGGTTCTCAGTGAAAGCCTACGGTGCTGTGAAATCTCATCATCTCCAAATTGTCTAGTATATTGTGCCTCCATTCTCATCAGTTCTGTTTAGACTTCGTGTTGTTTAGTAACTCTGAATTTAATTTCCCAGAAGGTACTAATTTTATTGCTTCCAAAGTGGTCGATTATTTTTCTGTTTCTATGACATGTAATGTTTCAATTTTCCTTCAGACTCCTTTGCAAACAACTGGTGGGACACACGGCTGGTAACGCGAACCCAAATTAATTTGCACAGTTTTGCTTGACTGGGCTTTTTTTCCCCCCCAAAGTCACGCTCCATGAAAAATTTTAACCAGGTGAGCCCTGGAAAAGCAGCTGTTTCTCCCACAGTGTAGACGAAAGGGGAGTGAAGGCATGAGCTAAGAGGGGCCAGGTAATTGCCTCGCCTTTTGGGGGTCTTTGTCTAATATTGACTTTAATTATGAAGGCCAAATGTTTGTTTTCTTATGGGATCCATTTCTGCCCCTTGGTTGTTGACACAGTTGGAATATGAAGCATGTTTACTTTTTTCTTGGGGGTGGAGGGGTGAGTTTATATTACAGTAATACATTCTGAGTGTTGACTCTTGTAAACTCGAATCCTATGTCTGCCTTGTGTGAGCTTTCAGCCAAATGTCCTGTGTGTTCTGATCAATTTATTTAGGTTTTCATGACACTGTAGAATCCCAGTAAAAATACATTAAGGATGTGCCACCTATTCGGGTAAACATGTTAGAAACACACTTTACCACTCTAACCTAACCACTGAACTTGGAAACGGGATCATAGAAGAGGTTTAATTAGCCTGTCACTTGTTGAGGAGACAATGAAGATCAAAATGTCTTGGTCCCTACCCCAAGACCTTCCTTCTTGGTGTTGGAGGAGGGGTGGAGGGGCCACAGACAACAAGAGAGATGCAGAGCACGCCATCACTGGAGGTACAGAGGGTTCAGACCCAGAAATCCCACTGCTAGGATTCTATCCTTGGGAAATCGGAAATGCAGATCTGACTTGGACAGGGATTGTTTCGAACATTATCGCTGGCAGATCCAGGTCATGATGCTAGAATGCACATAATGCATTACTGAACAGGAGAAAGATTGTGGAAATGGTGGGAAAACTGTAATTAGCCAGTTTGTTATTTTTACAGTCAAAGGACTAGAAAACACAATGTAAATTTAGCAATTCCACGCCATGCAAAGTACAAAGCGTTTTATATGAATTAACATGCTAATTTTCTCGATAACCCTGTGAGGCTAATTACTATTTGCATGTTTGAGAAAACTGACACGAAAAAGCTAAATAACTTGTCCAACATTACTTACCTAGCAGTCACCTGACATATTGTGCCTCCAGAGTCTGTCTTTGCTAAACTATTAAAAATATTTTCAAACTTCATAATGATGGGGAGGAAGAGTATTTATGTGAAGTTGGACACACAAGGCTCATCATATTCTGGGCTCTCCTCATGCACACAGCCTGAGAGTCTAACATGCAGTTTCTTGAGGAACATTGCTTTAGAAAAGAGGA